>CAXAMN010024472.1:783268-832720 GCA_963970005.1 Durusdinium trenchii | reverse complement strand
CCCACAAGAGTGTCCTACAAGAGTGTCCCACAAGAGTTTCCTACAAGAGTGACCCACAAGAGTGTGCTACAAGAGTGTCCTACAGAGTGTCCCGCAAGAGTGTCCTACAAGAGTGTCATTTGGACATATTAGTTTGTCGAACGTGTTTGCATTCGGGTTCGTGGGTTCCATCTTGTTATATTTTATTCCTCAAGAGTCTTCTTGATCCTCTTGCCAAAGAGCGGGTGCTTTCGGTGTTCGTTGCTCCGGCTGAGCCACACCTTGCCTGCAAGCTGCCGAGGCGGAAGCAGCCACGGCTTTCTGCGGAATCACGGCAGGTGGGGGCCCGACACCGCGGGAGATTCGCACGGTGTGCCAGGGGGCTTGGTGTGAATCTGCGCGGCGTCACGAAAGAGAAGGGCCCTGCAGAATCCCAGAGTTTGTTTGGGATTTTTGGGTGCTGGGGTTCGTTCAACTGGACTGAGTTGAAGCACAAGGTGACCAGACACTGCTAGTTAAAGACCACGCGCCGCCGGCCTGGTTAAAGAAGTCAATCATCCATTCTGTGTGAATGAGTCACCGTGAAGGAGAACATCAACCTACATCAGTGGGCAGGAGGTACCCTCGGAATTTGCCAGGGTAGTCGTGCGGCACGGTGCTTCTTCCACAGGCGAACCAACACACGGTGCTTCTTCCGTCGCTGCGCATCAGGCGGTGATAGCGCCAGAGGCCTTTTGAGCATCTCTTGTCCGATAGATTTGTTTCTCGAAGGCGTGTCCTCTCTCGGCACACATGTGGCAAGGAATGGCACGGAAATATATGTTTGACACTGTTTGCAATGAAGAATCATCCCTAGGAACAAAAACTGAAGAATTGTTCTGAGAAAAGGGCGCTTTTGCTGAGCATATCATTCTAGGATGAAAGCCACGAAACACCCAAAGTATACACTCGCAACCGCTGCGATCGAAAACGATCAAGGAACGTGAGCCAAACAAGTGTAGAGAGAGGCACGTGGAATAAAGTCTGAAGATCAGCCGGGGCGTTTGGGCTGGACTCTGGTGAACGAAAGCGACAGGAGTGATTTCGCTTGGGAGATCACCGGACTCCAGCCCATTTCGCCCTGATTCGCAGGGACGGTTCTTTCTTCTCCAGTCGAGGACAGAATCCTGGGGTGAACAATCCCCTCATGTGGGAAGGATAAGGCTGGTCTCATCGAACCACTAGTCTATTCCCACCACTGAGCTTGTGGCACAATCTTTGAACCAACCCTGTTGCGGTGCAGGTCGGGTGCAACGCCCACCAGACCTGTTTTGAGGTTTCGAGGCTTACAGGGGCTCATCCAGTCTGCATCAGCGGGTTGCCCCTGCTTCAGCTTCAGCTGGCGCCATGTCCTGCAGATCAGCAGTCTGGAATTTGATATGTATGATCCAGAGGGAAAGGCGACCTAAAAGTAGGCATGGAGCAGCGAGGGAATAGGATGCGGGACATTTGTCCTTTGTTGCCTAGCTTGTTACTATATAGTAGCTTTCTTGTTATACTTTAGTAGTAAGCCCAGTAGCGTCCGATCGCTCCGTTCGTAGCGTCCTTGCTCCGTTCGTAGCTTCCGAAGCGTCGCTTCGTTGCCGCTTTGAAACGGTCTCGGACTTTGGTCACCCATCCGCGCGACTGAACTCCTTCCGCCGCGCGACTGCACTCGCGCAACACGGCAGCTACTGCCACCGTTGAGTCCCAAAAGTCCGTCCAGAAGTGCAGGGGGGTAACCCCCATCGGCCCCATGAGGCATCCCCATGGAGAGGTGAAGATGATTCTGTTGGCTTCTTTGGGGAGAGGGTGCATGTACACCCAGGGTCACCTGGGGTGGTTGTGATTCTTTTTCTCATACCACTACTGGATTCACCTTCTCATGGACGTTTCCGTTCTTTCACTACGGGGGGTGAGCCTGTAACGGCCTCCGTTCGAAAAGGGAGACCAGAGGAAGGCCCAAATCAAACGGATTCGATTCCGAACTCTGCAGGGTTGGCAGTTGGCACTTTCAGCTACACCGATGATGTGTGGCTCAGCTTGTCTTTTGCTGCTTCAAAGGAAGGGCACAATGCTGTAAGCACTGGTGGATGCAGACGAACATGCGGAAAAACTCACCTTTATCAGAAGAACTTGATGAGACCAATGGAGCCACTTATTTGCTAGTGACTAGTGATGCGCGGTCAGTCTCACCCGAGATGGTGATGGAGAGGGAGAGAGAGAGAGAGAGATTATGACCACCCTTGGCAACGGAAGGGCCTCTTCTATAGTATACCATTGCCTGTGCCTCAGAAGAGGCCCTTCCAAGTTGCCAGGTAGGCCAGTTGACTGGATGGCACTTCAGTCTCCCGGTAACTCGAACAGTGCCGTGCGTGGACCCGCTGACTTTGGAACATCGATGGCGGCTTTGTGGTGGCATTGCAGAGCTTGGCATCAGCTCTCATAGAGTCTTTCCACATCATTCCACCCGTTCCACCCTTTCCCCGACTCGAGGTCGACCAATCCACTCAAGGTCCGCTTTTGGAGTTCGAAGCGAGACATTTCTTCGAAGGAGCCCCTTCGGTCCTCCCGACGGTTCGGCGGTGCTCGCAACATCCCGTGGTGTGCGATCCTTTTTTCGCAGAACTTCCCCTTTCTCATTTGACTCCCGGAAGTCATAATCCACTCACTATACCAGATCGGATTCTCAGGGTGATTGATCCAGATTCTGTCAAAAAGGCTCAATTCATTCCGTGCCCTTCTTATGGAGCAGCAGGCGGCAGCAACAGCGAAAAGATCTCTTGGCGTGAGCCCGGGCAAGCTGAAGTAATTGCATGAGAATCATTATTGATTGATGTTGTCGGTGCTGCAGTTGAAAGAAGACCTCCAGCACCACCTGAGCAAACGGAGATAGAGACAACGGCTTTATTTACAGTTTTGGTGGGTCCAGGTGGCGCAGATGACTTCCATCAGCAGCCGTTTTCGTTCTTAAGAGGTGAAGGGCAGGAGCAGTACAACAAGTTTTCCATAGTTTTTTTCTCCAAATTTGTAATAATTTGTAGGTCTCAAAATGTCCTTCGTTTCGATCCTCCAGAAGCCGGTCGTTTCCACGCGCCTTTTTTCCGAAACGCTCCGTTGCACCATGGGTCGTTTCGGCGGTGGTGTTGGTGGAACTTGGAACTCTTAAAGAGAGGCGGAGGGTTGGAGAGTTGGAGGGACTTTGGTGGTCACAAATCTCAACTGCCGGGGTCTTTTACTGTGGCCCCTACATGTCGTTCCGGACGCAGTGCTAGAGACCTAGACGATCGGACCTGCTTCCCCGAGTGCTCATGACCTGCCAAGGCACTTAACAGATGATCGGAGGTTTAGGGGGCCATGAGCAGGCTTTTGGCTCGAGCCAGCCCAACACCAAGTCCTCTCCATCTTGTTTTCTGGAATCAGACACCAAGCGTCCGGCACCCCAGTTTCTTTCAAGAAAACGCTCATGCCCCCGTGCTGCGGTGAGTGGCGGAGCTCGAGCCGGGGACAACTAGACCCACCGCCACTCAGGTCATGGGTTGTGGAGCCTCCGCCGCGGCCGAGCAGTCGAAGGCAGAGGCCCCGAAGGACCACGCGTGGACGTGGCGCGTTTTTCAAGTCTTTGGTGGGTTGGAGTGGCCGGGGGGAGGTGTTTTGCACCACTGCCAGGTTTGGTGCCGAAATGCTTCCGCTGCAAACTGGCTGGAGATTTGAAGCACAGAGCTGGATGGGCTGTTGTTAGCAATGGCTTCCAAGCCCGTCTTCCAGCTGCCTTTGGCAGATTGGTTGGCCTTACAGAGCTGCCCAGACGCTACCCTGGACCCTCATAGGAAAAGGTCGGACCCTCATATGAAGGGGGCCTGGGGTTTCTAACCAATCCCTGGAGCGGGAGGTCGGGCTGTTGTCACGGAGCGTCTTGGGTGGTCTGAATCGACCACCGGTTCGACCCTGGACCGCGCAGGAGACGAAGCCGGCGACGGTGAACGTGGACCCGGAGAAGTTCAAGTTGGCCATCGAGGAAGCTCCGGCGGAGATGAAGCCCCAGCAGCTGGGTGTGGATGAAAGGAATGATTTGGATTTGGTACGAAGGTCGTGCTGACCAGATGGAGGGGACAGTTGCTGTACCAAAAGACCTGCCTCCTAAGTAGATCAATGCGGTAGGTTTTCAACTTCCACGCCTTCCTTGCTTCCTTGAATGCTGGAAGGGGAGTGCGTGAGCACCTTTACCTCCTCAAATAGTAGATTCATTGCAGGGAGTGCTGGAGAGTGTCCCTTTGCCTCTGTGGCACTTGTGGCCTGACTTAGGGCACCCTCGGCCGATGGCGTTTTTCCCAACCGCCTCTGGCATCGGCCCCAAATCGTCCCAGACAGCAAGACAGCAAGACCCAGCAGATGACAAGAACCAGGGCTCAAACACTCGCTGTCGAGATTTCTTGGGTTCCGATATCGCCCACATCCAGACCAGATCAACAACCGTCAAGACCACCCACCAGACATCGCCCACATCCATCCGTTCGACCCGCGTAGAACCGGACCCGACGACCGGACCCAGTCCGACCGGACGCGTCCGCGAGGTCCGGCGCCTGGCTCAGCGAGAAGCTCTACGTCGCTCCGCTGCGGATTAAATGCGCGGTGGGGCGAAGGGGCGTTGGGGGTGGTTGGAACGGGGAGAACGCATGGATGGCGGACGCGTGGAGCTTGGAGAAGGAAGAAAGAGATTCAGCTTGGAACTTGTTGGGTTGCGTGATGCAGTGATTTTGGGGAGCTGCGAGCCCAAGGGTGGCATGATTGGCATGGGGCTCTTTGTTGAGCTGCTTTTTCCTGCTTGTACAGGCCTGGAGGGAAATTCATAACCCCTTTCCAGGTCCTTTCTTGTCATTGGCCCTGGCTAGACACGGGCACTGGTCAAAGCAGTGTGGCCCCTTGATCCTGCAACGTGCCCTTGCAGAGCTCGAGGCCACCCAGAGACAAAGTGACCCCATGCGAAGATTGAAACATCCCTCCTGACCTGAGCCTTTTCTTGACCAGTCAGAACGTTTTGTCCATGCTAAGCCTCCAAGGTTGTTCTGACCGGATGTTTCGCAAGAACACTTTGTAAACCATCTTAGAGGATGCCAAGAAACACATCCATGCGACACACAGGCTGAGTCATTTTTGCTTTCCTCGACACGCTTTGGCCTCTTCGCATTGGCTCCGAGGTCTTTATCACGGGAGACAACGAGATCAAAGAGCACCCCATCAAAGAGTTGGACGTTGCCACGGGGCCGCTGGAACCATAAAATGTGTGGATTGTTGGGGTCCACGTGAAGGAGGGTGGAACGATGATCACTTGGTTGGGATACCTGAACCATGTATTCTCAGCCTTCGGCTGGTGCAGTGATGGGGTTTTCCGTTTTTTCTTCTTTGCAGGGAGGAACATCACATATTTCAGGGCCACATGGCTACGATGTGGCGAACCCCGCCACCAGCGAACCAGAGATGGGGAGAGGAGAGGACACCGCCTGGACAGAAGTGCTTGGACCTCGTCTGTGGCGAAGCCGAAACGACACCGATCGCGAAGCCGAAGCTCCTCGGTGAAACGTTGGGGTCCCCTTTCTTGCTTTTGTAATCGTAGGAGCCCTGACTCATCATGGACCATGAGAAGCCACATGAAGACGTTTCTCACTTCAAACAGGGGGGGCTTTGGTCAACCTGAATCGTGTTCACCAACCCTGTTTGAAGAACATGAATCGTGTTGGTCAACATCAATCGTGTTGACTTCTGCTGGTTGGAAGGTGATCTGGCCCGGAGGGGGCCAGGTGATCTCTGGGCAAGGTCGTGCGAGGTCGTGCGCACGGGCATCCCACGGAATCTTCACCCCAACAGCTTGAACTGCGCATGTCTGGGAGCTCTAGAACCGCTGGAGTTCTTTCTTCAGTATCAGGATCAGTCTCCTTACCTGCGACGAGCTGTGTGTCCCTCCGAATCCTCAAGCCACCCAACTCCTGACTGTTGCGACTCCTAGTAGGGACATTTAGGCCAGTTTCGCCCACCATAGAGCTTCCAGACTGGGCCACCCTCGTTCTGGCCGGCACGGCCGAACACGTCCGGACCGACTCGACCCTCTCAGGAGCATCACGGAGCGGGGCATGTTCAAGGTCCCGTTGGAGGGATATATGTGGCCTTACATGTCCAGTTCGGTGGACGGAGCCTCGGAGCCTTCAAAGCGTTATTAGAAACAAGTGCATCGCTACTAGTAACAAGTGCCTTACTAGTAACAAGAAGCTATTAGAAACAAGTGCATACCTTAAGCCCCAGGCCGTGACGGGCAGCCGAGGCTGGGGGGCCCACGTGTGTGGGAGGGCACGTGTGTGTGCGACGCAAAACAGAGTTTTCCCCGAACAAACGTCACGGGGGTTCTGCGGTGCGGCTGTCGCGGCGTTCGCGTGCGGTGTGGAAGCTTGTTTGTGTGGGTGTTTGTTTTCTATGTCTGTGTGCCTTCGTGCGCTTGTTGCTTGGGGACAGGGAGTGTGGTTTCAGACGGAGGACGGTTGTGTGGGTGCTGTTTGTCGGCGCTTAAGCCGAGCCGCTCCGCTCCACCAGTGCGCTTCCGGGCAGTGAGAACATGCCATGCAAAGCTTTTGTAGTACTCCCAGCCGCGATCGCGGTGCACAGGGATCGCTGGTATGTCTCTAATAGATCGTGCCTGTCACGACTGAAACTGCCATGTATGGCAATCACCTGGCGCTTGCTATGTTTGGGATAGTTTGGGGGTACTTGCTTGGACAACCCCTTCCTGATCCTGTTGCGATGACAGTGGACGCAGAACATTGTTCAAGTTGCACGCGGGCGGGGTCAGACTGGGACGGGCTGAGATGAAACCACATTCTAAAAGTTTTGGGGTGAGAGTGAGGGGTGCAGTTCGGAGTGCAGTTTGGGGTGGGGTAGCCGGTTGGCTGAGCGCCTCCCACGGCTGCACCTGTTGGGCAGACGGGGTTTCTGTTGGGCACACGTGGTCACATGGCCTCTGGCCAGTGACGCCGACTTGTTGGAGGTGGAGTCTGCCTGGCAAAAGCAGGTTGTGAATGTGAATGGTTTTGATCCCTATAGCGTGTAGGCAGCACAAACCAAAAGGGGGACTGAGGATCTATGTATTGTGTGGGTTGCGGGCCGTTGCTGACCGTCTACAAGGCAGACCACACAGATGCTTGGTTCACAGTCAGGCTGGCTGTTGGGGGGCACACGCTTGATCAACCCCTGGCCCCGGCAGCCGGGTACCACGAAGACGAAGAGATGCCACGATGTGGGGATGTGGGATGGAATGCTGAAGTCAGTGAAATCCGAGTGCAAAGTGTTCCCTTTTCGGGGACATGCTCAGTTTAGAGGGGTTTGATTGCCAAGCCAATCTGAATCCTCGAATGCTGGTGCATTGAACAGATCCAAATGGCTGTGAGTCAAAACCTGGAGTCTCAACACCATGTAGGTTGACCTCCCAGGTAGTCTGGTCAAGTCTGTGCATTTTGGGCACGCCCAAATCTTTGGTTGAACGTTCCCTCAACGAGAAGGGTTGGCTTTCACACTTGTGTCATCGTTGGCATTGGCCACCTTTGGTTGTGATGGGCCTCCAATTCATGACGCTGACTTGTTCTTCACTTCCTTTGTGTTTGGCCAAATCTCTGGCCAAACAGGGTCATGCTGTACTGCTGCAATTGAGAGGATCACAATATAGATCAAACCCGAAGTGACGTTATTCGACGTCAGTACTACTACAGTAAGCTAAGTCCAACCCAACCACTCGTCGCCAGATCATCCCTTCTTCTCTAGGAGCACGGAACGGCTCGCTGAGCCGTCCCCCCGTTTGCGCCGCACGCGACACGTGCCGTTTTCACGTGCATCGGTCTTGGGCGGAGGAACTGGTGTCGATGAAACTGGAGCCCGAAGATGCCCCTTGGGTGGCATCAAGGGTCCTCCGCTGCGGCCCACTGGGAGAAATGGATCCAGATAAGTTGTCCGTTCACGTTCGCCAAGAAAGAATGTAAGTAGTAAAAAGACTGTAGAAGAGGAAAGAACAGAATCCGTGTAGGAACAGGATGGTTCAGGAGGCCAGGAGGGTAGAAAATGGGACATGGCCGATTTCTCTAGTGAGCCTTCTCAAGCTGCACTCTGGATCTTTGTGCGGTCACCCATCCCTTGTTTGCGCCTGGTGACAGGCCTGTTCAACATTGAATCAACGAAGGGGCATTTGATTCAACTTGTGCATTCACTCCTTTGCCGCAAGAACCGTTGGCAGTGCCCGTTCCGGTTCCGGTGGTGGTACCCGCAGCAAGTGGACCGAAATCGGCCCCAGGGCTGGGGTGTCTAATAAATGGCCCCTAGAGGTTGAGGGGTGTCCATTAACCACCCCTTCAAGGACCCTTGGTATACATGTGGCTTTCGGATACGCCGGCTCGCAAAGCCTCACGCCAAGCACGCGCACCTGAGTGCCACGCGACCACCATGGTCTTCAGCCCCGATGGCACGAAGCTAGCCGTGGAGGGCAGCAGGTGGGGAACACAGCAGCGTTGGGCCAGGTTGCGGGAGTCTTTTCTGATGTTTTTTGGAGTCTCCATGACACAGGGAATGAACCCCCTAGCGGCCCTAGCAACTGGACATTTGGTCAAATTGGCTTGTGGCAGATGATTGTTCTTCTTTTCGATTCGGTAACTGGTCTTCAGTTGGTCAGGATTAAGCAAGCCCAAAGAGTGTAAAACTGTAGAGCCATAAAATCGCGATGCAACAATTTTGCCATATAACTTAAACTTAAACTTTGAGGTGCTTGCCGACATGAGCTGTGACAATATCCCAACGGCATGTTGTTGCATCGTTTCTGTGAACGTTTCTTGACCTCGTGTTCAAGGCGCACATTGACATGGTTTTGGGTAGCTGTAGGCCCATTTCAACCTTCAAGGGTAGTCACCAACTGCACTCCAACGGGTCGCCTCCCTTGGGGTGTCGGTGTCGGCGAAAACACCGCCTTACTTGGAGATGGTGCTTCCTTCAGCGGCAATTTTCAGGGGAACTTCGACTCGGGGATGCTTTCGGATGACGACTTGGTCTGAAGAAAGAACGTGATGGACATGATGAAAGAGGTCCATTTCAGGGCTGAAGCTTATTCTTGCTTGGAGGCTCATTCGACCCTCTTTTTTCGTCGGGATGAACCCATGAAGTTCCACAGTCCTGACTGGAAGAACACATGAGCCCCGCAGCTGTAGGCATGCTGTACACATGTTCGAGGTATCCTGAGGTACCATGAGGTACCTCTGATTTGGACCGAAGTCTTGCCCCGCAGAGCCTGGGTTCTTGGAGGTGTTGTAGTTGCGCTCGTGCCACCAAAAAATTTGACCAATGGCGTGGTGGTCTGGAACGAAAGTTTCCCACAAATGCAGTAATGCAGTAGAGGACTGAACTTGGGGGCGCCCCTGCCATCCACCTGCTCGGGAGACGTCACCGGCGCTTGAGTGGTCTCAGGGGATTTGTGGTTGATTTGGTTTCCCTTGGGGTTCTATACCTGATTGGCCCGAAGAAGGCGTTGCTGCGTTTTCCTTCAGGCAGAAGCTGTTCATCTACTCCCTACCCGATGGGAAGCAAGTCATGAAGGATGAAGGCGTGGAGAAACAGGGCCAGCTGAACACCTGACCCAATGAGAGCTGACAGTTGGTTCGTTAGATAGGATGGGCCGGCCAGGTGTCGGTGCCGAGAAACCTCGGTAGGTCTGACACATGCTGAAATGGGAGCCCCGAAGCCACATGGCCGAAATCACATGAAATCACTTCAGATCGGCCGGTTTCCTGGCGCGTGGCGCGTGGCGCGGTTCACCACGGCCGAGGGCACCCAAAACGAGCCTTTCCTCCCCCCGGGTGTTCTGCCCGGCACACTCAAAACCGGCCCGGAAGGGGCGAAACGAGCTGCACCGGCGGTGATATCAATTGGAAGTACCATGAAGTACCGTGTCGCTCGTTATTCCGAAAAGGACCCGAGATATCCCGAGACATGGATGGTAAAACCATGTAATGCCCTCTTTGAATGGGGAGCTGAAACATTTATCAAGAGCCTGCAATAGAAGTCTAATTCGACCATAACTTAACTATTGGGCACCACCGAAGGTGAAGGAAATTCCTGAACTTAAGCCACCTAGTCAGACCAATTCTTTTACTGGTCGACTGGATGTTGGGGAGTTTTCGGACAGCACCTGACATTCGCCGCAAACGTCGAACTCTGGGGCGGTGGGTGCAAGATGACCCCTACCTTGGGAGGGCGAGGTGTCAAATGGGCATTCTCCAAGGGTGATGTTTCACCTCTTTCGTCTTCCTTTTCAGATGCACTTGTTGTCGTGGAGACCGACAGGAAACACGACCATTTGGAGACGTCGTCTCTCCGTCCACGCTCCGTCTCCGGGTGCAGGTGAGAAGACCAACGACTACGGCATGCTTCCGCTATGGTGGGACAATGTGACTCCGCCGCGCTGTGTCGCCGGTTGGTGCGGCGCCCCCGTGGGTTGAACCGGGTTGGTCGGTGCCCGGTCGCGGGTTGGACGCGCTGCTGGATGTGAGGGAGAACCAGTGTTGGGGTGGTGGGTAGGGGAGGGGTTATGAGGCAGGAGACTTGAGGTCTATAAACTATACCGCCAGGAATTCCTGGGAGGTGTTTCGGCCCTAGTTTTCATGACATTTTGCATCATCAACAAAAGATTACACGAGTGTTGTGGTCGCTGGGCACGGTAGAGATAGACTCACTTCCCATTTGTCTCGTGGAGCCACGGAGCCAATTAGGAATTAGGATCTTTGTTGCAGAATGAGGAACAGCTTGAGGCAAAGGGCCCTTTTTTGGGACGAGGTGGGCTGATAGCTTCCTGTATGGGTCTTCTTGGAGCGGCCCCAGCTCTCATGGACCCTGAGAAAAGGGGGTTTAGTCCAAAAACGTTCCAAGCGTTTGGGCCAACTGCACCATCTCCCATCCTGAGGACACGGTCTTGGCCTTTCACCAGTGGATTGCTTATGCCTTCAAAGCCAGCACTGGCGAAAAGTTGTGTCGCTTCGAGCTCCCGAAAGGAGCCTTGGCACTGACCAGTTTCTGGGAAGGGATGGTTGCACTTGTAACCTCTTTACTTAAAAGAAGTCCGCAGATGGGTCAGCTCGGTGAACATATGTGCTCGATTGGAGGAATGTCTGACCACTAGGCTTCTAGACTTCTAGACGAAGCTTTTGGCTCCAAACCACGCAGATGAGATGAGGACTCAACACTTACAGATGAGATGAAGCACCCAAAGTGAGGTGAAGCCACCGATCCCTGTGGCTTTTTGTTGCTTCCGGCTTCCTGGTTTCTACTACCGGTTTTTGGTGGGACACGTTTCTACCACGCATGTTGATTCATCATAAACCCCCAATTCGGAGAGTAATGCCTCTTGACATGGGGGGCTGACTAATCAAGAGTCTAGGTCGCTAGGTGCTAATTGCTCATCGCTACCAGGGCGATCTGGCTGACCAGCCTGCTTGGACCTCCAACTCATTCCAACCACCATTGGCCACAAGGGCTGTCAGCCGTGTCTCTGATCGAGCCTCGGCCGACGCATGTCCACGAGCCCTGTCAGCGGTGCCGAGTTCCGGCGCCGAGTTCCGGCGCCGAGTTCCAGTGCCGAGTTCGGGCCGACCTCGCTGGGCGGACCCCTGAGGCACCTTTCTCCCGAAGGCTGTGCCTTGGAGGCCCTGAGAGGTGGATGCAGCGTCGCGCCGAGTGAAGCAGGGGGTGACGCAGGGGAGCCTTTTTGGTTGGGGACTTGGGTTTCTTTTGGTGGTCAGTGACCGCAAGCTTGGGGTGAATCATGGCGAAAGCACCCATGCAACTGAGAAGGTAGGAGGGGCTTGTTCAGGCTTGGGAGTGGGAATCATTTTGACATGCCGTGGCTGACTGCCGCATCTCTCAACTCAAGCTTTGCCCACCGCTTCGTTTGTTCTGCAAGATGGAGTTCTTGAAATCCATCGCACGGACAGCGCGACTCCAAAGGACATACATGAAACGCCGCAGGGACCTGGGCTTCCAATTTCTCTCGGGGCTTATGCCGTTTTTCTCTTGCTCACGGGGTCAATGGCGACGCGATGGTGAGAGCGCGATTGTCAAAAAATTCTGTGTGGTATTTACGGCATTTCGTAGTACCCGCAGGGCCACTGGGGAGAGCGTTGACTCTGCAAAGTAGATTTTAGTGGTTTGTGAGGCTTTTGCGCACTTTTTGTTGTCACCGGTGTCAGAAGATAGTCTGGAATAGCGCAACAGGTTAATTGCAAACAAAGATGGTCTTGGATGAGACATGGGGTGGGGGGGTTGGGGTGTGTGATTTCGCTCTTGGTTGCTTGGAGAGGATGATGTAGCACTTGGATGATCTGCGAATCAGGATGAATTTTCACGGGAATGACCTGCGAAGCTACGAACTATTGCTGTTTGGGTCGATGAATATGTATTTTTATTGATTGCGAATGGTTTACTATAGTTTTCTTGAATGTGTGGCGGGCCGTGCCACTACCGGACTCAAAGCTCGTCGCGCTATCAAATGTGTGGCCCCGTGAGTTTGTTATTTTTTTGAGGGATTTACACATGACATGTTCATTCCATGCTCTTCCTTCGTTTGGACATGCAATTCTTTGTGCTGTTTAGGTGTCACATGTTTTGAGGCATTTGGGTTTTCCATCGGATGCGGATGGGGAGGTTTGATAGGACCAGGTCTCGCTGTGTGGCCCTGTGCCTTGCTATTCTAGTGGCCCTGCGTGCTTGGAGTATCCATGGTGTCCTGCTGGAATTGGGGTCCTGCTTGGAAATGATTGGACTTGACGACGACATCGATTCTGGACATCAGCACCTTCCTGTTCAATACGGGGAGTATCAAGGCAAATGGGGGGAATGCAAATTCCATCAAATTCCCCTGTGTCACGAAGGACCCAGTGACCTTATTTATTATCTATAACAAAAAACTTCCTTGAAGCCCAGATACAGGGCCCTTGTAGTAGGTCTTTGAGCAAAGCTACATCGGCGATGCCATGAGCACCGAAACCTTCGGTTCTTCACCTCTCGGTGCGGCGGACGATCCGTGCTGTGACGGTCGTCATGTTGGAGTTCGAAGCCTGCCGTGGTGGCGGCGAAGCGCCCGACTGTCCAGGAGCTTTCAGAACACTTCGAAGAAGAGTGGGAGAGAGAGCAGAAGGATTGTCGAGAGAAGTTGGCTCTATTGGGTTCCAGTCTGCTGGAGGCGCTTGTAGAAGCCATGTGACCTTGGAGACTTCTTTTTCATTTGGCAGGCGCCTGGCATGCGCTTGGCCACCGTGGCGTGGCCGTTTCACCGGTACTTCTGGGGCCAATCGGTGCCCCGCTCGGTGTGTGGCGAAGAGAGGCGGCCGGCGGATGGGTCTTGAAGGATGGGTAGATGGGTAGGGGCATATGGCACACACACACACATATATATATATAGAGATATTACAATATAATTGCATAGACCGGGGTCAACAAACTTCTATTGTGAGGGCTTAATGGCAGCCATTCCAAGTTGAAAGCTGGGTAGCACTGGTCAAAAAGAATGCACCCACGGTGAGCCACCCCCCTTCACCAGCCTCATTTCACCTCAAGCTATAGTTGCCTTCTGTGCCCGTGGTGCCCTTCACGGGTGCCCTTCACTCCGCTGCGATGGATGCGCCGCGCCGTCTGCCGTCCCCGTCCCCGGTGAGCAAGCTCGCGAAGCCCCTTGAGGCCCTGGAGTATGTGCGACGCTCCAATACGACGGCATCGGTGGCCATGGCAGTGCAACGCCACGAGGGCAATGAGCACTTGGTGTGCCTTGGATGGCGAACCTCCTGGGGTGACGGGCCGGGAGCCAGGTTTCGGTCAGTCGCAAACTGATGTTGGTATGGCTGCTGCTTGGTGTTGCAAGTGAGCGAGTCGCGTGCTCAAGTGTGCTTGCTGCAAGAGTGGGCCACTGCCAAATGGATCCTACTAATCCCACTGTCTGAAATTTCTGGAGCGACTATTAGTCCAGTGCTGCCATTGGGCCTTTGGGGCGGCCACATTGGCCGGGCCGTGGGTGTCTTGGTGCTGCCCCCTCACTCCACCCCGGCGCTGGGGTCAATTTCGAGATGGGTTTTCCATGGTTTTTCCTTCTTCAATTGGCGCAACAACTCAGCGGCCAAAGTCTTGTTTCATTTTTTGGACCTGCGCCTTACGCGCATCAACATGTCCAGTCATTGGCGCAATTTCGTTGGTTAACATCTGCATCGAGCCGCCTTGAGCAACCACCAGTTGACTCGTCATAATTTGAAGACAAACTGTTGCCCGATCTGGCTTTTCACCGCTGCGATCCCGCGATCTCATTGATTGCCCATCCAACTACCTCATTGCTCGCCAAACTTCCCGCGGTTTTTCTGTTTTTTACATCATACCTGGATTGGTCGGAGGGCTCCTTTGTTCCATTCCCGACCTCAGCTTCCTCAGCTTCCTCAGCTTGTCGGCCGGCCTGGCGTCGCGCAACGAAACGGTGAAGGGGTCGATGAGGTCGGTGGAATCCAACCTTCCCCGGGAGCTCTTTTTGGTGTGGACGCTTAAGACTGGGTGCCATTCTGTTTTGGCACGGCCGCGGTGCGTGCTTTTCCCCAGATAGCGCGCGCTTTTTGGGGTTCTTACTTCAAGTATAGGAAGAGGCGCCACTGAGAGATGTCTGGCTATGTGTGCTTTGGAGCTTGGCTGCTGGTCGTTTTTGCTTTTGTCAGCTAATTTTTGAGGCTTTTCCTTCGCATTTGCTTCTTGTAAGGCTCTTGCTTTGTGCTCAGCTTTTGCAAATTCTTGGCCTTTACTGTTTGCAGGTGGCTAGCTTGTAAGTCACTGCTACTGCGGCAAGTCAAAGCTTTGTAGCTTGCAGTGGCCAGTGCGTTGACGTTTTGCTGTGTATTGACTTACCGATGCACGCCCCCATCTTGAATGCTGGATCGCGGCAGCTGTGAAGAACGCCGACCCAGCTCGCCAAACGCACACATATAACAGCATAGGAGAAGAGGTGCCGCGTCAAATCCTGCCCCCCCAGGCATGCGATCCTTGCGTTTTCTACGATCGCGAACGAACCGCCCGAGACGAACAGGCGCGCATCTCGGGTGCGCGGCTCGATGCCAACTCGAAAGGAGGCAGGTGGACGAAAGGTTTGTAAGGGGAGGGCCAGGCAAGAGAGATGCCGCTGTCAAATCGGAAGTGCAAGTCTGTCTCTATGCTGCTGCTGCTGTTGCTGCTGGTGGTGCTGGTGGAGGAGCAGGTGGTGGCGGAGTTGGTGGTGCTCGTGGTCGCTACCATGCCGACAACAGCAAGCAAGCGAGAATGATACCATGGGTGAAGAAGAGTAACAAAACCACCAGGAACCACATATCTTCACTCTGAGAACGGACCAGTCAGCCAGTTCACTGAGGCGAACGTTGCAGACGCTTGAGAATGAGTCATCCATGCGCTACCGGCACTACGAGACTAAGCCTTGGCTTGATGAGGATGGGCATGTCATCTGGCCGTGGTTGCGTGTTTGTACCGCAAAAGTGGTCATGAACCAGGCGGCGTCTGAAACGAAGACGAAGTACCGAGTTTCGGACGTGGGACCGAGTACTGGGAGGGTGATGAGGGTGACCGGACGTGGGGGATGGTGGGGGGTAGCCGATTCATCCAAAGCAGTCTGGAATGGGGAAAGATCGATCAAGCACCTCAGCATTTGGCGAGGATGGGTGAGGTGTATCTGTTATTTTCATACAATTTCAGTGGTTTCCATCGTATATCTACAAAGTATATATATATATATGATTATACATGTATGATATGATATGATATGATATGATATGGTGATGGTGATGATGGTGATGATGATATATGTGCAACTACTTTCAATCCACCTTCCCTAGATAGCATCGTTTGCGGGTGTCTTTTTGCCAATGCATGTCAAGACGTAGGCCTTCGAAACATTTATGGGATTGATTATTTTCGCCAATGTCCTCTTGATCGTCTTTGAGACCAACCAGGATGCCAGATGCCTGGGATCTCATTGACAGATTTTCTCCCTAGTTGAAATCCCCTCAGATGGCAGAATGCTTTTGATGGCAGAATCCTTCCAGGTCACGTCAGGTCATGTCCTGGACAGCCAAGGATGCTACCCGGACTATTCAAACAATATGCTTCAATGCCCACATGCCAGTAGCCACATTGTTTGGGCGTGGGGCTGCAATGTGGCCCTGCAAGTGGCTTATAGCCTGGAATGCGTAGCACGACTTTATGTTGAGCGAAGTCTTTTTCTTCAAAACCGATGGAACCTCATCGACCTCTTCATCGTCCTGTGACTTAATCGCAGGTTGAGACGCTTCAGTATTCTTTTGATTCACGTGTTGCTGCGTTCGAGGGTTCCTACCTTGACATCTGGTCCTTATCTGTGTTGCAGAGGGTCAGGATGATGGGCAACACGTCCAAACTGCAGTCCACACGGTCCGTCCACACGTTCCGTCCGTTTTCAAACTTGATTCCACCGACTCCAAGGATCGGGTGGGCGGGCATGGCCCTGACGGAAATGGTGAATCTGAACGTCCTCCGGATCTTCCGGGTGATCCGTTTGCTCCGTGCGGGGCGTCTGTTGATCTCCGTGCCAGAGCTCTACATCTTGCTGAGTGGCTTTGAGTTGAAGGGCAGAAGGATAGTCAGGTCTCTTCAAGCAGACGACCCGTGAGATTCCCTATCCCAAAAATCCTCGTGTGATTCTCCGCCGGCCAGGTGCAGGAATGACTTCCAGCCTCTCGAAAAGGTGACCAGGTCAAAGTGTGGGATTTCAGACTCAGATAGACCCAGGAAAGTGTGAGCTTTCCAGTAAAACCTGGTCCTGAAAACCTCATTGAGTCGTGTTTTGGTGATTGTGTGTGTTTCATCAAGCCTGCAGTACAAGTGCCACCCAGAGATCGCCTTCAGGGTCTCCACTCCAGCCATCCCACCGGACTCTCCCGTCGCCCGCGTTTTGGAACCCAACGTTTGATGACCACGGTGAGTCGGGCTCCGGGGATTTTGTTCTCTGATTCTGCACTTCAATAAATCGTTGGACATACATGTGCGCACACACACAAATATATATATATATATATAATCCAAGACTCAAAGATTTCGAAAGGAAACCAGTCACATGTTGGTGCATTCGTGCATGCCTTCGATCGACCGTGACTTCCGCCTCAAGGTGGGCGAGAAGGGTGGACACTTGAGCCATAGGAAAAGACCTTCGTGTGGTCACGAGGGCGTGCCGGTGTTGGGAGACCAGGGCAGATCTCACAGGTGTTGATCATTGCAGGGCAATCACTTTGGTTGAACATACATTGTTGGATTTACAGAGTTGAACATTGAAGGTGCAGGGCACCTGGTCGTATCCGACCTTGGAAACGTGGACGTTTCGCTGGGTCGGACGGGGAGACTTCAGCTACCAATTTCATTTGTCCGCACTTGAAATTGGTAGCGGAGCCTCTCGCTCCGTTGAGGGACCTACCTTGTTGGATAGAGCTTGGGGAAGCTCGACAACATGTCGACGGAAACTCCTGGAGCAGGAGGTTCAGAGCAGTCGGTGACAAACCAGCTAGCACAGCTGGTTCCTTCGTTTGATCCTGCGACGGACTCAGTTGAACAATGGCGACAGAAGATCATGCTTCTTTTGAGAGCCTGGCCAGAGACCACATACACAGAGTTGGCAACTCGAGTGATCCTCAACACAGCATTCCAGAAATCAGAACTTCGCCAGAGCGAAGCCATGACTGGAGACAAAGCACGGATCATGAAGATCAGTGAGATTGTCACTGGACAATTTGGCCAGGTAGATTTCGAGAAGAAGTACGAGGTTGTGGAAAAAGCCTTGTTCAGGTGTCAGCAGAAGACTGACGAATCAGCCGACAGTTTCCTGGCTCGCATGGACGTTGCTTGGACAGAAGTGGAGACGAAGAAGATAGACCTTCGTGAAGTTCAGGCCTACGTGGTCCTTCGGGGCAGCCGTTTGTCCTCAGAAGACAAGAAAAGAGTGCTGGTGGAATGTGGTGTTTAGAGTGGAGGCCAACTTACAATGGCCAAGGTATCCCGGGTTCAGCGTTCTTTCAAGAATACACCACTGGCAAGAAGGACAAGTCTCTGAAGACTTACGACTCTTCAGCATTTGCAACTGAAGACCTGGAGGAAGATGAAGACGCCTTTTGGACAAATTCGGAAGAGCAGTGGGACGAAGACAGCCTTGAGCAATGGGCTTCCGAAGACCCCGATGCAGCGCTCATCCTCCAGTTTGAAAGTGCAGTAAACGAAACGATTCAAGATGACGCCGAACTTTCGGCCTACTACTCAAGTTACCAGGAAGCTCGAAAGCGTTTGCAAGAAAAGGTAAAGAACAGGGGCTTCTGGGGCTCCAAGAACTCAGGGCCAAAAGGGTTTGGAAAAAAGGGTCTCAAAGGAAAATTCAACAAAGGCAAAGGCTTCAAGACACTTCAGCAACGCATTGCTGATTCGTATTGTCGTTTGTGCAACCAAAAGGGACACTGGAAGGCAGAGTGCCCGCAGAGACGAGCTCAGACGGACGAGAAACCACCTCAGATTCCAACATCCGTGGCCACCGTGATCGACCTCGACGACTTACCGTTTGTTGCAAATGACCTCCTTGAGAAGGACCCTGTTTCTTTGTGTTTTGGTATTGTTGACATGAGAGTTCAACAGTTTGGGGAAAGAGCCAAGACCAAGCTAACCAAGGGGATCGTCGAACGTCTTCGCAGGACCCTTCATCGGCCGGATCCCACACCTGAACAGCCTGTCCGAAAGGCTTGCAAAAGCCCTGACATGCCAGGTCCCAACATTGAGGACCAAGTTTGTTTTGCCCCATCCGGAACGTCAGGAGTGGTGGACCTTGGTGCATCTCAAACAGTCATAGGTAGAGAACAACTGAAGGAACTTCTTTCACAACTACCAGAAGACGTTCGAAAACAAACAGTCAGGACTGCATGCAATCTTGTTTTTCGTTTTGGAAATCATCAAACGCTTGAAAGCCGGACAGCAGTGCTCATCCCGTTGCACGATCTCAAATTTCGCATTGCAGTAGTAGAAGGAAACACACCCTTTCTGATTTCGAGCACCCTGCTCCAGCAGCCGGGAGCAGTAATCGACACGAGCCAAGGGACAGTGTGGAGCAAGAAACTGAAAAGGTTTCTCAAAATGCACAAGACCCCTAAGAAGCTTTTTTTGCTGGATATCAACCAACTTCGGGAAGACCCGGACGAATTGAGTTTCGTGCAGATGCAGGAGCCATGTCTGTCAAAAGGCGCTCAGCAGGTACAGCGACCGAAACAGGTTGACCCGATAAGCATGCAGAGCGGTGTCAAAACCGCAGATCGACTACCTCGCTGCACGGCTGCACGACACCATTCGATAAGACCGACAGTGTTAAGGGAAGTCCAAAGCCACCCGAATCGTCGCCGGTGTCGATCGAAAGGGTTGCCGAGGCTCAGACAAGACCACATTCGGACAGCAGCATCGAACTCTCAAGCCCGAATCAAGCTTTTCGCGCCCACGAGTGTCATCATGCCGTCCGATCTGTCAGGTCAGCTCTCCAGGATCCAACAGGCCATGGAGAAGAAAGAGACCAACAACGATCTCCAAGAGTTCTTCGAGATGGAGGTGAGCGAAATGGCCAAACTCAAAACCCAGTTTGGCAAAGCAAAGCTGGGACTGACGTTCGAGAAGGCATTCACCGACCTGTCATGGACCAAGTTTGTGACCTCGAAGTACGGCGAGTCCGACAAGAAGGAACACCGCATGTTCGTGCACTATGCCAAGATTCGAACCGAACAGGAAATTCAAGCTCTCGACCTCGAGCAATGGAAGCCGAATGCATGGAACCTCCTGTGCAGGTGAAGGCGCCACCCATGACTGCAGTCAAGAGCAAGGCAGCACCGAGCACGATTCCTCAAGCACGAGTCCAATCCTCCGAGATCGAAGGCCTCCAGGGTCGCATGAGCAATGTGGAGCAAGCGCTGCAAGAGGTGATCCACCACCTCCGCAACCTGTCGACATCTCCCCAGAGCTGGACCTTGGTCAAGGAAGAGCCGAACGAGGGATAGGTGTCAACATGAGTGCAAAACCCAATGCCGAATGCTTCGCAGCTCAAAACCTTGGGAGAGCAGAACTAGACTTCGACGTCCCTAATGCCGAGAAGTATGTTTCAAAGTGCAGTGAGCCCATCACAAGAATGAGACAGGAATTGAAACAAGCTGTGGACCTCCTCAAACCCATGAAACACTCCAAGGTGACTCTATTCGAAGTGATGTGCTCCCAAGAAAGCGAGTTGACGCGACAATGCCATCAATTGGGCATGCAGGCACGACGATTCGGAAAGGAACAGGGAGACCTCAGCACACCGACGGCAAGAAAGAATATGTTTGTGAAACTGGTGTTAGAACAACCAGAGCATGTCTGGTACTCTCCAGTTTGCCGGCCATGGTGCAAGTGGTCTCAGTTCAATGAAGCCCGATCGCTTGAGCTGTGTGAGCAAGTGACCTCCGACAGATATTTGGCGAATCGCGTAGCCTGGGTTCTTTTCGAACACCAAGTAAGCAATGGCAAGCATTTTCATCTTGAGCAACCAGGAGGGTCACTTTTTCTCCAGCATCCAAAGATTGTCTCAATGGCTCCGATCGCAAGGAAGTGTATGTTCGACATGTGCATGGCAGGAGGCCTGAAAGAGCCTCTCACACAGAAACACATCAAGAAAGCCATGACAGTGATAACCACCTCAAAGCAGGTCTGCGATGTACTAGATAGTCACAAGTGTCGGGGGGAACATGAACATCACCAAATTGCGGGGACCACAAAACATGACGGGAAAAGAATGTCACTCTCCGAGTTCTCGGAACTCTACCCCCGGAAGTTCGCACGACAAATAGCTAGGACCTTGAATCAAAAGAGACATGTGCATCTTGCATTTGTGGCCGACCAAGAAACCGATGATCACCCAACCAAAAGAGGTCGCTTAGACCAGAAAAGCTCACCGTGTCAAATCAGGCTCCGAAGTCCGACTGTCTCTTCGCAAGACATCATGTCCGAAGCGGACAGAATCGCGGCTCGGGTAGGTCCAAGAGTGATCGAGGAAGGAAAACTTCTCAATGCAGTTCAGAGATTGTGCCCTAATCACAAAATAGGACACCTCGTCTTGTGTAGGGGAACGGATAGGATGATGGGTCCCACCAAAAGAATGCGCCCTGGGGAATATCCACTCCGAAGAATGGTATGCATTCGACGACGGTATGAAACGATCGAAATAGAAGACCAGTGGGAACCTTGGGAAAGACGGTCCTATCTCAAACTGCGTCGGAAGTGCGCTCCAGCCAGGGTCAACATGACCATTTTTGCCCGTTCTGCAGGAGGTCCATTCGAAGAAACACCACAAGAAGACCTACAACACTCAACAGGGAAAAGAACATCTCAATGGGAGACAGATCAACAAGAGGAGGCCAGGAAACGACTAAAAGAAACTCATGAGCCAAATGCAGAAACAGATCGAGAAGCAATCGACTTGACAAGCGTAAAGCATGGACCAAAATTCATGGCCTTGAAACCAGAAACTAAGGGATGGCTACTCAAGCTGCATAAGAATCTGGGCCATCCAGGTTCGGCAAAACTCCAAGCCTTTTGTAAACACATGCAGTGCGCACCTGACATCATAGATGCCATTGAACACATCAAGTGCTCGACATGCATGGAACTAAAGGACCCATGATCCCTCGACCATCAGCTATTCATGAAGAGCAGGACTTCGGAGATATTATAAGTATGGACGGTGTCACCTGGACAAATAAAGAAGGCAAGCAGTTTCATTTTTATCATTTTGGTGACCATGGAACAACCTTTCAAACAGCCATGTGTTTGCCGAGTCGGACCTCCGAAGCAGCTCAAAGAGCACTAGTCCTAGGATGGCTATCCTGGGCTGGAGCACCAGGTCTCATTTGCCTGGATTCTGCCACAGAGTTTGGGACAGACCATTTCCTTCAGTTCCTTCAAAAGCATGGAATCTAACAAAGAATGATTCCACCAGAAGCACGCTGGCAAAACTCCCGTGCAGAACGTCATGGAGGAATCCTCCAGGAAATTCTCACCAAAATGGACGTCGAAGAAAGCATTGACTCGTATGACAAGCTGGAAACATGTCTTGCGTTCGCCACGCAAACGAAGAATCAATGGAGCAGACATAGAGGGTACCCCCCAGAAAGACTGGTCTTTGGAAAACTTCGAAAATACTCAGGGTCAACAATCAGCGATGTCGAAAGCACAGCGCATTCTTTGGCAGAGTCAGGCACAGCAGAAGGTCTGCGTTTTCGCGCCGAGCTTGCAATCCGGGAAAGGGCTAGGAAAGCCTTCAGCCAAGTCGACAACCAGCAAGCCATGAGAAGAGCAATACTCCAGAGAACTAGGCCAAGCAAAAACACGTACCTACCAGGGGAATGGGTCATGTTGTGGAGAGAAAACCAAAAATGGATTGGTCCCCTCAAGGTAGTCCTCCAAGAAGATAACAAGGTGGTGTGGCTGAGCATGGCAAATCGACTCTATAAGGCTGCTCCCGAACAGATTCGCCCAGTGAGCGCAGTGGAAGAACATGAGCTCGACGGCAAATCGGAAACATCCGAAAAAGAGTCCAAACTGAAGGAGACTGTTGTCAGAGATATGACACAGGAAGTGTCAACACCAGTTCAAAAGACACCGGAACCCCAAGAAGGATCTAGGGAAATAGGCAACAGGAAGAACCCAGTGAACAACCAGATCGAGAACCTGAAACCCCCGAATCAAGCTCATCATTTTTGCAAACACCCCGAGCCGAGGAACATGTTCGACCCGAAGACATTCCAGTACCGGTAGAAATGGAGGACGAACTGCAGTGTGAGTGTTTCCATCTCGAAGATGGACAAGGTTGGCAATTAGAAATAGATCTAAATTCTCAAGAATATCATCAACTTGCCAACTCGAGAAACACCGAAGAAGCTATCATTTTTCTCGCGGCTGCCTCCAAAAAACAGAAAGTAGATGTCAAATTGTCATCGCTCAGTGCCAGAGATCGAGCTTTGTTTGAGCAAGCAAAACTGAAAGAGATCACCAGCTGGCTGGACACATCCACAGTGGCACGCATTGCTAGACACCAGATACCTCCGGAAAACATCATGCGGTGCAGATGGATTTTGACTTGGAAAGACGGAGAAACGAACACACATTTGACAAACGAAACGGCAAGTACCAATGCAAATAGGACGCCGAAAGCCAGATTAGTCGTTCTTGGATATGAAGATCCCAGTTTACATCTAATCCAAAGAGACTCCGCAACACTGACAAAATTAGGTAGATCCCTATTGCTACAAATGCAGCATCAAGCCACTGGCAAAAATCTTCTTTCGATGCGAAAACAGCCTATGTAAGAGGCACTGCGGACACTGACAGGGTGTTAGGGCTGGAGCCTCCTCCAGACATGCGCAAAACGATGGGACTTCGAGACCAAGAAGTAGTTCAGCTCTTGAAGGGAGCCTACGGCAGAGCTGACGCTCCCCTGTTGTGATTTCGAGAGCTTTCACGTGGCCTCCAAGAACTAGGCATGAAACCGTCACCAATGGACGCTTGTTTGTTTTCGTTATCAAACCAAAAGGGGGAAACAATCGGTCTAGTTGGTGTTCATGTAGACGACGGAATCTACTGTGGAACCCCAAAATTCCACCAGAAGATAAAACAACTATCCCAAAAATTTCCATTTGGGAGCCAAACGCATACTGAGTTCACATTCACCGGCTTGAACATTTCAAAGAAGGAAAACTATGCCATTCACGTGGACCAGTCTCAATATATACGCCCAATCGAAGTAAAGAATGATAGGAGAAAATCCCCTGATGATCCTATCACAGAAGCAGAAAGACAGTCTCTTCGAGCAGTCATTGGCAGCCTGTTGTACGCAGCCGTGAATACCCGGCCAGATTTGTGTAGTCGACTTGGAGTCATCCAATCAAGGATAAATAATGGCCAAGTAAAAAGACCTTCCCGAGGCCAACAGAACACTCCATGAAGCCAAAGCTAATGCCGAAGTGATCATCAAATACCAACCCATCGAATTAGATAAAACCCGATTTGTTTCTTTTTCAGACGCATCATTTGCTTCGGAAAAGAATCACAACTCTCATCAAGGCCTTCTAATCATGGCATGCCACAAAGATATTGCAGAAAACCACGAGGGAAAGGTGAACCCGGTTTTGTGGGCATCCCGGAAAATCCAGAAGGTCGCTGTCAGCACTTTGTCAGCCGAAGCTATGTCCCTTGCAAGCGCAGTCGATGTGCTCTCTTGGATATAACTTTTTTGGGCTTGGCTGCGGGATTCGTCATGCGAGTGGAAGCTGGGAGATAAAACACTCCTTAAACCCCCACAAGCATTTTCAACATTGTGCGATAAGAACGTGGAAGAACCAAACGAATCTGTGTGCATCACAAAACAAGCACTCGACAACATACAAGCAGAAGAATCAACCACAGTGACAGACTGGCAAATCTCTCTACGATCTAGTAAGCAAGAATGCAACACCATCATGTTCAGATTACCGAACTCTCTTGCAAGCCAAACTGATCACGGAACAATTAAACACTGGCATAAAAATAAGATGGGTTCCGACAGGAGCTCAACTGGCTGACGCACTGACCAAAGTCATGGACAGTTCAGTACTGAGGGAAGTACTCAAAATAGGAACTTACAAACTGTTCGACGAAGACCAGGTCCTGAAAAGCCGTGCCAACACTCGCACCCGAGTCCAGTGGTTGAGACAAAATCGAGAAAAGCCAAGCCGTCTCGATGAAGTCCAGCCAGAAACAAGCTGAGCATTCGTGAGTCATCCAAAGAGGGAACACTTGGAGAAGTGACTGGGGTCAGGAATAGGAAAACCTATTCACGTGGGGTTTTCTTTGACTCTAGCCCGAATGTTTTGCCAAAGCTTGAAGGAAAGCAGTGACCCACCGCTGCCGACCAACATGTTCGACTTCAAAAAGAAAAAGACGAATTTCGAAAGGAAACCAGTCACATGTTGGTGCATTCGTGCATGCCTTCGATCGACCGTGACTTCCGCCTCAAGGTGGGCGGGAAGGGTGGACACTTGAGCCATAGGAAAAGACCTTCGTGTGGTCACGAGGGCGTGCCGGTGTTGGGAGATCAGGGAAGATCTCACAGGTGTTGATCATTGCAGGGCAATCACTTTGGTTGAACAGACATTGTTGGATTTACAGAGTTGAACATTGAAGGTGCAGGGCACCTGGTCGTATCCGACCTTGGAAACGTGGACGTTTCGCTGGGTCGGAGGGGGAGACTTCAGCTACCAATTTCATTTGTCCGCGATTGAAACAAAGATAGAAGAAATTCCCGCATATTCAGAATTTCCATATTCTATTTGAAACTGCTTCTGGTGCACGCGAAAAAAAACATCAAATAGAAGAAAAGGGCCTCGCCGGAGCATAAAAGAGTTGTTATATCATGTTTTCTAGCTACTTTTGCAAAAACCACTAAATAGCCTAATATCTAATATCTTCTATTTGAAATGCTTGTTTTGGATCTTCTATTTGGCATTGATGAATAGATCTGATAGATAGATACATAGATAGATACATATTTTCACAACAAAACAGCAAGAATATCCAGAAACATGGGAAGGTCTGCTTGGTGCAGGCACTCAGTTTCAAATAGAAGATATTACCAGATTATTTTGTAACACCAAAGTAATCACATATACATTTCTTCTATTTGATGTGCTTGGTTGCTTTGGCAATATCTTCTATTTGACCTTCACTTGTTGTTCTGCTGTCTTCTGGATCTGACCTTGAGAAAAAACTAAAAACTCGAGGTTTTTTTACCTTTTGTACCGGGATTCTGGACATCTTGGGTTGTGCACTGGGTCCTCTGATTTTTGGGTTTAACTTACACCGTCTGTCCCGGCTAAATGTTGGACAAGATCATCCAAAACTTCAAGAATTCACTGTAAAATCCTGCTTCTCTTGCAAGACCGTTCAAATAGAAGATATTGGAGTTCAGAGTGCCCAAACACCATCAAAAAAACATCAACAAAGCGCCTCCTGCACAAGGCATTTTCTTCTATTTAAAGCCTTGCTTGGAAACCACCAAAATTGCACCTTTTGTTTGAAACATTCGAAACATTTCTTCTATCTCTGCCTCCCGGATTATACATATATATATAGATATATGTGATTATCATAATATGTGTGTGTAGTATCAAGAATGGCTTGGGCGCCGGCTCCCCTTTGCTTCTCCTCGCTTCGCCTCTTCACTCCGTCCCGATCCCGCGCGGCGAGCGGACCCCACGGGAGCGGGCCAGGTGGCCTGACCACGTCCTTCAAGGCCATTTTCTTCGGCTCCATCTTGTTGATCTCCGTGGTCTTTGTGTGGGCCATCGTCACGGTGGAAATCATCCATCCAGTGAATGTGGAGATACCCTACATGGAGACCCGGATGCAGCCACCAAGTCTTTGTTTGTCCACTTCTGATTCCAATTTTCTTTCTTGCTTTGACTTCTTGGTTGGTTTGCCCCTTGTCGTGCCCTGTCTGTTTTCTTCGTTTTTTGCTCTTATATATGTGTCTTATGGATTCTTATGGTCGTACATGTCCTGTTTCTGCCTGTTACTCTGACAGTCTGTCTCTGCCTGACTGCCTGCATGCCTGCCTGGCTGACTGGCTGGCGGCTGTTGCCGTCGCTCGTTGGGTCAGCCAAGACGTCTCTGTATTTTGCGTGCATTTGGCATTATTTTGTCATGGTTGGTCGTGTTTGCCAGTTTCCAATGCGCATGCTGTTCTGACACCCTCCACCAAACGAACTAGTGCCCCAAAACAGGTCGAGGAACATGCTTGTCAAACGCGTTGGCGTCCGAACCCCCTGCACCGAATCGGTGGTTTTTCTCGCTTCGGGACCAGGATAGCAACTACACCTCGCCGTGCCCGCAATGTGCATCGGGCTTTGCCACCGTTTATCGCGCATCCTTGACGCTCTTTTCCCAGATTGTGGCGGGCGATGCCTGGGGCTGCTCGCCGCCATGGGCCGTCCATGGGTCATTGGGTGAAACCCCAAAAGTCCTGGCCCACCAGTGATTCAAGGGGTTTGACAGTTTGACCACACAACCGTGACTTCAGTAAGGATTTTGGACTACAACACCAGGCCAAACTTTGTTTTTTAATTCATTGTTTTTGACGTCTAGGACCCACACACACAGAGATATAAAAAAAAACACACACACACATGTATATATATATATATAGACATATTAGTGACTATTTTGCAAAAGGGTATGCCCCCGAACCGATGGGGGCTTTTGCGTCTCCTTTCCTTCTGAGAAGCGGGTCGAACGGACTTCTTTGGGGGCGAACTCCTTCATTGTTCATGCACGATTTCTTGGACATGCCCCATCTTGATTCAAAGGATTGTTCATGAGAGAGAAATCCCTTGTAAGGGGCGTCGTTCTTTCTTTTTGCGGATCGAAGAACGCGACGTGGACGACTCCATCGCTTCGATCGGCACCGATGGGCGCATTCCTCGACTTTCGAGGTCAGATCTCGCCGCCCTTAGCGCATGCGGCGCCATGGACCGCTCCGATCTTGCTCCCGGGCCCAACCAAAAACGCTGAACAAATGCGAGTTCGACCGCGAGTTCAACCGACCGTCTTCGGACTTCCAGGGTGAATATTGAAGCACCCAATCGTGTAAACCGCAGGTTGAGCGTCAACGTCTCTTTCTGCGCGTAGGATTTTTCCACCCCCCCCACCCCATCCCACCCACAGGTGGTTCAGTTCATGGTTTGGTCCCCCTTTCTTCTGGGAGAATTCTTCCGAACGGCGTGAAGCAACACGCCTCCGGGGGTGAACCGGGCGACCAATGATGAGAGTCCGCGACGTCGAAGGCCGAACGGCGAAGTTCGGTGCGATGCACTTGTTCCTAGTAGCATCTTGTTTCTACTAGCTTCTTGTTACTACTAGTAAGGCACTTGTTACTAGAAGCGATGCACTTGTTCCTAGTAGCTTATTGTTCACTGAGGTTTGGTATCATGATGACGATTTCACTGGGTGTGATGAATCTCATCCTCGTGGCTGGGATTGGACGGAACTGGGGTCGATAGAATATTTTTCAGACGGTGATATTTTTTCGTAGCCCTCGGCGTCACGGGGAGCCTTGTGGCTCTTTAAGCTGACTTGTGCCTGGACCAACGGAGACGGACTCACAACTGGTGATGCGAGAAGGGACGCCTTCTTGTGTACCTGCTTTGATGAAACGGTTAAAGTGTTGATTGGTTGCTGTGGTCCCCTGGTTTGCCTCATGGTGGTTCATGTACCTTATGTTATTGTTTCGTTCCAACTCATTTGAGTGCATGCATGGTGAGCAGAGTTTCCGTGAGAAGATGTCCAGCAAACAAATGTTTGCATTAAACTTGAGAAGTGCCAACGATAAGAAGCATGAATAACTTTCAGCAGGAGTCGAACACCCTGCAAAGCGAAATGGGGGCGCATGAGTTGAACAAATAGCATGTAGAAGGCCCAGTGAGGCACTGTAAATGGTGTTTTGGAATGCTAGGTTTCTTAAGGCCATTTTTCACCAAGCGGCTAGGGAGTGGTATGGGGCTTTCAGATCGAACAAACCATATCTCGAGTGTGTGTGTGTTTGTTTGTTTTTGGAGGGGGCTGAAGAGCTCATAGATCTCAAAGTGTTAGGTACTCAAGGGAATTCCAGAAACGGTATCTTTCTAGCCCACCTGTGGGGTGGCTCTCTTTCCTTGAAGGGGGGGAGCCAGGCTTGGACTCGTAGGACCTGGGGATGCCCGGCTCGGTGCGAGACAGTTAGCAGAGATAAGACGTTTTTTTAAAAGCATCGCAGATCTGTACCTGGACCATCCCCAATTTGAGATCCTTAAGTCGTGTAGGGATGCGTTTGGGGTACTCTATTGAACGCCCATTTGAGATGCCATTGGGTGGTCCTGCCATTGAGTCTAAGCGAGTGAATATGTTTGCCCCGGACACGCAGACTGAGGCTGTGATCGTTGAGAAAGCTGCCGAAGCACGTCAGACTGACTTGGACAAGAAGTTGATGCAGAAGGACCAAGTGCGGGAAAGGAATATGGTGGAGTTGGCCCTGATGTGTGATCGGATGGACAAGGATGGCAGCGGGGCGCTTTCTTTAGAGGAGATGCTGAGCGGCACGTGGGTTGAGATTGGTCACGGGATGTCATAGGCTTTCTTGAAACACATATAAATTCTTTGGCCTGGTTTTCAATCTCAAAGTTGTTTTTCCTCGCTGCATATTCGGGCCATAGCCCTTACTGAAGTGTGGCCATAACACAAGTGGAGACGAAGACATACAAACAATCCAAAGCACTTATGATGCCTGCACCGGCACCAGATCGTATTTGAAGCTTGCACCAGCCGTCGCTTCTTTAAAAAAACGAACACTACAATCCCCAAGAATCAAGGGGGCGAAGGGCAGTCTTTCGACTTCGATTGGGGCCCCAAGGGGGCCCTTGGCTGTCATTGTTGACCGCACGCGCTACAATTCTCATAGTCTCATACGGCTCATACAGTAACATACACAAACACAGCACATGTAACACATATCCACATTTTTTGTCATAATTTCCAACATTTGTTGCAAGGATGATGGATGGATATGCCAATGACAAGAAGTTCTACAGCGTGATGCAAGGGGCCGGAGTCGAAAAGGATGACTTGCAAACGATGTTCAATGTGCCTGGGTGGGCTTAGCCATGGCATTTGGGGGGGGAATCTGTCCGACTGGTCTTGGAAAAGGACACAAGACTGGGTCATTTTCCAAGACCACCTTAAACATTGCGTTAAACCATTGTCCAAGACTGCGTGGTTTTTGACGGTCTTAAACTGTGCAGACATCTCTCGCACATGTGCGGTTTCCAAGCCATGAGAATGAGAGTCAAGCGTGCAGTTGATGTTGTCGAAGGTGCTGGACACCAACGATTCTGGTGAAGTGGACTATGTGGAATTCTGCAATCAGCTGGGCAAGTGCCAGAAGACCGATCCCTTAATGGTGGCCTCGATGACCAGGTATTCAGTGATGGAGCTGAAGAAGATCATTCGATCCGCCCCGCGGCGGCGAGCAGGTGGTCAGCATTCGCCGGTGTTCACGGGGAAACCACCGTGGGTGTGGCATGGGATCTGCTGTCGGATGGTGTTGGTGTTCCACATGCACCTGGAAATCGTTGCAAATGCCGCGAATGGTCCACACGCTGCATGGGGGAAGGGGGGCAGCCTGTCCAACCCGCCTGACGGCACCTTGTGGCCCTTGGGACCTGGGAGGGGGACGGAAAGGATATGACTTGTCAACTGTTTCCACTGTTTCCACGCCCCTGAGCCAGATTTCATCAAATTTCCTTGCGAACTCGGGGGGGTGTCGACACCAAAGCAGATGCGCCAGTATGTGGTGCTGTCGATGGTTTTCCCTTTGTATCCTTTGTGACCCACTTGCATCTTGGCCTGGCTGGTGCAAACAACAGGGAATGAAGGAATGGATTCGTCTGAAGGGATTGACCCTCCTGCAAACTAGCCTGGACCAGCCAGAGGTGGTTTGGAAGAGGATCTAAACTGACAGCGTCGGCCCCAAGGAAGTCATCGAGGCGCTGAAAGAGCAGAAGCAGATGATGCAAGATCAGCTGGAACTCTTTCGGCAGATTCCCAGCTGCCAAGAGGCCACTGAACAGCTGCATCACAAATGGTCTCGCCGAAAGCCGCTGAAGCGTCAGAACCACGAGGCCATGCCGGGTACCCTCGTTCAGCGGAAGCCATGCGTCCGCAGGAAGCCTCGTCCGGACGCAACCCTCGGGACGGCCGAGAGCTTTGCTTATCGGTTTACAGATGAATGTGCGAAGGGTGAAAGGGGTGGAGGTGGAAGGAGTTTCAGGAAAAAGAAGAGTATCCAACGATTTAAAAGCTACAGTCACTCAGATACAGTCGACTCCATTTGGCAAGAGAGAGAGAGAGGGAGAGTGTGTCGTAGAGATGTGCCCAAGTAGATCGACCAAGGGGCGCGCCCGACCATATTCTTTCCCTTCAGGGCTCTTGTTGGCCTACGCAGTCCAAGACACAGGACGCACCCAGGTCAACCTTTATTATTATCACAGGACATTTAACAGCGAAAGCCCTTATCACAACACACGTGATACACGTGGTCCTAAGCAGTTCACCAACGCATCTTTTTAAAAAGGTCCTTCGCACGGATCCGCATCCCAACGTCCGAAACGCCATGTCGCCTGCGGTCGGGCTGCGGTCGCCCGCGGCCCCAGGGTGAGTTGACGGCCCTCGGCGAGTACGATCGAAAGATCCAAGCGGAGCTGGAGCAACTTCTGGCGACTTCGGCAGCGAGGGAGGTCGACGGGGCGCGGGGTCGGTCGACGTGACCATCGAGACCGACACGGACAACACATCGACAGGGATTTGAGGGTTGAGGGTTCAGGGCGATTTGGTCTATGAAGGCGTTCAGTTTTCTAAGTCCGGTGCAGTGCTCCTGTTTCATCCTCTTTCCATTCTTTCTTCGTTTGCGATGGATCGGCTCCATCAAAGCTTCTCAGTCTTTTCCGGGTTTCCGCGAGCTGGGAACCTTATTTTGGTGACATGGTGACCCTAATCTTTGAAAGAACTCCCAGCTTGAAGTCATTTCTTCTCGGACTCCATTGGCATTCCCACCGGGTAGGTGCTCCAACCTGAATCGACTCTCTGCAGTCGTTTTTGGGATGTGCAGGTCTGCCTGCTCCGGATTCTGGAGGTGTTGCTCTGTTATTCTCTCCCCAACGAGGTAAGTGGTGATGTGATGTGTATTTGCTTGGTGGGGGCTGCACAATGCTGCGCACATGTTCTATCGGGGGTTTCTTTTCGGGTGTCCCCCCTCCAAAAGTCACACATTAGATTGCTGCTCGCAAGAGCTGAGTCAGTTGACGAAGTTCCACTTTACTGCAGGTAGACCTTGACTTGATTCAACCGCAAGAAGTGCTGGGTCAGAAGAACTGAATGTTTGAACATGGGTGAAACGATGGAAGCTCGTTAGCGCTGTAGAAAAGGTTTCAAAAAAGCCTGCAGGTACGTGAGTCGAGCGTCCTTGACTCATATCACGGGAAAACCATGGTGTCTTCGTTGGATGCCGACCATGGAAATCCCGGGCATCCCCCTGCGAAATGCCTACATTCTACTCGAGGTGAATTGTGCAACAGGTGTGGACACACTTCGAACTTGGGTTTTCAGTTAACTCAATTGCCACGATGGGAAGGAAGGTGAGGGAACGGAAAGGCGCATAAGTCCGCAAAACAGTATTGTTTAATCAATGTTTCACAGCAAGTGCAAGGTGAAGCGGCTGCACAGCGGCGGGAAACCTGTTTTTTGGGGTAGGTAGCATGAAGAACTATGGAATCAAACAAAGCAAATTAGACAGCGTGGTCAAAAGTTCAGGTTGCAGGTACGTCGAAAGAGCGTCCTCTTTCGATATCCTAGTCTGATCCTGGAGCTTCGTTGGCTCACGCCAGGAACAGACCCGTGAGCCCCCTGCCTTGGATAGAAAATCTAGGTGGTGGTGGAAAAGTAAAACAGGTGGAAACCCTTAGAGCCAGGGTGTGACACACACAAAACGCCGTAATCGGCGCACAGAGCGAGCGGTGGAAAACGCGGGTCTTTTTCTCAAAAACCGCCTGCGCGCTTGCAGGTTATGCCCTTTTTGGGCGTAGAGGTTGACCAAAGCTTCGTGGCATGCAATGCAATTCCTGCTATCTGTGGAGTGGTGCAGAGCATGTGAAAGCTGATCAAACGGCTGCGGATTAAAATTTGTAAAAGTTGGGACAAACGCACAATGCACAAACCTGATATCATGACGTGGGAATACCGAAAAAGTTCAGAGATTCTGGTGGGAAGTCCATCGTTTATAGCCCGGCGGCTCGAAAATCAGGAAATTCAGGGATAAAATGGAAACCGTGGAATCAGTTATGAAAGTGGAGAAACGGTGAATTCCGGCATGGCGTCGGCGCCCCACTGAAGGGGATCACACCCAGTACCCGAGTGGGAAGACTGAGCGAGTCACACTTCGAACTTGGGTTTTCAGTTAACTCAATTGCCACGATGGGAAGGAAGGTGAGGGAACGGAAAGGCGCATAAGTCCGCAAAACAGTATTGTTTAATCAATGTTTCACAGCAAGTGCAAGGTGAAGCGGCTGCACAGCGGCGGGAAACCTGTTTTTTGGGGTAGGTAGCATGAAGAACCATGGAATCAAACAAAGCAAATTAGACAGCGTGGTCAAAAGTTCAGGTTGCAGGTACGTTGAAAGAGCGTCCTCTTTCGATATCCTAGTCTGATCCTGGAGCTTCGTTGGCTCACGCCAGGAACAGACCCGTGAGCCCCCTGCCTTGGATAGAAAATCTAGGTGGTGGTGGAAAAGTAAAACAGGTGGAAACCCTTAGAGCCAGGGTGTGACACACACACACACATACACCCAAACCTGCTAAAAGCATCCTTGGCTATTCGAGTCATCAGTGACCTGCACACCGGTGCCAAGGTTTGGGCACGACAACTCCGTTTAGAGGCACCGAGCAATCTCAGCTTGGTCTCGCCGAGCAACGTGAGTCTGAGCCCATCGATCTCGCAGGTGTCGGCTTCGGCCGCTTCCGGAAGCGGTGGACGTTTGGCTGAGCGGACGGGGCGACGGCGGGGGGGGGAGCTCTTTCCCATTTGTTCTGCGAGTGTTGAAAGAGAGAAGAGCCGCTAGCACATGCCCACGGCATGTATATTGATTCTCCACCTGCTTGGGAATTCGTGGTCCTTTTACTAAGTATCAGAATTTGCTTTTCTCGATGCATGCAGTGATTTTTCCACATTCTTTGTGCCATGTGCCTGTAAATTTGGGGGCATCCGAGTTGTGCAATCCTTTTTGCCCCCTTGCCCACCCCCCCGACACACCTCCAGCCACTCAGGGCTGAGAATGGATCCCAAGCAGCAGTGGTTTGAGATCGGCCGGCGCTTCAAGGCGACGGGTGGGGGGTGTGAGATCCAAAGAAGCACGGTAGAAAGACCTGCAGAAACACGGCGTAAGGTAGGGCCCATTGGATCCCAATTGGATTTCCCGATTTTCATGGTGAAGGGCCCCAAGTACCTCCTCAGCCCAAGCACCTTCTGAGAAGATGCTTGGAGCCGCTAGGGTCAGTGATCCGAGCGAACCCACCATTCCCGCTGGGGTGCGGGGTCATTGGATGGAGACTGATGGCTGTTCCTGCCGGCCCCGGAGACTGGGAGGAGCTTTCAGATCACTTCGAAGAACACCTGGAGAGGGAGAAGGCGATGCACCAGCAATGCCATGACATCTTGTCCACCTTGAGCTCCATCCTGCAGGAGCACCGGGTCACCAAGCTCAAGGATTAGGACGTCAAATCGAAATCACCAAGCCCGGCAGATGTGATTTCTCAATGCCCATTCTTGTCGATTTTGGGGTTTGCGACGCCGATGCGTGCAACAGCTCCAAGGTACTTGTCTCTGAAGAGATGTGATCACCTCCCAGATTCGATTCACCTGTTCTCCGCGACGCCGTTTCACCCAGATGACGCCTGTCAGCTTGGGGGGACCTCTCTACGAGAGAGATATCTTGAGCTTTTCCGCCCAAAGTGGGCCGGGCAAGTCTTAGAAAAGGAAGGCAGGTGCTGTGGTGGACCAATGGGGGAGGTTGGACGGATTGAATAAGTGTAGAATACCGCAAAAGAACGAGATGCAGGACAATACGGAAGCAGATGTTCTATTTTGGTCTCTATGAATGGTGCAATATGGTACATTCTTTGGAAACGGTACCTAACACTTGTATCTGTATAAGTATATTCTGCTCATTGAAGATGATTGAAGGAACTCCGGCTTTCTCATGGGATTTGGCACCCCTCAGCCCCAAAAAGCGATGGCACAAGGGACCGATCGGGTTTGGAGAACATCGGCTCGCCCCACCGGTCCCCTTTCAATCAGACCATGGCCGAGGGGCTGTTTCGGTGCGTTTGGAGCCTGTCAGATCCGAAGTGGGGCCTTTGATGCGGAAGGCGTAAAATGTGGAAAGCTTTATATAGATGCGGAAAGCTAAACATATGGTCTTTAGAACAATCGGCTTAGACTCAGGATAGAGCCGTGGAGCTACCCACAGGCGTGGGCCCAACCCCGGAGCCAGCCCCAAACTCTGGTAGCTTGACCACGCTGGTAATCTATTCTATTAATTTCATGTAATTTCTATTATAATTATATTCTATGGTCCACCACGGTCCCTTTGTCTTGACCACTTGCTGAGGTGCTGCTTTCCAAGAAGAAGAGGTTGCTTGCCTCCAATGACAAAGGCCCCTTGCAGCAAGCAACCCGTGGCCACTGCGTGGGTGTTGTGCAAAAGGCATCACGTGGGTCATGACAGTTCTGCTAAGGAGTTGTTCGGGTCGTTGATCACCATGTCACGGGGAGGGAGCCACAAAAATGGAACTTCTGCCCACGGCCCGTCAGGCCGACGGACACTCTTTTTGCCCCTCCGTAGGTATCACGTCCTGTGACTCCAGTGCTTTTCTTCCAGTCGAGGCTGTGTGGTGGAACTCACCTTCGATGGGAAGGAGATCGCCGTGAAGAAAGAGATGACGAAAGATGACCCCCCTGTGGAGAAGGAGGTGCACCCGCTCCCAACCATTGGGCGACGTCTTTTCTCGAAAGTTGACGGGATTCGTCCTGGTGCAAAAACAGATGTTCCACACATAGGCTGCCTAAAGGCCTGTACATTTCCATACAGGTGCCCCTAGAAAACAGGTTCTAGGGGCCTAGGCGTTCGGGGATGCCTGGCTCCACCCAATCTACGCAAGTTAGGGGATGCAAGCGGCAAAGTTGGGACACTGGTGGAGCTGGGGGTGTTGACGAGCAAAGTAGGCACGTATTCAGAAAGTATGGCTGTTCATTTTACAGTAGGATGTGTGACGTGCAGCATGGTTTGGAGCTTGCTTTTGAGGTTTTTCTGTTTTTGATCCTGTTCCTTTTGGGCATTGCTGGGCATTGATGCCTCACACGACAAAAGCCTCATGAAGGTTCAGAGTGACAAAGGTGTTTCTGTGCGTTCGCCAGGTGTTCTTTGCCTGGCGGACTTGTCCAACAGCCCGGGCAATGTAGACTCTTGATGAATAGACCTGCCCAATTGAATTGAACAACCTCTTCTGCCTCTCGCGTACACGAAGGGTCAATTGCCCTCTGCACATGATCGCTTGCATTCCACAAGGCGATCTTCGAAATCCCCAATGAAAAGAATGAGATGTGCAGACATCTCCCAAGCAAAAGATGGATCCAACAAACAACTAATCACAAAGAAAATCCTGGACGGCGAAGTCCCAGGCACAAAGATTGGCCTTGGTGACACGTTCGGCCACAGAGACCAAAAATGGGAGTTCATTGTGACCTCGCCAAGGGCGTCCGCCAAGGATGACACCGCACGGCATGGTTTTGCCCCACGCATGATGGTCATGAGCATCATGACCGCCAGGGAGCATTTGACCTCCATGTTTCTTCTGTAAAAAACGGCACCACTTCTTGAGGGTACTGCTCAAACTGGCAAATGTGAAAAATTCATCATCAAAAAGATCTAACTTGTGGCGGCGTTGAACAAGCCTCACAGCCAGCTCGGTATAGGACACTTTGTGCCCCGGGTCGGTTGACCATTTCAAGCTGCAAAGGAAGTTGGCAAAGGCTTTCCAGTTAATGTTCGAACTGGGCCAACCTACTGGTGGAATTGTGGTGTCCAAACCATGTGCCTGCCACGTGTAGTTCTGTTGCCCTTCATGCCATGGAAGAAGAGGGAACCGCTGGACGGGGTCCTCAGCTTCAACGTTTTCACCATCGTCAGATTCAAGCTCCCTAGGTGGTGCAGTTGTACCGATCATCTTGGACAATTGTGTAAGCCACTCTTGCCTTTCTTTGACGCATGAGCATAGCGTTTCATACATCCGCGGTTGGATGGCAGCATTGCTTAAGGCTGCTTTCTTTGCAGCAGAGTCAGCGCGGCGATTGTGAACAATGTCGGTCACCGTTGTGCCATGCTGTGCCGCTGCAACGGGTGTTAGCAAGTACTCGGGTGTGCCCTCAAGAGTGTGTGCAGGTATCCAGACACATTCAAGTGGACAAGCATGCAGCTGTCGGCGTGCAGTGAAGAGGGTTAGCACGAATTGCCACCAAAAATTCAGCGGCCATTCCTCACTGATGTCCTCCGTACCGACAAGCTCATTGAGGTGGTTGGCAAGGCTCTTGCAATCAGTTCTGATCTGGATAGGACCTGAGGCGGTGGCAAAGGCCCAAATGGCAGCCCACAATTCCGCAGTGTAGCTCGAAAGATTCCAATGCTGGACATGGCCGGAATGAACAACAACACCATGAGAGTTCACTACGGCAAACCCTGCACAGGAAAGCATGAAGTGAGTGGGCCACTGCACAGACCCATCAGTCCACAAGGTTTGTTTGGACTGGTGTGGATCCCATGTACCAGGTGGGATAGCCGAGGGGTCCGAAACTTGCAAGCGATGCCGAAGAACTGAAACAGGATGCTCAACAATACCTAACAATTCAAAGTTAGCACCCAGCTCGTGGACAGGCGGTGGAGGATTATCATGTCGAATTTGAGTGCATTCTCTAACAAGGTGAGGCAATGATTCTTTGGAACTTGAACACATACGACATGTGGAATGTTCAACCCTCTTGGCCGCAGCAAGGCGGTCATTGGTGAGGACACACCCAACCAGCTGTGCTTCGAAGAAGGCAGAATCCGGAATCTCCCCTTCAGTCTTTGCTGCTTTATGACGCAAAAAGCTAGTTGAGAGCCAAAAGTCAAGGATGCCTGTAGGGTTCCTAATATCCTTACGACTCTGTAGTCCAGCTTGTTCGTAACAAACGTGCCTGGCAAGTTGCTGGAGGACAGGACGCACATCACGTTGACCCAGCTGATGCAAGGCACACAGCGGCTTGCCAGCCAACGCCAACATGCCATCAGCGCGAAGATCTATGTGAAAGAAAGCAAAGGCATCCCGAACCCGTTGAACAATGGCGTGCTTGTGGTGGCAAGACTTAAGAAGATCATTGAACCTTAACCTTTCACAGGGGAAAAGCTGGAGGTACCTACAAACATCCAGAATGGAATTATAATGTCTGGCACACATAGGCTCAACTCTGTGCGGCTTGCAAAGAAAAGCAAAAACGAGGAATTTTGCCCGCCAGTGGGGTCTGTTCTTCCACAGTGAGGTGACAATTTCACCTTGAATCCTGGCAAGGGCTCTTGCCGGGATCATGTTAATGGCAGCATTATACGCGCACTGAGGAATCACTTTGGCACCTATAATTTTTGCTTTCTGAGCGCAAGAGATGGGAAGGCAGGAAATATTACGCACATCAGCAATAATCTTTGCGGTTTTATCGTCCGAGAAATGCATGGCAGTGCGATTGCTCGTTTGGATGTGCACACCGAGGATCTCAATTTCGAGCGCACATTGCATGTCTGGGAACAAACTTTTGACTTCTTTCCTGGCAGAACTGGAGGAGCCCCACACAACACATTTGGATGCATTCATGGACTGGCCGGCCAGCTCATCCCACATCTGGGTAATGCGAATAGCTTGAGCAAGGTGATGTTTGTTAATCAGTTTCGTCCACAAATAAGCATCGTCAACAAAAGCTTGGGCAGTGACACTAGGCAGAACATCCAAGAGGTGGACCCACACCTTCATATGGACATTAATGGCAATAAGTGACAGAGAACAGCCCTGGGCCACACCGTTTGGGCCATGAGTGCTTTGGGGTTGAACCCAGGCTTTGTAGGAAAGGTGCTTGGACATGTCCTGGTATATTTTCACGAACATGACGACAATCCGCTTGGGGACACCAAAGGCAAGCATAAGTGCAGCAGCATACGAGGGGATAATCCTATCAAAGCATTTAGCTTTATCGATTTTGACCCCAATCAGGTCACACTTTTCATTGCGGTTGTGGTCAAGCGAAAGGGCAAAGCGAGTGTGGATGGCAGCCATGTGGCGTTTTGGGATGCCACCCTGCAGTTGGTGAGGCATGACAACCATTTGCCAATGTTTGAGATGCACAAAACGCGCGCCAGTGTAAGCCAGGAGGATGACAGGCAAAAGCGTAATGAGTCTCTTTTGCAAAGGTTCGGAACTGCCATTTTTGTTTAAAATGATTTGCCTTGCTGTGGACAAAATCTTTGGCAGAGGTTCATCATTTGTTTCAAGCCTACGAAAGAGAGCAGCAAACCACGCAAAACAAGCATCTGGGAGAACCTGCATTTCAGTGGTCCGCCACCCGTCTAAGCCTGGAGCAGCTTCTTTCTTTCTCCTCTTAACTATATTTTTTAGATCCGCCGCACAGAGCTCTGGAACAGGGTAATCAAGATGGAAATGATGAATGTGGGGCCACACAATTTCCAACATCTTGAGAGCATGAGGGTAACCCAAGTTCGCACTGAAAATGGGGTCCCACTGGTTATTGATCTCATGCATTGCCAAACCCGGATCGAAAATGGCGTTCCCGAGCGAATCCACAACCAAATTGGCAGGTTCAGTATGGGTCTTATTTTTGAGATGGCGAAACAAAAAGGCAGACCCAAGCTTCGCGGAATCTTGGATCTTATCCTGCCAAGCTTTAATACGCTGCAATTTGAGTTTGATCTCCTGTGTGGCAATGCGATCTTGGACCCACTGAATGGCCACGGTGACATCCACCAGGTTGGGTCTCCGGGACGGTGGCCAGAGACAGGGTGCTCTAAGCCTCGCCAACCGATTCCAAACACGGACAAAGGTTCGGTGTTGAATCCAAGTGTTGGTCTGGGTCACGAGGTTTCGTGAAAGAAACCGCTCAATCTCTCTGAGACCACCTAAAGCATTGTAAAGCCACGAAAGGACCAAAGTGGTGGCAACACCATGAGGCTTTTGACCCGGGCAAACCTTCTTGGGACGAAATTTGACAGGCATACCTCTGGTTTTGGGGCCTGGCCCCCACGTGGCACCGTTCTCAAGAAGGGTGTTGATACAGGCATGGTTAGTCTGGTTCCAACACGATTCAATATCGTCGGCTTCGGTCCATGGTGGGTCCTCACTAGGTGAAGTGTCGCTGCGCGTCGAAAGTGCATGAAGTTCAAGGGGGGCGGTTTTGTAGAGGACAAACCCACACTGCCAGACCCTTTCCCAAGACAAGGTGATTTTAATGGGTCGATGTTGAGTCTTGAAATGGGGGAGAACCTCAGCATGAACAACAGAAGAAGCAGCAACCTTGTTGACAAGTATAGCATCGATACTGCTACAGCCATCCCCATAGCCGGAAAAGGTCCCATTGGCAGAGAACGTCAGTGGCCTGTTGCCGGATTGTGGGTCGAGGTGTGCGATAGGGTCACACCATTGCAGAAAGTTGCACGCGTGCATGACAGCCTGGTATTGGAGGGGCTCCGTTTGGAGGTCACCAGCAATGAACACTGGAATGTCGCCAAACTGGCTAGCAATGCAAAAAACGTCTGAAAGAAGTCCATTGTTGCAATCGAGAATGTCACGATCTTGGCTGGCGCCAGTTTTGCAATAAACATTGAAGACAAGTGCCTTCAAGGTTGATGTAACTTGAATCCAAACAGCCTGGACACGTTTGGTGTTGAATAAACTTGGGTATTTCCCAGAGGCATCATCACTACTAGCAAAAGGTGTGCACAATTCAGCAGGTGCTGCAATTGCAACACCTCCGTGGGGGGTTCGGCGGACTCCATTGGATGCTAAAAGGCCAGGAAGCAAAGCCCCAGGAAAGAGGGTTTTTCCACATTGTGCCACTGAATGACGAGCACTGTTAATACAGTTTTTCCCGATTCTAGTTTCTTGCATGCAGGTGATGGCAGACGCCCAAGTCTTCCAACATGAAGCGGTCTTGAGGGAACCAATGTTAGCTGAGTAAATGGACCACCGGTGCTTTTCCTCAGGACCTTCCCCCGGATAACCTTTGGTAGCATCAAAATGTTGCTTGGGATGAACATGATTGACCAAGACAAACCCGGCAACGTGTAAGAAGGACCTCGTGAACCAAATGAAATGTCCCCTGGCTTGACAGCGATTCACCGAAGCAGCAGTACGCGAGCTCATACAGCGTCGATGTTTTGAGCCAAGCGTGAAAGGTCTATTGGATCAAACGCTACAGGCACTTCCCCATTCTAAATTAATGGACCTAACGAAGGCGTCGCACCACGGGTGATGGCCACCCCAGCTACGGTCCAGCTCACAGACACTGAAATCACGAACAACCAGCAAAATCCAAACAGAGACCGAAGGTAGTGCCGAGGAGCGAGACATTAACATGAGAGCTCGTTTCAGCTCAATCAGAGAAAATGGGCAGGAGAAAACCGAACAGACATGCAGCAGAAAGCGAGAGTGCAAAATCCACGGCAGCACGCACCAAAAGCAGAGTGACAGTGAAGACCCACAGAGAGAGAACCTCAAGCAAAATCACTGTCGAAGCTTCAACCACGTGCGTACTGCCCAGACTTGTCACCCAGTCCGTTGGTTCTTGGGCGGTGGCGACTCACCGCAGGGCTCGTGGGTTCTGTTGGTGCTCAATTGTACAAGCTGGCGCAGAGTATCACCGATATCGTTGAACCGTTGGTCCAACTTGCTCTCCATGCTTGTTTGTTTGTGTTCGATGCCCGTGACCTGCTGTTGCAGAGAATCAAAACGATGCTCTAGGAGGTCAATGCGCTTCTTGTCCTGCTGTGCTGAAGCAACCGCAATTGATGTTACGGCAGGTGGTACAGTGGTTACACTAGGGCTGGCTGTCTTCTTGGGCTGACGCTGCTTTCCCTTACCACCTCCTTTGGGATGTTGTGGAGAAGGTGTCAGCAGGATCTGGTGAAGAGCCCCATTGATCTTGACTGTGAAGGTCTGCACAGTGGGGTTGGTCTGAAAGCCGAGCTGCCAGGTATGCACCCCTGCAGATCTAAACATCCTCGAAGGAATCGGTGGCTGGCTAACAGCTTTGCACACTGACTCAATCACATCAGACGGAGAGGCTCCTGGTGGCCAGCCGGAGGCATCCATCATGAATCTGGGAACAACGTTGATGTTTGTATCATTCAACCTGGCGTCGTTGGGAAGAAGCTTCTTCCTGACCTCCGCGATGTTGGCAGTCCAGGCTCTGATCGCCAGCCCGCGCCGTGTGAGGATTGTTCCAGCCACTCCTTTGACACCCTCAATGCTGATGGAGAGTTCCCTGAGACCCTTTTGACTGACTTCCCAAAATTTTGGGATGACCGAAGTGTCCGTGGGCTGGGATCCAGAGTCGAGGAAGTCACGCAAGAGTACCCCTTGTTGTCCGCTCAGCGAGAGCAATGAAATTCTGGCCGCACTCGGTAATTTTGCAATCACCTGGAGCTGGTCATCCTCACGGGAGGAGGTTGGGTGGCGGTTATGCCGGAATCCGTAGACGGAAACCTGGTCGGCATGCGTTGGAGCGGCGGCGCTGAGGTACTGTTTGAAGTATTGGATGGGGTTGTCCTTCGCCTTCTCAAATTCATGTTTCTGGACAAGTCGTGAGTCCAGCTCCAACACCAACTCTGCGATTTCAGACATCGTGAACTCGTATGTAGGCTCCCGAAGCCGGAGCTGGAATTCCCCAAAGATGGGAACGGCAGAGACCACTCTCTTGTATGATGTCTTGGTGGCTCGGTCCTCCAGGACAACCTCAAAGGGCCCGTGGAAGGTGAGACTGCTGTTGGCCTTGGTCTGGGAGTCAATGAGTGGGAGTACAACCACAAGTGGCTGCCTTGGGTTGAGTTTGACAAACTCAGACAGGTATGGCTTGGTAGCAAGGACAACTCCCTTGGTAGAGGAAGTGGTTTGCAGCCTGTGATACTGCATGAGTTGATCCCCCTTATTGTCCTGGAAGGGATGTTGGTCTTCAAGTTTCAAGTCTTCCCATCGCGAGGAGGCAGCGATCGATTTGGCCCAAGGATCATGGGTCATTAGGGGGTCTGCTGCATCGGTCGAACTACTCTTGGGTTTGGCTGCTGCTTTGGCATCACCCGCACCTCCTGGAGCTTGTTGATCAGGGAATCGGCCTTGCAAGACTTGCAAAATGTGCCAAGGCAAAAGACGCATGGCAAAGAAGGCAGCTTGATGCATATTTTGGTTTGCTGCCAGGCGGTCGTGGCGTTGGTCAAGACCCTTTGAACATCAAGGTGATGAAGGCTGCGAAGGAAGGAGGCCTCCTGGAGCGGGCCAGGGTAATGAACATGGAGGCCAACTTTTTCAAAGCACAGCCAAAGCAAAGTCCATCCACACAAGTTGGGGTGAGCTTGAAAGTCACGACAGACAACATGAGGCACAGGTTCGACGCCCAGGTGGCAACACAAATCAGTCGCACACTGCACAGCAAGAGGGCGAAGCTGAGGAGGGCCAGTCAGGAAGAGCCAATTGGCACAGACAGTGGATTGGAACTCACACAAAATCCAATGCTGATCCCAAAGCAAAAGCCCAATGGCTTTCTGAGAGATGGGCAGAGGAGTACAAAGTTCATTGAAGGTCGAAACACCTTGCTCAGTCCACTGCATGGGCGGGAGGTACACCGTGTGCGGATCGGCTTCACGAAGAAAGTCCAATACATAATCAGCAGTGTCGGAATATAGCCACCCAGGATGGCGGTCAAAGAGTTCAAGCCTTTGCTGGACCCGCAGCTGGGAAAAGACGCTGCCAGCCGAGGATGGTTGGTGGTGCACAGCGGCAGGTGTATCAACTTCAGAGATTGCCCCTCCAACACGTCTTTCAGTGGGGAATCTATTCTGGATGATTCTCACTAGAAAGTCCAATGCAGCCGAAGACGCAAAGTGCAGGAGGTCGGTGTTTCCATTAGCTTCCCACATGGCAGTCTCTACAGCTTGAACTCGAGCAACGATTTCATGGTAGGGGTGCACGCGAAGAGCAGCACGCCACGGCTGACTCAGCGGAGGAATCTGACATTGAAAGCGTCGAAAGAGTGTGTGCAGCAAAGCCCAACCACAAAGACCTGGTGCAGCACCAAAGTGCATAGCGGAGGTATTTAGCACAAGATCATGGATGTTGAACAATTGACACACAGCTTCCACAATGTAGCGTGAATCAGGCACAGCATCGAGTGGCCCAATGGTTTGAATGGACACTTCCCATGCATGCATGTGAATCTCGCACAAAATCCAATGTTCCCTCCACAGAACGAAAAGAAACAATTGGCTGAAGGTTTCACGCAAGCATTCAAGATCAGCCAGGAAACGCAGATTCCAACGATCAGAATCCCACACTGCCGGTGGGCAAAAGCAAACATGAGAGTACTGCCAGCGAAGAACGTCCAGCGTGTGGTCAAGAAGGTCAGAGGAAAGCCAGCCAGGTTGAACAAGGCACTCAAGTAAGCGGCTCTGGATGCGGTGGAGCGGGTGGTGCTGCTGTACAGGTGAAGGTGCAACACCAACAACCTGGATGGGTGCTGACGGCTGCGGCTGCTGGGTGTCAGCTGTTGTGTTTGTGTCTTCAGGTGGTGAGGGCTCAGCAGGTGTCGTGCTAACGGCTGTGACTGTTTGTGGTGTGAACTCAGCAACCAGCGGTATGTTGACTGCGGAGGACGTGTCAGTGGCTGTCGCCGCCAGGTTGACAAGGAAGTTGGTACGAAGAGTGGTGGCAAAAATGACCAAGTCTTCATTGGCTCCAGCACGTCGCCAGTCTTCCTGTCCTGATTCCCACGCCTCACGGATTTCAGCTCGGCGGAACGCAGGCAATGCATTGAAAAGATCAAAGTAGTCTGGAAGCTGACGCAGAGCACCACACAGAACATAGTAGCGCTGAAGCAGGAACCAACCACAAAGATGCACAGGAGCTTGAGCAGGGTGGATGTGCTGTTGCACCCTGTGAGGAGCAAGATCAATGCATCGGCACATCATGAGGAGAGCACGCTGAGCAAATTGGGCACCAAGGCCAAAGACATGAACCTGTGTGCGCCGACCAATCCGGTTGACTTCAACAGCAGCCCAGTGATTGTCAACGAGGACAGCAATGACTGTTCGCCCGCTTTCAGCAAACCGTGGCTCTCCATAGAGCTCATCGTTGAACTCTTGCTCATTGGTTCTCCAGCACAAAAGGTTGAACTCTGCAATCGTTTCCGGGAAACGAGTATGCAACCACATCATGGCAGCATGAATTTCATCGGACGCTGCCCAGCCATGGGTGTTGATGCTAAAGAAAACACGAGCAGTGAAGTTGGCTCCTCGTGGAAGAGTCTCAGGGCTGCGAGTCCATCTGTGGTGTCCACCTGCCACAACAGTCGTTGGCACTGGTTCAATCAACAGCCAATCTCCATTTGCAAGGTGAAGTTGTTCAGTCGAGCAAGCTTGATTGTTGTGGTAAGCAATGCGGAATGCTCCCTGGAGTGTGGTGACCAGTGTGGTTTTGTGAAGTGTCTTGGGCACGATGTGGGCTCGCACCCACACTTCGGTCTGCAGCTTCTGGAATACGACAAGAGCATCATTGCTGTGATTGCGTGACCTCACTGTGAAGAGAGGTCCTGGGGCAATCTTGGGAACGGCAAATGGGCTCTGGTAGATGGCATACTGGTTGCTGCCAAAGTGTGTGGCCAACTGCTCTTGAAGGTCAGCTGCTGGAACTGTAGCATCAAGTTTGAGCGTGAGAACTCCTAGAGTATTCTCCCAGAGAAGGGAAACCAGTTGCTTGTTGGAACTTTCGTTGTCTTTCCACTTGGCATTGAAGTCCAAGAAATGAAGCATCTCCTGGAAGAGTTCCTGTGAAGGGACTTGCGGTGGTACAGTCTCCAAGACAAGAGTCAATGGCTCCTCGGCACAAGGAGAAAAGGGCACAGTGGGAGAAATGTCAGCAGGAGGGTCAGCACGCCCCAGATTTGCATCCACTGGACCAGTAGGTCGAATCCAGAGAAGCGGAAAAGTCCACAAGAGGCATTCAACTTGCGACGTCAGAGCGAGTGCCTCCAGGATCGGAATGTCCTGAAGGGTCTGGCCTTCCAAGGTACGAAACTGCAATGCATCAGGGCATATCCCTTTGGTGAACATGGCAAGGATGAACACCGTGATGAGAGTAGCTGCTTTCGGCACTCGAATATTCCACGTATGGTGGGTGGGCACATGCACAAGAACAAGCTGAACTCCATGTCCCTCACAAGGCACCGAATTGGAGCGACAAGGCATAGACACAGCAATGTCCTGAACTCGTGTGATCGTTAACCAGTCTTCAAAGACCTGGACCAATGCATTCTGACTGGTGAGCCTGTCATTCCATGCTTGTCTGACGAGCATGGTCGGAGAGACATCGAGGCCGAACAGGGCAGCAAATCCAACCGCCAAGCAAAGAGTTGCCTGAGATTGCGAAATAGCATTACCTAGTATATGGAAGGCAAACGAAGCATCACTCGGCAGAGTGATTGTCCCTGTAGTACCGAAAAGAGGCACAAACCGAGTGGGGCACATGAAGGTGTAAACACCCTCCTTTAGCTCCAGTGCAGCAAAGATGCCTTTGCTCATGACATGGTCGACCTGAAGCCGGTGCTGACGAGTGTACGAGGAGCAGAGGGTCGGCAGTGGTTGGCTGACATCGGCAACCCTCGAATGTAGTACCTCAGTGGTAGAAGCCATGGTTTTCACTCTCTTTGCTGGTGGCAGCAACCCAGGGTTACCATACATCCCCAAAGCTTCGGAATCCAACCTGAGCTGGTCACTGAAGGATCCTGGCACCCAAAAGGTGTTGAGGGCGTCATTCCATGGAACCAAGGGTGGTGCACGAAGCTCAAAAAACCATCTCATGAGGTTGGAGGCCCAAGTCAAGACGAGCCCAGACTGCAAGCCACCGAGACCTGTGGTTGTGCGAAAGCTGATGCTGGCGCACAACCTGCTGCCAAACTTTATGGTAGCCTATAAGATTCAACAAAGCTTCCAAAATGGGGAAGTGCTCATGATAAACAGTTGAATCCGCTCCTTCCAAGAAAAGAAGAAGCGGTTGCTGAATCTCGGCCAGCATGATCATTTCGATCATTGCGTAGCCACTGCTACAGTTGAGTCCTTGCTGTCGTCCTCCTTGCGACCAGGAGATACAAGGAGGGGAGGCACTTGTAACACTATTGTAGCGATGTGGCCATGCATTGAGCAAGGAAGCATCATCAACTCCAGTGCAAATACCAGTCTGCAGGTTCGTGTTGGCAAGCGTGGAAGGTGTCCTCCCGGTGCTATGTGGCACACCATGTTGTCGGCTCCACACCTGCATGATGCGTTCATCATGATCAACATGTAGCTCGTGAGCGATTGGAAGGGCAGGTACAGCATCAGCCAACCAATGAGCAGCACGGGTCCAACCACCATAAGCACCAGCAAAAAGGTGCAGGACATTCAGCGGTTCCGTATGCTTGAATTGAGGCCGGAACACAATGACCGTGTCAGCCCCCAAGGAGATAGTCTCCCACTGATTGTCGACAATCTGGCTTCCAACGCAGGTAATGTGGTCGCCCACAGAAGGAAAAACAGCTCTTCGTCCCAGCTCCGGTACAGCAATCCTGATCTTCGAACCCTTCGGCGAAGGCACAACAAACCCTCGGCCTGGGTTGAATTCAAACGGTTCGACTTCGAGAACAGCTTCGGTCGCAAGGGCCACCATTCCAGAGATGATCACCTTCCCACCAGGCCTGAGCAGGTGAGCCGTTGCACGGCGATCCTGGAAGAAGCTCTTGATTCTCCCTCTCCATGGCTCGTCGATCATCCGCTCGACAGCCACATGCCAGCGCCCCAATCCCACAACCATGGCGCGCCGAGGCAAAAGTTGCCACCAAGGTCTCAGGCGGGTCGGTCCTGAGACCTCTGTGGACGCTGGACCCTCCCTGCGAAGGGAGCAGCCCAGCCGCGGGAACCCGGTGTGCCCAAAGGCGAAAGGCTTTGGGCCTAGACGCCTGAATTGAACAACCTCTTCATATGGGACTCGCACGCACAGAGTTCGAGTCCTTTGTTACAAACTGACCCTTGTCCTCAGGACCGGTTCAATTTGCTTGTTCTGTACACCAGACTATGTAACCTGTGGTCCAGCTGACCAAAACATATGGGGGGTTTATTCATCAAGAGCCTACCTGGTTACATGAATCCTGCTTTGTGATCGCAAAGGAGTTGAGGAGAGAAGGTCCATGTTTTCACCCACAGGGATAGACAATGAATGACACCCAGGGAACTCCATAGGTTGGTGTTCATTCACACCTGGGGCATCACCCCAATGATTTGGTGAGGTTCATTTTCCACCCCAAGACCTCCCTCACACGAACTTGGCTTCCGTTGGCGGCAAGGTGATTTTCGAGAGAGTGACTCAATATGGTGGGCCCGACGGCATGCAGGCCCCGAAACGAACGGCATGATGTGGGACACGATGGCAGAAGATGGATGAAACTGGACCCCGAACGGGATGACACCGTCGTCCGTTTGGGGTGGAATGTTCCCCATGTCCAGGGCAATAACCGTTCTACTCACCCATTTGCAGTCACAGGGATGCGCGCCCTTCTTCCAGGGGCCATGTGATCTCATTCCACATGAGTGAGACGAGGTCTGTTTCAAACAGACTGTTTCACATGCAAGACGAGGTCTGGCCTTTCTGGTCTGGCTCTTTCTGTCAGCACCGGGTGGTGTTTTTCTTACCACGTCTTGCTATTGTCCATTCCTTTCTTCCGCCTTCCCCTGTGGCCTCATTGACCACTTGTTTGGATGTCGGATCGTGTCTGGTCACTGTGACGAGATGTTCAGGTTCTGCTTGACTCATGACGCTGATGGGGGTTTCCCCTGGGGCAGAACAGAGGTCTTCCACTTTCGGCCCCCTAGAAAGAACCGGGTCAGCGATGGCCAGGTAGGGCCGAGGAGTTCTGCTGAAAAAATGGTTACGCTCAACTAGCAGCTAGCGGTGGATGGCATGGCGCCGAAGACTTGGATGACTAAACAGATCTAAACAGGGGGGTGAACTCCACTCCACGTATCCATGATGATTCCGAGAGTACATGGGCAGGATTCTCTCCTAGCACCCCTTCAGTTCGGAATCGATCCAACATTTTGCGTCGCCCAATGGATGGCAGTTGACAGAAACGCAGAAGCGTAGCGCAGCAATTGAAGATATAGCTCGCAAGAATTGTCCACAGCCCTCTGAACATCTCTGCCAATCAACCTTGGTTTGCCAGCTGTAGGCGCCGAATGCCAAAGACTCATTCAGCCCAGGAACCATTATGGAAAAGCAGGCCATCCCACTGGCCTGATCAATGCCCAGGAGGTGTTTCACGCACACACATTTGAAGAAACACACACACACACA
>CAXAMN010024472.1:766289-783258 GCA_963970005.1 Durusdinium trenchii | reverse complement strand
ACACACACATAGAAACATGTTTACGGGCAAGGCTACTTAGGCTCACAGTATGTATGTATGTATGTATGTATGTATGTATGTATGTATGTTATGTATGCCATATATGTATACCTACATGAGATGTAGGCATTGACATATTGTACACACACATATATATATATATTGTAATATGTTGTCTACACTATAGTATATCATGTATATTAGATGTAGCATATATCGCAGACCCTACTAGCAAATGCCCAGGTATTTGCCCTCGTATGCCAACATCACTTCCACTGCAACTGAAGTACCTTGAGAGGGTGCGTGGGCGTGCACGTGTAGCGAAGTAATGGGGCATGTGGCTGTGTGTGTATGTGGGTGTACGAGTGCATGTTGTTTCGGTGTCAACAGACAACATACTGTATACTAAGCACGGATATTTTTAAACGTATGTTCAATTCAATGTGCCAAGCAAACATAACAGCGCGCGATAGATCCTGAGAAGACACTGACCGTGCCAATTGACAGTGCAGCCTCGCCGTGCAAACACATCGACCTTCACCGCGAGTTCGCGTTCGCGCACGCCACCGCTTTTTAGGCGTCAGTGTTTTAAATTGCGGCGAGAAAGCGGAAGTGGCCGGTTTGGTGTGGCCGCCTGGCCCCAAAGCTTTCCTCCAACCAAATGGGCCAGCAAGGCTCATGTGTCCTGAACAGATTTGCTTTGTAGACCACCTTGGAACCAATCCATTGAGTGAGTTGGGGTGGTCGAACCTCCTTGACCGTTTTCGCCGGCGATCTGCGTGGAAATTCGTCGATGTCGCGCCGCGCCAAATCCAACGTGTTGGTCCGACCGATGTGCGTTTGGTTTGGAACACGGTGTATGCCGAAAAAAACTGGTACGTGCTCGTACGTGCGTGCTCATGTCCTTACGCTGTCGGTGGACCACGCGCTGTCCGCGCCGCCCGTTGTCCACGGCGAGTTGTGGGAGTGCTTTCAGCTCCACTGTGCTGCACAACGAAGAAGTCTTCCCAATGCCAAACAGACTGAGCCAATCCAAAGTGCGAAGAACGAGAACCAAGACGACCACGGTCATAACACAGCCACTGTATAGACTGTTTGACTGATTGTTTGGGGTCCCCAGTTGGGCCCCAGTTTGGACCAACGCTCCGCTCGTCGTGTCGTATGGGTCGCTCCTGTCATCGTGTCGTTTCGTTTGCGCCAGATCTTCTCGGACGAGCAGACGATCTTGTATGAGCAAGAGGGGAATGGTGACTTTGGCTGAAATGTGAAGTTGGTAAGTCCATTTATTGGGGCCGAAGTTCGAGCTTCAGATGGGACCTTCTCTTGCCATCCTCATGCAGATGCAAATAGGGCCTAATAGGGCGAACGCGAAAAACGCTTTTGCTTTCCTTTCCTTGCCCAACGTGCGTGCTTCGCGGAGATGAGAATGTTCGCTTCGAGTTTCTTTGCGGTTCGGTGTTGGTTTCGTCCTTCAGGACACTTTGAAGTGCGAGTGCTGGGAGATTGGCAGAAGCAGCTTGGTAGGCACGAGATGGAGAGCTAGTGCAGAGATGTGGTAAGTTCAACAACTTGAAAAACACGAGTTGTTGGGTGGAAGATTCGTGTAGAACTACACTTTAGGGCAGTTTGATGTGTGAGGTTCTGTAGATAAACAGGGAGCACAAGGTAGATTCTGTATATTAGATCCCTTTTTAATATGTGCTGTAGATCCCTGTTATATTTGATTTAAAACAAGCACCAGGGAACCTGTACCAGGTTCTATACTTTCAATGAACTCACCGGGTGGATGCGGTTTGGCTTCCTTCCGTCGATCCGCCGTTCGAGGGCGTTGGGCCTTCGTTGGGGTCGCTGATTTGAGCACCCTTGGCTGACTGGTGCTTAAAGAATGAGGGTGGCTGGATCCTGTATCTATAGTGAGAGGCCATTCTCTCATTCCCTACTAATTAAGCACCAGTCAGTTGGTCGAACGATGGCACCCAGTCTTCAACAATCTGAACACCTCAGAGTGGTCGGGTGATGTCGGGTGGTCTCACGGTGGTTTGGTCCGCAAAAGAGTTTGCCTTCCCCGTCGTGCCTCCAGCACCCCATGGGTTGTCAACCACGACTCAACAACCATATCCTCGAAACCCATCCGTTCAAATCCCTGAGGAAGGAGCTGAAGAGGGGCGAGAACAAGGATGACTTACCCAGCATCAGTCAGGCGCGGGAACACGAGCCCGTTTTCTTTCTTTCTTTCTTTCTTTCTTTTTTTCGTCTCTTTCTCTCTTGCTCTCATCCTCTCTTGCTCTCTCTCTCTCTCTCTCTCTTTCAACTCGTTTACTTGAAACAATTCGCACAAGATAGGCACATATGCATCCAGGTCCTATACTAATCCGACCAGAAACCACCTTTTGTCTATGACATGGCTCCTGGCGGCTCTCATGCTTTCCTCCTTTGGATGCATTTGGTCGATCCCGATCCGCTGTCACCGCTGTCTCAGCCGAGGCGCGCTTCAACAAAACGGAAACCCACCTGGCTTGCTGCGGCTTCAAGGGGCTACAAGTCGCATGGTTACAACATGGGCTGCCAGGTGGCGGGTCTTGAGCGCTGCAAAAACTGGCGGCCTTTTCTGGAGCGGGCTTGCAGGTTTGGATTCTGGACGGTTTGGACAGTCCCAGGTTGCTCATTTACCTAAGAATGGTGCCGAAGAATGGCCATTCTTGGAGTGCCGCAGGAGGGGAGCCCGGATGGAGTCCCCTTAGACGGATCTCAGATGGGAAATTCATAACCATCCCCAGCCTGAGGTTTTCTCCCTGGATGGATCCATGCCAGTGCCGCCAGCGGCTCCGCCGGCGGCCACACCAGCGGCGACCCCGGCAGCTGCCGCTGCTACGGACGCAGCGCCAGCAGCCGAGGCACCAGCAGCCGAGGCACCAGCGGAGCCAGCAGCAGAGGCGGCACCGGCAGCTGAAGCAGCCCCAGGTGAGGCGGTGCCAGTCGAAGAGGCGGTGCCAGCTGAAGCTGCGCCGGCAGATGCGCCAGCGGAGAAACCTGCTGAGGGGGAAGCAGAAGCTCTTGCAGCATGAGATGCACCACGATGTGTGGAAAGCGTCAAGCGCACGAAGCATGGGAGGTTTGTCCGGCCGTGCCATCGCCGATCGGTTTGGGAGGTTTGGGTTGAAGACAGTGACCTTGAAGGCACCTAAGGCACCGAGCATGGTAGCCTGGTAGATCGCCCCGGTTTGGGCTGTGATTTGCTTTGTGCCTTTTCTGTGTTCAGCCACCGGCTGAGCACAGATGGCTGGACATACCCTGAAACATCTGGGAGAAGAGTGCTAAGTAAAGTTGTAGACGCCCCCACCAGAATGCCCAAGACAAACTTGGACTACCTGGCTCGGAAGGTCATGATACTGTAATGGAACCACGCAGGAAGCTGGAAGATACTGTAATATACTGTAATGGGTTGTCTCAAAGCTGGTTTTGCTCGCACATGTACATCAGGTGAAATGGTCATTGCACACTCCATGTCACAACCCAATGTTCTGGGCGGCCTGACTAAGTAGCATACTTCGTAAGCGTGTGTGTCCAGTGTCTGTGTGCATGCAAGAGGAACACATTTCCCAAGAAAAGGCCTGGTTGGAACTAGCTTTTTTGCCAAAGGTTCATGGCCCGTGGCCCATGCGACAATGGTTGTTGTATGTTCTTGTTGGGTCTCAGCCGCGACCATTCGGGTCGGTCAGCCGCTGGTGGCCCTGAAGACGACTGCGCGCACCATGTAGCGAACGACGTACTCCAGATAGGTCAACCAAAGGTATCTTGGTTTTGACCCACAGCCATACATGCCATGCACATTGACCTCCGAAGCCACCCCAATGTAAGCAAATATGCCATACTTGGGAGTGTTTGGAAAGCAGCAAAGATCAAGCAGAGCAACGCAGACCGTGGCAGACCTCCAGGCTTTGTGAGCTTCTCACACCAAGCACCTGCATCGGATTCTTCCATTGCACCGGTTTGGACAACACAGATCAGCTTGTACGTTCGGCTGTGGCGACGCGTCAAACACGGCCTCCCACATCCATGCGCGAAGCCTTCCTCTACGGGTGGTGTTGGACGGATTAGCAACTTAACAGTCGGGACCTTGTCACGGATGGTTCGTTCGCTTGTTGCATCCGATGCCTTGCCATGAGTCCATAGGACCAGGGAAGACAAGCCAAACATTAAACTGACTGGTTGAAATGATTTTTAATTTACTAATAAACGTGCAAATAAGTCACATATCAATTGATCCAGCAGTTGAAGCCAACCAAGCTGGCGTTTTGTTACCGCATGGGTCTTTTGTGTCATCACCTTGACTCACAAAAATGTGCTCAGATCGCATGAGGAAGATGCCAGGTGCAAATCTCACACACTGAGGGTTCGGCGTCCCTAAGACAGTGGCCGCCGTCCCTTCAATTCATCGAACTGTTTGTTTGGATCCGCTGAAACCGGGCGAATGATGACATTGGGACCCAACGATAAAGAACGCAGCCAAGAAAGATGAAAAACTAATTTGTGCTCAAAACATCAAGCGGAATCAGACTGAATCTGTCCCCCTAAAGCCCTAGGCTCCATGGACAAGGCTATGTGTACCAACAGGTAGATCACTAGTCAAGAGGCTCGAGGATCCAAGAGTCCTTGCATTTGTTGTCGCCTGATGGTGTGACGGAACAATGAAGCTGGGCACCACAAGAACTTTGAAGTTGCTATTTCGCCCCCATCCATCACTACTCAACAGTGTTGAGCACTCAAGGATATGTTTCAAACAAAGACCTATTGGTGCACTCCTGGCAGTTGGGAAGCCTAGCTTCTGGTGAATTGCTTTGCGCGAGCGGCGGCCCCGGCCAAGCCGGAAGCTCCACGGCTGCCGAACCTCGCGGTGGGCAGTGTACCGAGTAGTCCTGGTGTGGCAGGTGCACAGGTGTCTACCATCATGGGCTTTAACAAAAAGGATGTCACAGAAGCATCCTCTCTACCAGACTCTTCCATTTATCTTGATTTGGCGGATGGCAGGACGCCTAATTGCATCAACACAATTTGGAAACGCTTTTAGATCTTTCAGTTTCAAACAAAACGAGATCACAGTCGCGTATTCCCCAGGCCACCATTCTTCTGCCACGGATGGGTACGGATCGGTCAGGGGAGTCCAACGAGTCTCTTTCTTGAATTATTGACCTATATAGATAGCTGGACAACATGGAACTCTATCTTGATGATGGGGATGACTATGGCTCCTATTAAAGAAACGCGTTAAAAAAAGGACCAGGTGGATGCGTTTGTCTGAAGTTCTGAAGGTAAGTCATGCCTTACCAGCAGTTTCCAGCTCTGACCCAGTCCAGATAGGTCCACATTTTCATCATTTTTCTATGAGGCAAACCACTGGTATTTGATCCATGTTGGTCCATCGACAGCTCATGTGAATTTTACGTCCTGTTTGCAGGGCATGTTCTTGCCCCTGCCGCACGGCACGACGAAGGTGAGTCACAGAACTCAAACGGTTCGAGTTCGAACATTTGGAACATCGGTGAGTTTCAAAAAGATGCGCTCGCATGTGCGAGGTTCGCTCGCTGATGAAGTGTGCTGTTGGGGAACTGTGACGGTCCAATGATCCCTTTTAGATCCTTTTAGGTTCTTTTGGGTCTCATGCGAGAGAACGACGGTGCCTGAATAGTGTATACAGGTTTATGGAGAGAGATGTTCAATGACTAGGTTTGCTCGTATCTTTGCGCATATTGCAGAGACAGATTTAGTCAATGTTGATTATTAATTAAAGTATACGCACATATATGTATATACACACACAGATATTATGCATCCTTGAAAGCCACCTAGTCTTGGCTCTCCGGCATTTGCCAGGAGTGGTGAAAATCCCGGTCATTCTGCTGACCGGGACCGTCTTCAGTCTTTTTCGGTCACCGTGATTCACACCATTTGACCTCCTTGTGCGTGCCAAGTCTTGTGCCACTGACGCGCTAGGCCAACTGCAGCCGCGCCTCTGTCTGTCGGGGTCGAAAGCTGTCGGGGTCACCTGCAAGGATCGCAAAAAGGCGATCCATGTCTCGGCAAAAGGCCTCAATCAAATAATCAGTTGTTAGAAATTAACGATTATAATATTGCATAGACTCTGAACTTCATGCTACCTTCATGCTGATGATGAATCACACGAAATCATGTAAACTCTTGATTAGTCAACGAGTCAACCCCCCGAATTGAATTGGACATCCTCTTCATATGGGGAGTGAAATTTATTCAAGAGTTTACATGATGGGCTTCTTGGTTTCAAGCCGCATGAGCCGTCTCCCGCTGAGCTGGGGCTGTCACCCAAGCTGTCGCTGGCCCTGAGAAGGGTATGAGGGATGTGGCTGTAGCTAGTAGTTGCAGACTTCACCCATGATCAACCTGCTGCCCACTGAATTTATAATAGTTTATATAATATGTATATTTCTATCTCTGTGGCCCACAAGAAGACAAAGTCTTGCGTTGTACTTCGACAGATAGAAGGGGCTTCGTGAAATTCATCACACAACTGCCAGGTGGGTATACCGCTGACCTTTTGACCTTTATAGTGCATGAGAAACCCTTTCAGGTGTGCCACATTTTCCGGTGTACTTCCACACCTAGAGAACCTTGTAATTTAGCGGGTGTGAACATCAGGCCGTTTTGCCTACACATGATACCATTGCAAGCCCACAATGGACCGCAGATACTTTAGCATGTCAAGAGGCGCAAACTCGATTCCTTCTGACAAGCTTGGCATAGGCTTTGCAACGTGCTTTCCTGACGATTCTTTAGAGGTAGGAGCATTTGTTCAGTCTGATAGTGGCTGTCAGGTCAGATCATGGTCTACTGCTTGGACAATGCTGGGGCGCCCAGCTGTTGTTCAAGTGGTCTAGATTCCCCTGGGCCGCTCCACCCACCCCAAAATGTGTGTGAAGATGCTTCCAGAAAACCGCCCAGGTTCCAGGTGAACATCGAGCAGGTGAACATCTCCCTGATTCCCCAGCGAATTTCCTTCCCTGGTGGCCGCGTGGCCGTAGGCTGATTTGATCTTATGCCATTTGCCCCAGACCAACTTCGTGTGCACCAGACCCCCCCGCTCCGTCCGGGTTCGGCGAGGCCCAAGAGTGCGAGCACTTGGTCAAGAGGCTTTTGTCGGCGGGGCAGCCGAGTCGAGGGGATTGACCACATCACTGACGGGCGGACACGTCGAGCTAAAGGATATTGTTTTCCTGGAGTTGATAGAACATGGGAAAATGCAAAAAAGACACCGGGAAAGGGATCATGTGTTTTTGGATTGGTTCCTATTCTATCTATCTACTCCAGGATGGTTGTAGATAGATATCGGTAGCATGGTTGCCACACGGCTGTCATCCAAGATGATGTTTTGGAGATAGTAGACTCTATATATCTCTAGATGCTCTTCACCTCCTTCATCCACTCGATCCATACTATGGATGGATGTGGGACGGTGCATGGCGGTGCATTGATCCTCAGCAGCAAGGAAAACCGCCATCAGCACCACTGCTGAGAGGGTCTTCGTTCAGCGCTCACTCATGCTCACCCCCACAGAACAGTTCCGAACATCCAAGCTGATGATTCTGCAGCGGCTCGGAGACCCACAAGACCCACCTGTGGCAGGTCTGTCCGATCTGGGTCGTGAAAAACCGTGTTCGCCCGTGTTCGGTCCATGCAAGCGAAAGACCGGCACCAAATAGCTCAACGGTTTCCTGGTGCCATGACCCACGGCCTTATGATGAACCGCCTTTTGATGTCAGTCCTTTGACTCGCGGTTTCTCAAGCAGGGGCCAAACTGAAGGGAACTCATCAGTTCCACATACTCTCTCATTTGTGGCGTAGGGACGGCAAAATGGGCACACCCGGTTCTCCAAATTGATCTTTTTGGCGCCACTAAGTGGCCGTTTCCAGGCCTAGTCGTGGTCACTTTGAAGAACCAGGTAGAGTAACCCCTGAAAAGGTAGATCCAAGAATGAATCACACCAGCAGTGACCAGCTTTCAGCATAGGTTTCGTGGCCCAAGCACACCAGACCCAGTTGAAAAGAGTTCTCCAACAACTGCTAAAGAGCAATCCCTTGTTCCTGGCCCAACTCAGGCTCCACTCTGCACCGTTCGCAGTTCGCCGCTTCCTTGGCCGCTTTCGTTGGCTCAGAACTGGGGCCCTCAGGGCCCTGGCCGAAAGGCTGCCGTAGTGGAGCTGCGGGAGCCGTTTCTTTTCGCCGCCGGGGCTGCCGGGAAAGTTCCGGCGAGGTGCCCCCTAAGAAGCGGCCCGGTTGGACCGAGAAGAGACATGACCGGAATGGTTGGAAGATGTGATAGCAGTAGCAAGACATAGGTTTCAGACATCTACCAGAACTCTACCAGGGCACGAAAGAGAGAGACAATGGATGACATTGGATGACACTTCTTTTGCAATTCAGCAAGCCAACCCAAGCAGTGCCCTTGAAGTCAACCCAAGCGCTTTGCCCGGTCCCCCGATGAGACTCTTCGGTGTGGATTTGGGATGGGCTCTGGGGATGCTTGGCCGGAGAATCGGAGGGCTGGGGTTGGGGAGTGAATCGAAGCGATTGACACACAATGATATACATACATACAACAATATACGGTACATATACATATTTTTTTTTTTTTTTTAAGTTATATATATTCATTCATTCAAGGTAGGCAGGGTCGGTGATGAGGAATTATTTGATGTCATTCAGTTAACTTCACTCCTTTTAAGCTTGGGGCTCAAGCCAAAAAGGAGTGTCGCTCCACAAGAGTCAGGGTCACTGACTCTTCGGATTTTTCTGTGTGGCGCGAGCCATGGCTGATGATAATGCTCGACGCGCGGTTGAGCAGGAGAAGCTGAACACGTGGTGTTCTGGGGTGGGCATTGAAACCGCCAGTGATCTGGCTTTCTGGTTCACCTCGCATGACCAGGCACTTCAGGAAGCAGGACGTGCAGTGGCGGACGGGTGGGACCTCGCCCGCCGCGAAAGTGAGCCAGGGATGGCTGCCCTGGTTCGCAGCCTTCCAGTACTGCGGCTACGTCCCTGCCTTCGTCTTCGGCGGCCCGCCCCAAACCGTCTTCCTTTGCAGGGCCTGTCAGGTCGAAGAAGGTGCAGGAGCGCCCGGCTGGCGCCAAGGGGGGTGTCGCCTCCCTCTTCATCCGGGACTTGTTGAGCATTATGGTGACTTTGATGCCCCCTCCTCCGGCCCGCCACGATGAGTACATGGCCAACTGGTACTCTCGCTTGGAGAAGATTTGCGCCCGGACAGAGGCTGCCACCATCAAGCGCGTGGTTCACACATGGAAGGACCTGGTGCGCTACATGGATCACTTGGGTCTCAAGTTCCCGGATTGCCATGCCTTGGCGACCTTCGTTCGTGAACATCATGGGCCTACGCGTGTGTTCACCTCCTTGGGCTGGATGATTCGCAATCTTCGAGTACCGCTGGACTTGAGTGAGGCGTCCAGGCCAGCTCCGGTCAGGAGCACCCGGTTGGGTCAGGGGCAATCGCAGGCAGCTCCTCTTGAACCAGGCATGGTGACTCATTTGATGGGGGTTTTGGAGTACACCGCGGAGCACGCTCACTGGCCCATTTTGATGGCTGCTGCGGCCATGGTATTTGGTCTCATTAGGTTTTGTCACTTGCAAAGGAGCTACCTCATCGGTGCAAACACAGCCATTATGATCTTCTGGTGCTACAAACGGCAAAACGGGCACCCGTGATGGTTTTGCCTGGTCCCTCCCGCGAACGCTGGGCAGTCTGGACTTGTATGCCATTTGGAAGCGCCATTTAGACAAAGTTCGCCCTCGGCATGGTGAAGCATTTCGGCGATGGCATTTGATGCCGATGCCGCTGTCCCCGTCTCCATCGGGCAGTTCCTGCGGGTGATCAGGCCCTACTTCGAAGGCGTTCTGGATGCCCAGCAGCTCAGTTCTTATAGCTTCAGGCGGGTGGTGCCAACATTGGCCGGTATCGTGCGTCTCACGGATACCGAGCGCTTGGCTGTCGGCCAATTAATGGACAGATCTCTCCAGCGGCCGCTCTACAGCACAGACGCCCTTGCGCTATGATTCTCAGAAACAGAAACAGGGACATCAGCTACGCCTGGCTTCAGCTCTGTTCCTGGCGGGCGCCGCCGAAGTTTTGTGGGAGGAAATCAAGAGCACGTCTGCAGCGGAGCGGTGGGCCGAGGCCATGGTGGCCGCCGATGAGCTCCTGACAGAGAACCCCCGGGTGGTGCGCTTATCATCCGAAGATATTCCGGGCCTACCCATGGTGAAGTCCTTGTTGCCCGCCTCCCTGGCAGTTATCCGCACAGCTGGCAAGAAGATCCTCAGTGCATTGCGCAAGCGAGCAGCTCCTGCACTGGTATCTGGCGCTTCCTCATCTACGTCTACGCCAAAGCCTACCATTTCGCCACGATTGGCGCCTACGCAGGACGAGCCGCCCCTGCAGCGGGGGGGGAGCGAGGCCAGATCCATGACATGTCTGTGTACGCTGACTACCAGCAATTCATGGAAGAGCTCTCCCTTGTTGACCCAGTTGCTAAGGCCTTTTTGTGGTGCCAGTGGGAAGTGGTCACACCCATCGACATTGAGATAGACCAGGATTTGGACGTGTCTCGGCCTTCGGTTCATCGTGCCATCCATGCAGTGCTTCCCCAAGTGGTTCTTATTTCTGGGGCAATGAGTTGCGCTACTAAGTCACGGGCCAGGGAAAAGCAACCAGGTCCCCCTCCACTACGTAGTGAGGAGTCAGCTCGAGGCCTGAGCGCAGTCAGCGACGGGTGGATGCGGACAACTACTCTAGTCCCCAGTGGAAGGAGGGTTTGCTACATTTGCTGAAGCTGAATACACGCCCAGTCTGGTGTTCACGCTTGCAGTGGCTTGTACCGCGTGGGCTGCTTCTCGAGGATACTACGTCGTTCAGGTACCAAGGCTGCCCCCTGTTTCCTTGTCAGGTGACCATTGGCCGTTGTTGCAGTTCGAACCCTCGGAACTCCGTCAGGACCTATGGACGTCATGGGCTTCCACTTGGGCCTATCCCCTCCGCGTGTGGACTCCTCCTTTGTTCCAGAGAGGTTGGTGGCCAGCGATGTCAGGTGAATGAGATCTATATCGGACCTGGTCGTTTCTCTCATCGGTGGCCCCTATCGCAATGGCAAAACCCTTTCAAGGCAGGCGAAGGCCGCACATCCTCTGAGAGTGTCCTCCAGTACACCCGTTGGATCCACGACCAGGACCACTTGCTTGATGCCTTGCCTTCGTTACACGGTTGTACATTGATCTGCGACTGCCCTCACAATGTCTTGTCAATCAAGGTCTGCGCTTCCGCGGCGTCGCCGTGTACGCAAGGTGGCCCTGTTGGCCGCTGGTCTTCGCCCAGTCCGGGCTGTTCCAGTACGGTTTTCCCAGGAGACCGTGATGGCAGCTATGATGGCATTGTGTCCTCATATACATTGGTCAGGTTTTCAATGGCCCATGATTGAGGACCTGTTGGTTGATGACTCTCACTTCGGGTGGTCATCTCCCTCCACGGTTTTCAGGAGGTTGGGCGCAGCGGCTGCTGCAAAGGCTATGCCCCCGCTGATCCCTTTTGGTGTAGGCGATGAGCGCCACTTTGAGAGCTTGCGATGGGCCTCAAGACTAGGCCTACGCCTTTTGAATCAATGGGCATTGTTGACGATGACCTTGTCTTTGGCGCGGATCAGTACCAGCAGCTGGGAGCCTCCCTGCGAGTGGCCAGGCAGCGTATGGCACGCTGGATCCACGAGCTCGCCAGGCGCACGTGGCCCATCACAGATTGGATGCGCCAATTCCAGCCGTATGGCCCGGCCTCTGTTACCAAAGGTCGTCACATCGCCCTGATCGGGTTATTGATGCTCTTCATTGGTTGGCCGGATCCCACGGTCATGGAATGTTTGATCTTCGGGTTCCCCGCAGTTGGATTTTCTCCTCGACTGGGTGGCTGTTTGCAAGTTGCAAAAGTTGCTTTTGTGTATATGTTTTTTGTGAAATTTGAAACTGGTGAGTTTAAAATTGTTTACAACTTAAAGTGAAAAGTTTGGGAGCTCCAGTGGTTTAATTACATCATTGTCTTCGACTCACATCATTGTCAGCTGTCAGTTTCACAATCGTTGCCACCTTTGGGTTCAAAACTGTTCTTCCATTGTTTCCGGCTGCTGGAAACTTAGAACTTCGGAGTGGTAGGAGTCCCATAATTGATGATTCACACTGCCTGCCCAGGATGATTTGATGGCTGGAGGACTGACTGATTGGCACTGGGCAGGGATTGAGCTTCATTGTCACTTGTCACTCTGCAGCCACAGTCAGCTCAAACCATTGTAACTCACTGTCACTATCATGGATAAGTCTCAGAATTTGGCGGGGACTGTGGCAGATTTGACTGTGGCCTTGTTAGCATTTCAGGTGTCATTGTCATTTCAGGACAATTCACACTTCAGTGTCACCCACTGAAGTCATGACTCATCAGGTGACCTATGTTGCCTTGACCCACAAGATGCGCATCCAGGTGATCAAGCAGGGAGATGATGGTGTGGGTGATCATCAGGCAGCATCACAGACTTCCCAATCCTCAACATATGACATGGGCGAGTTGCGGAGTGAAGATGAGCCTAAAGTGAAGAAGAGGCCAGCGGGCAATGTAGATGTTAGGTACCCAAAAAGGCGGGCACCAAACAAGTGAAGCTCGTGCTCCTCTTGGTGAAAAACAAGTATGTTCATCATTGTCATGCCAATTAGTTTAGTCGTGATGATGTGCAAGTTTAGTGTGGTTTGATCAATGTGACACTGATCCGTCTCAAATCAACACCAAATCATTGTCACTGATTTATTATTTGCTGCAGGACACCCATCAGCATCCAGGCAGGATCAGGTGAGGATTGCATTTTTCAAATCACTTATGAATAATAACTATTCGTGCTGTTTAAGGTGTCATGTTTACCAAGGTGTCATGTTTACCCATGAAGCTCGTGTGCGCCAGGTGCAGAGCTACAGTGCATCAGCTGCCTTCTCAGTGTCCAGCAGGCCTGTTTGTGTTTGTTCTTCATCATCAATGGAACAAACAATGGGTACCTTTGTGAACCGTATATGGTGTCTTTCAATTGCATGAAGTGCATAATACCATTCATCAATGGTGGACTAAGAAGCCTGCTGGCTCCATGTTGGACCTGGCTCAAAATACCTTGGACAGGCTCTTGGAGGTCTGTGGTAAATCAGAGATGCTTTCTTTGAACCATGGCTATGCTGGTTTCAAACCATCACAAATTGATTGCTAACACCGTTCACTGGAATAATGGCGGGGTGGTTTTGATGATTGCGTGTTTATGTTGCGACAAGGATCCAACTGGTGATGTGGCCGCTCCCCCCCGCAAAGCCGCAAGAGGTCATGGAGGATGTGGAGGAGGAGGATCGGGAGGAGGATCATTGTCAGGCAGAGGAGCGTGATCCTGTTTTGCCTCTGGGTTTCAATGACAAGCTGTGTTGTGACAAAGTCATCCAGCAGTCACAGTCATGATTCAACTTTACAGTTGCAGCTCATTTGATTCCCCAAGGCTGGAAATCCTCAAGGATCACAACATTGCGGACAACATCCAGCACCTCTTCTTCCAGCTGTATGGCAGGTGCCCACTGAGAGCTGTTCGAATCTTGATACTTTCCAATTTGCTCACAGGATCGCTAATGCGAATTGAATATTTCATGAATTTGCAAGTCTGGTTGCTTCAAACCTCAGGAACAAGCTTGTGTCGGCCGAGGTTATCAAGACTATGAAATCAAAAAATGGCTGGATGCTCACCGCCATTAGTGGATTGCCTTGATGAAGTTCAATTGCCTTTGTCATTGTCATTGATGAGTACTCATTGGCATTGTCTGTTTGTTTCAGTTTGTGACTGTCTTGCTTGATGCCATAGTTCAATTACCAAGGTGAGGATGTGCAGATGTTGGATGCCAGGGCCAAGGAGGATTCGCCAAAGAGGACGGGCCAAGTGAAAGACAGCATGATCATGTGAAATACATGGGTGTTGCCAGGTTGCATCATTGTCCTTGGCATTTTTGTCCTTGTCATTTTTGCCATCGACGACGACTCAGGCCTGGCCTGATTGAACATTGGGCACAGTCACTCAAATTGTACTTAAACTTTAGACCTGTGATTTCACACCAAGGCTGGAATTTCACTTGATGTTAGATGAGTTTGTCTTTCACAACATGTTCTTTTATTATTCACTGTCTACTAACTAAGTTCTTCTTATGTTGAATTCTGTCACTCTTGCGCCTGCTCTCAGGTGTTTGGTGCCGTGTCCCGCAACCTGCTGATCTGATGGTTTGTTGCTCAGCACGCCAGCCCTTTAGTTGGTCATTGTTCTCGTGACTTCAGCCCGGGTATTGTTTGGCAGTCGGGCTCAAGACACGCCTGACATCCAAGCAGATGCAACATCATCATTGAAAAAACACATTGTCAAATCATTGTCATTGTCATGACACCATGACACTGACATATCACTGCTAGACATTGACAGGCAGTGTTTTTTTTTTAATGCGCGACGATTCCATTGCTTTGGCGAAGTTGCCTCACGCGATTGTGTCCACTGCGGCAGTCTTCAGTCGGAGTGCGCAGCAGAGCCTGTACCTGTGCTGGCTACTGGATCGCAAGGGGACTTTGGATTTGGTGTAACTTGTCAGAGTCGTCATTGTCAGAAGTTTATTTTACTGTGTTTTGCTGTGTTTTGTTGCTTTATTTTACTTGCAGTCATATTTGCACTCATGCCTTGTTGCCTCACTGAAGGAGCGGTTCAGCAATCAGCAGCACTTGATCCAACGGCCAGATGGCTGGATCTACGATGCTGTCCGAAACCACATTGGACAGTCACTTGGTATCTGTTTAGTCATAATCATTGTCATTGGTCATTGTCATGGTCCATGAGTGGTTTGACAAATGTTTGACTGACAACTGACAACTGAGGCTTAACAGCGCTGCAGGATTTCCGGTCCAGGGCGAGACAACTTCGCGAAGCCGGGTGTAGCAGCAGATGGCCTGACAAGGTTGTGCTCTATGGTTGGGGTACAAAGTTCGAGGATAATGCTGATGAGGTGGCTTTGTTTGCAATTATGTCATTTTGCATTTTGTCATTGTCATTGTCATTTTGCATATTGGAAGTTGCACTTGGTCGTCATTGTCATTTCAGCTCAGGAACGTGGTCTCATTGGAAATTGGAAGGTGACAAGGCCAAGAGATTTGATCTTCTGTGGCGGTGGATTTGCTAGCACCACGATCCATGACCTGTGCCGCATGCTCCCGGAGACGGAGAATGGCAAGTTTCTGATCAAAGGCGGCCCTGAGCCGGGGATTTTTCCCCATGTCATGACAAATGTGCCATGGCAACAACCAATGACAATGATGTGAAGAAAGTTCATCACCCTATATCCAGTTGATTTGGCGCTGAGGTATTTGAGCGCCAACGATTCTGGAGAACCTTGCGTCACCTGGTTCGATCGCCTGCCCACCTGGTCCTCCTCAATTGCACCGCAGGTTTCCACCGCACAAGTGCTGCAGGCATAGCCCTGTGGTGTCTCTTGTACGTGGCCAGGTTGCATGAAGGGGTGAATGAATTTTGAATGATGTCACTAATAATACTATGGACACTAACTTTGTCATTGTCATGAGTCATGGTCATTGGCCAGCAAGCAACCTGGCCATAACGGAGGCTTGTGGTGTGGATGTGCTACTCTTCCTGCCCAGCTTGTCCAAGACCAAAAAATGGAAGTGGATTCGTGATGCTCAATGGGCATATGAAGCAGCATGTGATTCAAAGTTGGACATGTGATTTGTCAACAGTTAAGTTGTTACTTTGTGAACAGTATATGGTGTCTTTCAATTGTTGTCAAATGCTACCTAGCAATTCCTTTCAACTAAGGCATGAAGTGCAGAATACCATTCATCAATGGTGGACTAAGAAGCCTGCTGGCTCCATGTTGGACCTGGGTCAAAATACCTTGGACAAGCTCTTCGAGATCTGTGGTAAATCAGAGGTGCTTTCTTTGAACCATGGCTATGCTGATTTCAAACCATCACAAGTTGATTGCTAACACTGTTCACTGGAATAATGGCTGGGTGGTTTTGATGATTGCGTGTTTGTTGCGACAAGGATCCAACTGGTGATGTGGCCGCTCCCCCCCGCAGAGCCGCAAGAGGTCATGGAGGATGTGGAGGAGGAGGAGGAGGATCAGGAGGAGGAGGAGGATCGGGAGGAGGAGGAGGATCGGGAGGAGGATCATTGTCAGGCACATGCGGCGGCATCTGAGGGGGATGAGGAGCGTGATCCTGTTTTGCCTCTTGGTTTCAATGACAAGCTGTGTTGTGACAAAGTCATCCAGCACAAGTCAAAGTCATGATTCAACTTTACAGTTGCTGCTCATTTGATTCCCCAAGGCTGGAGATCCTCAAGGATCACAACATCGAGGACACCATCCAGCACCGCTTCTTCCAGCTGTATGGCAGGTGCCCACTGAGAGCTGTTCGAATTTTGATACTTGGCTTGTATTGTTTCCAATTTGCCCACAGGATCGCTAATTTGAATTGAATATTTCATGAATTTGCAAGTCTGGTTGCTTCAAACCTCAGGAACAAGCTTGTGTCGGCCGACGTTGTCAAGACTATGGTATCAAAAAATGGCTGGATGCTCACCGCCATTAGTCGCTTGCCTTGATGAAGTTCAATTGCCTTTGTCATTGTCATTGATGGGTATTCATTGTCATTGTCTGTTTGTTTCAGTTTGTGACTGTCTTGCTTGATGCCATATTTCAATTACCAAGGTGAGGATATGAAGATGTTGGATGCCAGGGCCAAGGAGGATTCGCCAAAGAGGAACGCGCCAAAGGTGGACAAAAAGAAGGATGAGAAGATGGTGGACGCCAAGAAGGAGATGGT
>CAXAMN010024472.1:711019-766279 GCA_963970005.1 Durusdinium trenchii | reverse complement strand
CGACAAAAAGAAGGATGAGAAGATGGTGGACGCCAAGAAGGCGATGGTGAACGAAAAGAAGGAGGCTATGGTGGACACAAAGACTGTGGAGATGGTGAAAAAGGAGGAGGATGTGCCAGTGAGGGCAGTGGAGAATCCACAGTTGTTCAACCTCAAGGCCAAAGCCCAAATCCGGCCCAAAAAGAGGCCACGGTGATGCTGGAAAGAGGGTTGAAAAAAAGTGTTGATGCGCTGCCTGAGTCAGCTTCCCACTGATCAATGTCATTGTTGCAGTTTTGGCAATCTGAGTCTTTTGAATGTACAGTGCTTCATTTCCACCTTCTTGCTTTGCCTGACTCGCTGAGGCTGTGACAATGAACGCCTGTGTCTAACCCTCAGTCAGTGCGGGTCCAGTGTGCAAAAGATTAGGAAGCTCCATCTGTCTTTCTATTCATTGTCATTGACAATTTGCTCAAGTAATTATGCCTAAACATTGAACTTATCATTGTCAGTGTCAGTCATATGACAGCTTCAGTGTCTAGTTCACTCTGTGTTGAATTGGACTTAGTGTTGTCAGGACTTAAGTACATTAATTAGCAGTCATGGCAATGGAGTGTCTTGACCGGGTGCTGGATTTGCCGGGGCGTCTTCCAGCAGGCCCGCTCAGGAAAAGGCCTGATGTTGGTGGCTTGCGCAGCAAAGTGGCCAAGTGGAAATCTCAACTTGGAGATTGGGTTTTGTTGACACCAAATGGTGAAGTCGCATGCAGACTTTGCAAGAAGAGCCTATGCTGATTCAACAATGTTTTATTTAGTGAAAGACTGGCTGTTCATTGTCATTTGTCATTGTCATTGTTCAAATGTTCAATCATTGAATGACTCAGTTGTGTCCCCTGCGCATCAGGACTTGGCAAGGTGATGGTGTCAGGAAGTTCCAGTTGATCAAACATGCTGATACAATGCAACATGAGTGCAATGTGACAGAGCTTCCAAGAAAAGAGATTCTTCTCAAACGGACTCAATGCCCAACTGAGCATGAGTTCACAGATGCCATTAACAGGAGAACCTCCGGTTCCAGCTTCAGGAAGGCTCCATCGCGATCTCGGGAGCAGAAAATGCTCTTTTGTTTAGGGGAAGCTTTGAAGGACGAGAACATTAAGGTCATCAATGGCAGTTGGAGCATTGCCCTGAGCCAAGACCTACAAGGAAATTTGATGTCTTTACGCTTCGCCGCCTGTGGTCAGGACCTGACAGTTACCACTGGATTGGTGGGGTTTATGAAAACCAAGCTCGGGGCAATTGAGGAGGCCAAAACCACCAAGAAACTGGCGAAGACGTTTTTCACACATCGTCGTGGTGCTCCAAAAGGGTGGATTGGTCCTCGCAATGTGCTTCGCAAGCCTGATCTGAAAGTGTTCAAACAAAAGGTTGAACCTTAATTGCAGTGTTAAAAAGACTATGACAGTGACATGATGTGACATTGAAACAAAGGCCATTCTTTGACATTGATTTTGTATGAGTTTGTTGTTGATCATTGCAGAGCGGCCCAGGAAGTGTTCACAACCGACGCTGCTGCAGATGAATTGAAGCTGAGCAGAATGCTGAGTGAAAAATACTTTCCTTCACTCAGCGTTCGCTTTCGAGACCGGGCCCATGCCATCTCCCGACTCACACGGAAGAATTGGAATGTGGATCCTTATTTGGCAAAAACCTTTGGCTTCTTCATTCGGAACAAGGGTAGCTTTGTTAGCACGGTGTGGCACAGCCCTGCAATCAAGAGGACGTTCCACAAATATGTTCCTTGCTTGAGTTTGACAGTTAAGAACATGTCAATCACTGATTGCCTGTCACTGTCACTGTGTTTTACTTTACATTGACATAATTAAACGGCTTGACTCTCCTCTTTCCAAATGTTTGTTCGTCCAGGTGCAAAGAAGCATGCTGAAGCCGGTGTTTGCCAAACGCATTCAAGATCTTCAGTCTGCAAAACATCGCCACAGCAGCACTCAGCTTCCTTTGGGCCGGTTTTGCATGTTTGCAGATGCGCTCATTATGTGTGCAAAGGACTGATTATCAAAATGAGACTTTTTATTGTCATGTCATTGTCGTCCTTCAATTCTGAAAATGGGGTCAGGAAGTCTACTTGAGGCAAACCAACAAGCCCCAGAAGATTGCTGGTGAATTCCTCAAGGCCTTAGATGGTGAATCACTCTTTCAATTGGCGCTGCTAGCCGATGCTGGAGATGAGGAGGCTATACTGCTGAGGGCCCATGACCAAGAAGTCATTGAAGTAAGCTCAGTCCCTGACATGGTGAGCGACTTTGCAAGACGAATTGAGTTTTTGTTTCTCAAGAGGGGGGGGCCTTGCAGTGTGGTTACACGAAGCTGGTCCACACGTGGCTGAAGCAAAAACATTTGGTGCCAGACCCAAATGGTTTGCGGGAGTTGTGTTTAGATGAAGCTGCTGTGGATCGCTGTTTTCACCGCATGGCGGCGTGGGTGTCCTTGGCAATTTCAACCTTGCAGTGTGAGCTCCCTGGCTTTGAAGTGGTCAATTCCTTCAAGATCTTCAAGTTCAATACGTGTCTTGGTCAAGGTGTCATTGACATGTCCTTGAAAAAGTTGGCCAACACCTTCAAGATGCCTGTGGACCAATTGAAGCTCCAGTTCCAGAACTATCACAGCAGCGCCCGCAGGGTTGATGTCACCAATGATCTGGAGAAATGGAGGCAAGTCCTGCTGCGAAAGATTTGCCGGCCGTGTGCAGCAAACCCGCATGAGCATTTGGCCGGGGTTGTTGCGCGTGCCTGTTTGATGACCAGGGCAAGCACGTCATCCAACGAGCGGGACTTTTCCTTTAATGTGCGGCATTATGTCAAGCATCGAGGTCTTCTGAGGAGCTCTGGGCGGACAAGAGAACGGCAACTACATGAAGCATGCTTGGGGCCTCTTATCTTTGCTCTGTCATTGTCACATCTTTATTAAGCAGTGACTATTTAATAATGTGAAACTCTTGTAACTCATGATCACATTGACTGACAGTGACTAACTATGTGACAATGGTTCACAGCCCAGGAAACCAGTGGAGTTCAAGAAGAAACTTGCCAAGAAAGCAATGCAGATTTGGTGCCGTGGATTTCAACCTCCACGAAAGGGCTCATTTCATTTTGCTTCAGAAGCTGCCAAGAGGAAGCGCATGAAGCTAGCTCCCAAAAGCCTCAAGGCCTGGATACAAGGTCGGAGGAAGGATGTTGCCAGTCTTGCATTGACCACCAAGAGATCCTTGTCATCATTGTCAGCAGGAGATGAAGACCTTGATCAGGAGTCATTGCGAAAACGGGCGAGGTCTTTAGCTGGAGATTCATTTGGCAGCGCGCATCAAAAGGCAGCTGCAAAGCTCGATGCAAAGGCAAGGGCGCGTCAATATGAGGCTCAAAGATCCAATCAGCTGGTGGCATCTGAGACTGTCCCTGAGAAAGAGTTTCAGACCATGCTTGAGAAGCAACGTTCCAATGACATCAAAGCCAAGAGAAAGCACGCACACATCAGTGCCAGCTGTGTGAACACGGCAAAGACACTGAAGGAGCTGGCGCATGGGCAGCAGTGCTTTCTCCTCAGTAGTCAGTCTGACAGGATCCATGATGCTCTCATCAAAAACGGGGCTGAGAACACTGATGACATCTTTGCCAGTTCCCTGTTTGTTGCCAGCAATGTCATGGAGCCGGGCCAACGTGCTACTTGGAACGCGCTCTTCAGGCCAGGTATGACAACAATCTTGTCTTCTGACATGGTGTTGGCGCAGAGCGGCCCCTGGCTCCAAATATGGCCATCATTGTCAACTGCTTGCAATGTGTGGTGCAGTGATGATTTTACAAAGCACCATGCGTCAATTGTCAAAATCTTGGGTCATTACCTGAAGACGCATCGTGACAAGAAGACACTAATCATCAATTTTAATCGTCATTTTTTAGGTTCCTAATTTATGACATGACATTCAATGCCTGTTTTGGTAATGGTAGTTGTTGGTTGTCACCTGAGGACATGCCGATGGGTCTTGGTCAGGAAGGAAGAATGGGATGCCAAGCAGGCCTCCGCTACTGGCAAACGGTTCCCAATGTATTGCATTGGGCTTGTCACTGAATGGGAGAAGAAACATAAGTACAAACATAAAGCCAATATGATGACGACCAAATTGTTCACTTCGTGGCGATGGGAACGAAGCATTGTTCAGTCCTTCTTGGCATTGGGGTGATCAGCCTATTTTGGGCTGATGGGTGAGCAGGGCGTGTGTGAGTGAAAAAAATGTCTTTGGAATTCTCGTTTGTCATTGTCATTGTCGCTGAGCCACAAGCAAACTGAAGTGTTTATAGCAACGGTAAAGGCTGTGTGTTTTCTGAGGCTAAAATGATGCCATGCAACATTGTCACCAACCAGGCTGGAGCTTTGGCATTGGGATTAAAGTATTAGCCCAGGTCCCAAAAAAACTAAGACAAATTTGTCTCATAAAGTCTCAAAAAAGTTGCAAAATTTTGTATATTAATTAAAAATACCCTACCCGCAGCGAACCGCTGACGTCGGTGGTTTGCTGCTCCCTCAAAAGTTGCAAAATTTTGTATTTTTAATAAAAATACCCTACCCGCAGCGAACCGCTGACGTCGGTGGTTTGCTGCTCCCTCAAAAAAGTTGCAAAATTTTCTATATTTAATAAAAATACCCTACCCGCAGCGAACCGCTGACGTCGGTGGTTTGCTGCTCCCTCAAATACATATGGGAAAAGTTGCTGAGTTGCAAAAGTTCGCACTTAGAGGCCACCAATTTTGATGTATAGTTTGCTGCTCCTAGGGGGTCTGACCCCCCTACCAGCAGCGAACCGCTGACGTCAGCGGTTTGCTGCCCCCTACAAAAATGTTAGGTTATATTTTTATGCAAGGAGGGGGTCTGACACCCCTGCCAGCACAAAACCATACTTGAGGGGGCAGCGAACCATACATGAGGGGGCAGCGAACCGCTGACGTCAGTGAGTTGCTGCTGGTAGGGGGGTCAGACCCCCTAGGAGCAGCAAACCATATTTTGTATACAAAATATACTTTTGCAACTTGGTGGCTATTAAGACTTTCACTGTATATGATATGGTTTTCAGCTGCTGCCCTGCCATGCCAGGCTTGAAATTTGTTCCAGATGTGGCCAGCTCGGACCCCAAGTTGTGGACAACTCATGTCATTTGCCAGTCATGTCATTGTCATTGCCATTGTCCTTTCAATTGATTTAGAATCACCACTTAACTTTCCAAACTTAGCTTTCCAACTTTACACTACATGATATGGCTTTTAGCTGCCGCCCTGCCATGCCAGGCGTCAATTTGTTTCAGACGTGGCCAGCTCGGAGCCCAAGTTGTGGAAAACTCACTGTGTCATTTGCCAGTCATGTCTGGTGTCATTGTAATTGTCTCTTCAGTTGGCCAGTCATTGTAATTAGTAATTGCCAGTCATTGTAATTGTAATTTAGCATCACTTGACTTTCCAAACTTAGTGTGACACTGATCACTGACCTCAATGTCACACTGTCTTGGATCTCACTGATTGCATTGTGAGACTGTCAGTCCATGTTTTGGATCAAAGGAGTGGCCAGGTGATTATTGTCCTTCACTTTCGGCCCTGCTCATGCCGCTGCGTCTTGCCAGTGACTGCGCTGGACTTGGAACAGATGGGCTAGTGGCAGCCAAAATGAAGTTGAACTTTGTCAACGTATTTGGTGAACCGGATGAATTTATTAGAGAAATTTTATTTAATGTCCTTTCTGTCTTGTCCTGTGTGTTTGTCAGAGAGTGAGCACGGCAAAAATCTAAGGCAGTGAAATTGATCATCACTGTCGAAGTCACTTGAAGATGGCTAAGCGCTTGGGCCATGGACCGCACAAGTTGCACAAGCAGGCCGGCCGAGGCACAGAGATGGATATCGATTGCTATTGCTGTGGGTTTCCTTGTCAACCTTATTCCATGGCGGGCAAGAGGGCTGGTACATCTGACTGCCGCGATTTGAGTGGCACGATCTCAGATTGGGTGGTCAAGCACCAGCCGAAGGTTTTTATCTTGGAGCAGGTGCCGGGGTTTGCAGCTGGTCGCATGAAGGCTGGGTAGGACATTCATTGTCATCAATATTATTGTCTAAATTCACTGTCATTGACACATTCAAATTAATTCATCCAAATAATATATTCAACATCAGTGTCCCTTTTGCAAACAGTCTGAGTCTGAATGTTATGTGGTGATTCATTGACTCAGGGGACCTTCGAGAAGTTCATGAAGACGCTGTCAAGTGCAAAGCTTCCCAATGGACAAGCGGCCTACAAGATCCGGGTCTACAAGCTGAACACTCAGGCCTTTTTACCCCAACGACGTCGCCGGCTGTACTTTGTGGGGATTAAGCAGATCAAGAAGACACCGTTGAATCCACCTGATCTGGAGAAGTTGATGCCAAAGGGGAGGAAGTCTACATTGAAGAATTTCTTGAAGAAGGGCCAATTGTCCACGCCTGCCACTTGGAATGATTCTGGTTCAATTCTTTTTGGTGATGTAAGTACTGGTCAATCAGGTTGAGCTGTGCAAGGTAACTTTCCACTTGGGCTCAACTGGGTTTTCTTTTATTGAACTTTCCGCTTGGTGTCCCTTTGAAAATGACAGTGATGACAATGATACTACTCAATGGCATTGTTTGCAACCGATGATTTGGGGTGATGGAACTCCTCCTTGTTACTTTTACCATGTGGCCCAGGCCAGCCAAATCAGCAAGAGTGCCTTGAGTAACATCCGGTAGGGCAAGAAGAAGCTTCGCTGTCAGGGCTACCAACCTGACAAGGTTGATGGGATCATTGATTGCAAGGCAGGGAAGAGTCATCGACAAGTCGCTGTCGGATGCTGCCCTACGATCGCGAAGAGCCGAGGACAGGGTCGGAGCTTCTGGATCACTAGCCAGAGGCGTTTTCTGAAGAGGACTGAGCTGGCCAAGTTGCAAGGCTTTGATGACCTTGTGTTCCCGTCGTCCATCCCAGCGGGATCACGCGGAAACATGGTTGGCAACGCAATGTCAGTGCCAGTTCTTCAATTCGTGATGCGTCATGCCCTGGCAGCTGCACAGCTTGTTTAGATAAAATTCGACAGGCCACTGGGCACTGATCATAATTCAGCTGATGTTGGATCATCTTGGGACCAGCGAAACAGGCTTTCTCAGTTTTGATTTGAACCTGTTTCCTTGCCATTGTCATGTTCAACCAGTCAGTATGTTCAGTTTTCACATTGGATTGAACATTGTCATTGATTGAATGTCATTGTTATTCATTATCATGGATGGTCATTGTCATTGATGTTGGATTTGCCAATTGTTACTAACTGAAAGCAGTCATTGTCGGATCAAGTATCAGGGGCCTGAATTTGCCATGGTGAAGCGGAAGGCAGATGGTAGCGATGCTGCTAGCAAGAAAGCAATGCATCTTGCTGATGATGTGAACTCCACACATTTGGCAGAAGTCCAGAAGGCGTTCAATGCCATTATTGCGTGGCTTAGTCAATATCATGTGTCGTCATGATTGCTTTACTTTTGATATTTTTGAGACAATGATGGACATTGATTCCACACACACACACACACTTCCAAGCAATTAAATTATGCTGAATGTGCTCAGCTCACGGTCATGAAGTCATGGAATGCACAGCTTGTTTGACAGAAACCTTGAATGAATGCACAGCCAAGGCATCCTGCTTTTGCAGACATTTTGGCAGATGGACCCCTGGGCCTGCGTGAAGGCTCTGCATTGCAACCGCTTTGTCAAAGTGATTTTGACTACAAACTTACCCACCATGAGACTTACACAGCTGGTATCAATGCAGCTTGGGTCACGTGGAGTTGGACAGCTATGCCGAAAGTACCAATTGTCAGGACTTCAGTGTCTCGGATGATTCAAGTTTATGGCTCACAATTTGACAGTGACAATTGACAGTGGCAGTCAGTGAAATATAGTTTTACAACCGAGGTAGCCTACCTGATGGCATATCAGTTCCAGACACCTTCTCCACTGGAGCTGGATTTGGTGGCTGACCCTGTGGTCAGCTGGGTTGGCAAGCACAATGGTAACCTCAGGAGGCTGAGTCCGGACGAGGCTCACCACGCTTTTATTCTAGCAACGTACCGTGATCTTGAGCGGGGTCGCCTGACTGAACTAAAACTGAATCAAGTTGAATTATATCTGATTATATCAGTGTCATGACTCGCTGCTGCTTCAAGTGATTGTCACTGTCATTCAATTCATGTGTTTCTTGTCTCACTTCTTTACCTACTTCTCAGCTCATGGCCCATCATGGCCATTGTCATTGTTTCTCAGGTGTTGCAGAATCTGAATGGCGTAAAATGTGGCTCAGCTGCAAGGCCACGTTCATCCGATGTGACAACATGGAGCAGTGCTTTTGGCACGCAAGCCGCATCCGCGAGAACATTGGGGCCTCTTTTGACACCATGTACTACAGTACTGTGACCTGACAGAATTTGTGACTGCCAATGTCAGTTAGGTTGACATGCAAAGGCTCACTTTCAGTCAGGCTGTACCCCTGGCTGAGCTGTCTAGGATGTGGGTGAGTGGTAGAGTGTAGTAGAGTTTGCTTATTTTTACCCGCCTAAGTTGCAGCGGCTCTACCAGCTGGGCTCCTTCAAGGTGGATATGGAGGAGTCCCATGGGCCGATGACGGCTGATGCCCTTTGGAAGAAATTTGCTTCCAACCTCACTGTCACACATGGAGAACAACTCTCGAAGACCTATGTGACTTTGGCCACGCGTATCTGGGACAATGTCCTCAAGAGCCAATCAATTCGAGAGATCCTCCATTGGAGCGATGAATGCTTCGGTGGTAAGAAGTCGCCCATGAATTCACTCTACAAACTTGAGGGCCTCATGCAGGCATCAAAGGGAAACCCTGAGGACATGAGGGCAATTCTGATGCTGCTCATGGACACTGCTTTGAATGGACCATCAGAGATGTCTTTGCAGTGCCTGACTGGCAGGAACACTTCAAGTGGCAAAGGGTGGCTTGGCTGGAAGATTGAGGATGTTTGAATGACTTGACCGTGAAACTGAAAGATCTTTCGTTGTCAATTTTGTCACGGGCCATGTTGATTGATGTTTTCCAACTATTTTAATAACTTGTGTTTTTCCACCTGGAAGACTGTAGTTGACTTGTGGTTCAAGTCTTACGACATTGGTTGACATTGAACTTGAGGCTCCTGCATCTTCCCCTCTTCAAATCAGATGCTCTGAACCGTATGCTTGTGAAATTGGATGATGCGCAAGTGATGCCAGGGTCTGACTTGAAGAAGCTGAAAGATGCTGCTTTGCTGAAGACAGGCTTTGCCATTGTCATTGTTGGGACTGAATAATTTTATGGTTACATTTTGACCGACAGGTTTCGCCATTGTCATGCACTGTTTGTTTCATTTCATTCTTTAATTCCTAGGTGCTGTCCTCTCCTCCTGAGTATCGCAAGCACACTGGCGGGAAACCATTCTCACCAGAGTCTTTGAAGAAGGTCATGGAGAACCTTGGCAGTGGTGATTTGGACATTGCTCAGCATGGTGCTGTGACCAAAGCTGATATGACCTGGCTGGGGTCGCTGTCCCCCAAAGCCCAGGACACATCAAGCTTTGATTTGTCAAAGAAGTTGTCATGTGTTCGACCATCATCGTCACCTGTCATTGCTGCCATTGTCCATGTCATGAGTCAATGTCTGGTTGATTGAAGTCTTGCCCTCACTGTCACGTCTCAGGTGTCATCATTCAGGAGTCATGTAATTGACAGCCTGTTAACTTAGTTACGATGTTCTTCATGTTGGGTTGTTGTTGGTGTTGTTGGTTGGTGTGTTGCTGTTGTTGATGGTTGATGGTTGCTTCCGCTTTACTGTTACTACTCACGCTAAAACTATGTTTGCTCCTGTGGTGTCATTTTGTTGGTGGCTAGTTGTCATGCATCTTTTGTTCTTCATTGACAAATGGAACGATGTTGGACAGGAGGCGTTCTCATTTCTGGAAAGCTTCATATACAAAGGCAGCTACGACGGTTGCATTCGCACTGGGCTTCGTTGTGGCCACAGTGTCATCGATGTCTTGAACCATGCAGATGTCAAGGAGCAGTGGGAGAAAATTCTGGATAATAAAGCAGATGTCCAGGAGGATGGGAAGAAGGGCAACAGTCTGGACAATGATGACTCAGACAGTCACTTGTCCTGAGCATCGTTTCTCCTAGCAGTTTCCGACAGTTTCTCCTAGCAGTTTCCTAAGTTGAATTTAAAAACTAAGCTTGGCATCACTGTCTTCAATGATTGGTGAGGCTTGGTGTCACTGCTCAAGCTCCAAAGCTCCAGAACATCCCCTCTGAAACCGCTGAGTCTGTCCTGGCATCTCCCGACAACATGGCAACACTGAAGAGCTGTCAAGAGGACGCCATTGGTGTGTCAAGTAGGTGTTTTGCAGTTGGACACTGACTGACTTGAATTGTTGCGACACTGACTTGAGTTTCGTGTGCAGGATGCAAGGAGGCTCATTGCAAGCAGTGTGAAATGTGTCAATGGCAACCAGTCTTTGGCCTCGCTGGCAGAAACCTTGAGTGAATGCCAGTTCTTCAAGGTGCGCGGGGACCAGACCACCTCAGTTCTCTTCATCTATGAGGTGGCTTGCTCTGGTGAAAACTACAACAGGAAGAGGCAATGAGGGTCATTCAACTTGTCAGCTCATGTTGCTTAAAGGTTCTGAAGACATTGACATTGAATTTGTATTTGCATTGATTTGAATTTGTCATTGTCATTATTATCAGAGTGTCTGTTGGTCAACATCATTGTAGTAGGCCATTTATGCATTGTCCGCGGTAATTTGTGCCATCATATACGCCTGCTGCCAGTCCAGTGCCCTTCCGCAAAGAGCATTTGCACAATGTGGTGAAGGCTTGCCTGAGCACCCGTGCTGAGCCTGGGGAGGCAATTGACTGGGAAGCTGATGTGTTGCAGCTTCCCAACATGCATGATTCTGATGTGCGCCCTGGCATTCTGTTGACAGTGTGACAGGGTGTCATGGTCAAACCGCTACCCTCATTCATTGAATTGTCATTGAAATTGAATCCTCAGGCTCCTCTTTAATCTTGACCATGTGTCCCTCATTCATTGTCATTGAAATTGAATTTCTTGAGTCAGGTTTTCTATTTATTGACATTGTTACACCACTACCTTCATTCAATGTCATTCAATGTCACTGCCCTCATTTCTCAGGTTCCTCTTTTTGGATGGAGGCAGAGACGGGCTCCAGAATCAATTCTGGAGTAGCTTCGCAAATGTGGCAAAGCCTTGCCAGAAGCGGTTTCACATAGTGTATGAAGACGCCAGTGTAAAGAAGCAGAAGGAATTTCGATCAGTCACTGCCACGTCGCAAGACCGTGGATGCTTGAACTTGGGCCAACTTGAAACGGTTTGTGTGGCCTCTGGCAAGAATCTCAACACGATAGTCGGAAACCGACAAAACAAGTCACATGTTGGATCCACGGCCTCAAACTGCCTTCAGAATGTGAGCAAACCGGATCTTTCAAAGCTCACCCAGTTGGACCCAACTGTGAAGGCGACATACTTGGGCGATTCTTTAGTCAAGGACCCCAGGTCAAAGGCAGAGTCTGGGGGCGCCGCTGTCCCTGAGCCTTTCAGCCTTGAAGTGATGTCGAAAGATTTAGTGTGACTTTGGATTATTAACAAAGAAGTTTTATATTTTAGTTTTAGTCAGCTAGTCCAATCCTGCAATTCATTGTCAACCTATGAATATTTTTTAGTCCAATCCTGCTAATCAAGTGTCAACCAAGTCCTTCAAGTCCTTGTTAAAACATGACAATGCTTGATGCGTTGCGTTGGTTTCATCCCACATGACAATCGTGTGTTGATGTCACTGTCATTCCAGGAAGGAACTGCTTCATCGGTTTAGACCAAAGCTCGTTGTCTTCCAGACTGGCACGGACCCAACTATCCTCCAGCCGCTCTTCAGCGCGAGCATTCCAGCCGTTGTGTGTTGCTGCTCCCCTGAGCATATGAAGTGGTATCAGGTTGCTGCTGAAGCCATTGCTGTAAAGTCCGTCTTGGATTGTCAGTCCAAAACCTTCAAAGCAGATGTTGCCAAAATCCTCAAGGCTGATGCAGGTGATGAGGCTGAGGATGATATGACTGGGAAGCCACTTGAATTTAACCTTTATTAAAGTCACTGGTTTTACTGCTGTTGTCTTTATATTTGTGGTTGGTGACAATGATTGACAATGATGGTTTGAGTGATTGTCTCATTGAATTAACTAAGGAATGTTCCTGAGCGTGGCCGTGGTGGCCGTGGACGTGGCGGCCGTGGACGTGGTGGCCGTGGACGTCCAAGAGGTCGCGGGCGAGGTGGCCCGAAGCCGCAGCCTAAGGGCGATGAGGGCGGTAAGGAGAGTGATGATGCTGCGGAAGAGGATGATGATGATGTGGAAACTGCTGACGAGGAGGATGACTCTGAGTAGAAGCATCTTGCAGTGTGAGTAGAATTTTGATTTGGCCTTTAATAAAGGTTTGACACTCCGGGCCTTCATCGTGCTTCACTGTGGCCAGGATGTGAAAAATGTTAAACTGTTTTAAGTATCATTGTCATCAGTGTCATTGCCACCTTCATCATTGCCACCTTCAACAGTTTCTTCAACTGGCTGCCACCCACTGTTCCCATTGTCAGTTAAACTTGATGTGTGCGAACTGTCAGCCTTGCTCAAGCGCGGTCATCACTGTCAGCCATGTCCGGTGGATGTTCTCAAGATGCCTACTGGCCAAATTTTACTTTCAAAGAGGAAGACCTTGAGGATGACAAGATAGAGGATGAGGCAGGAAGTGATCCTGATTCCCAGGATCTGGATGACAAGGACAACAAAAAGGAGGAAGCTGATGGACTTGAGGGTGGCAAGACTAAGAAGAAGTGTGGGAAAGTCATCAAAAGGCCGTCATCAACTATGCTGCCGGTGCCAACCATCGCTCCAAAAGGCCGCAGTGCTCCAAAAGCAAAGCAACGGCCTGTGTCGTCGGTGGCCAAGGACAAACCAACGGGTTGCAGCAAGTGCCGCTACAGCAAGAATGGTTGCGGTCGATGCCGTCGCAGCTGACTTCCAATGACATTGGACATACCGGCATAGCTGAGTCTCAAAAAGAGCGGAGCAGTTGCTAATGACTTTGTCGAGTCTAATCAAGAACGACCATCGTCTGTGTGCCATAAAACATGCACAGGGTTGAGTGTGATTGTCTTATGTCCAGTTGCACCTGTTCATTGTACTGCATCTGGTTGTATGTCCCCGCTTTGGCCGAGGCCTGCCAACAGCCTTTGCAACAGACCTTGGCACTCTATTAGTGTGATGAGTTGCTGATGATTGCATGTGGCCAAATATTTGATGTCAATGATGCAAAAGTCCGGAAAAGTCCGGAAAGTTTGTGTATAGTTGTTTGCTGTCAAAAGTCTGTCACTTGTAGCTCGCAAAAGGATGAGAGTCAGCTGTTTGCAGTCACTTGCGTTGTAGTTGACATTGTTTGAAGGAATCAAGCCATTTAGTAAACATGGTTGCAGTCAGTTATTGTCAGTGTTCACGTCAGAGAGCACTTAGGCTTAGGTGTTGGGTCATAAACTTGAAGGATGTCATTGACAGGCCCAAGTCATTGTTGAGTCATTTGTCATTGTCATTGTGGCAGTCATTGTCCAGGCCCAAGTCTTGTGTTCAGCGCCTAGTTACCTAGTTTGCCATGACATCCCGCGGAGCCCAGATCTCGGCAGTGGCCCATGCGGAGAAGGCAAAGCAGGTTTGGCAAGCCTGTGATGGAATCTTCGACAAGCTCCTTGAAATGGCGCCAACACAGGCCAAGGTCGAGGGGATCGCCATGGTCTACCACTACGATGGTCAGTCTAACTGGCACAACCTCTTCCACGACAACCGAGATAGACTCAGGGTGCTGTCGGTGCCAGAACTCGGGAACGCAAACTTTGGGAACCTCCTACGCTTGGTGTGCCCATCATACGTTGTCAACGAACCATGGTGTCAAGTTTCAAGTCATTGAATTGTTGTCATTGTCATTCATGTGATTGTCACCTGATTTTTTACTTTTGTTTCTGTTTTCTTTTGTTTCGGACTTTGCCTTGCTTCTCATCTGAGGCCAAGATGACCAACGATGAAACCCTTGGATGCAGAATGGAGGGTTTGCTGGCCTACCTGGCATTGAGCAACAACCATGAGTGCCACACCGCTGAAGTGAGTGATTGGCTGGACAATTGTTTGCAACTGGCCCGCCTGTTCAATAAGTGGGCCCTTTTAGTAAATTTGACTGAGAAAGTCTATGACTTTGAGGATATCGAAGCAATTTCAGCTCGATACTCTTTTAGGGTAGGGCTGCCGGGGCTGCCGGCACTGCCCGCACCTTAATGGGCCAAGCGCCTTAGTAGGCCTTAGTAGGCAAAGGGCTGGCTGTCAGTGTCTTTCATTGTTGAACAGTGTCACAGTTCACTGAGTAGAGAAAACCTAACCACTTGAGACTGTTGTTTGGAAGGATTATGGGTTGCTGGGTGTTTGTTGCCGGAATTTGCCCTTTGCCTAGGCTCAGCCTTTTGGTACTCAAGTCACCTGACCGAACACATACATGACAATGATGCATGACAATGATGCATGACAATGATGACAAAGAGGAGTGACTTGAGTACCAAGTGGAATAGACAGACATAGTGATCTGTGGAGTGCTCAAAAGAGCAATTTGGTTTTCGTGACAATGACAGTCTAAGACAATGATGTAATTAAACCACCGGAGCTCCCAAACCTTTCACTTTAAGTTTTTAAAAAAGTTTTTATATCTTTCCGGACTTTTCTGGATTTTTTAAGTGTCATTGACCACAAAAAGACTATATACACAAACTTTCAAAAGCAACTTTTGCAACTTGCAAACAGCCACCCAGTCGATCACGTGCCTATTTACAAGGCTCAGCCGGCGGAGTATCTCACCTATGCGGATGTCGTGCTTGGTGCTTGGCAGGATGCCGAGCGGCTCATTAGCGCGTTGAAGCCTTGTGATCATGACGAAGCTATTGTTCGGGCCGGGTTGGATGACGAGGCCCTTGGCTTTTGTGGACCGGCCATGTCCTGGGTACAGCTTTGTCAACAAGTACCTCAATTCCGTCTCATCCGCCGTTTCTGCATCCAGCAGCCCAGTGGCAAGCTGCGGGTCATCGACGATGCAGCCGATGGAGGCCAGAGTGAGTTGAGCCATGATTCGAACAAATTGGACTTGTGCGCCAGCATCCAGCCGGGACTTCATGTGCAGCTACTCTGGCGGGCTGTCTGCCCATTGCCGGAAGCGGAGGCGCTGCTTGCCGAGGGCATTTGTTCAGGGGGCGAAGACTTCCCCAATGCATACAGACACGTGCCCATGCTTCCAGAACATTCCGATCTTGCTGTTGTTGCCTACTACGACCACTATGTCAGGGAACCTCGGTTTCGTCGATACTATGGATCACTGTTTGGACTGCCCAACGCTGCTTGCTCATTTACTGTAACCGATTTCCTCGGTTCTTTCAAGCAGTTTGTCGCCGCATGGGTTTTTGTCTGGCCAGCGTGTACTTCGATGACTTGACAGTTCAAGACCTTGGGAGTATGAGAGGATCAGCCCAGCAGTTTATCACTAGTCTGGCCACTGAAATGGGATCGCCGTTCCAGCCTGAGAAACATGAAGCCATGCAGAGTCAGTCTGACTTTTTGGGTCTCGTGTCACCGTGGTCAACCCGTCCGTTTTTGGCCTCGCGACCGTTTGCTCACTAAGGTCACGGACCTCATGGATGAAGCTATTCAAACTCAACGTCTCCCACCAGGACTTGCTGCCAAGCTGTTCGGTTGCCTGGGCTTCCTCAACACTGGGTGTTTTGGTAAGCTGGGGAGATCAGGATTGAGTTCGTTGAAGGAACGCCAGTATTCCCATGACACCGCTCTGACTGAGAACCTATATCGTTCGTTTACGACCATCAAGTCACTCCTCGCCCTGAAACCTGAGCGAGAATTGCCACTTCAACCCGGAAGCCAACAACGATATCTGGCAGCATCCGATGCGGCCCACAATAAACCTCGGCAAGGTTCGGCAGGCCTACTGTTCGTTGGACCTCATGGTGAACGAGATGCCTATGTAGTCGACATCACGGCGGAGCTCTTCACCCTCTGGTCTGACCATCCCACCAAGATCGCCCAGTTGGAGTTACTCACGGTCTACGTTGGCTTCATTTTTGTGGCCAGTCAGGCCCGCTCCTGTCAGGGGCTGTGGTTTGTGGACAACATTGCGTCGTTGATGGCCCTGGTCAAGGGCAGAAGTGACAACCCGGAGCTGGACGCAATGGCGGGTTGCATTCATGCACTACTGTATTCATTACGCAGTGGCTGTTACTTCGAATGGGTCCAGTCCGCAGATAATTGGTCCGATGATATTAGCAGAAAAGGAATTGACGACGAGTGGTATCAGGTCCATGGATTCCGTGTACATCGTGTTCCAGTGCCTCTCCTCCTACTCCGTTTTGGGATTTGGTCCGAATCTGACTCGTCGTACCTCAAGTCAAGTGTAACTGATGCAGCCGAATATATTCATTCATTCAAGGTAGGCAGGGTCGGTGATGAGGAATTATTTGATGTCATTCAGTTAGCTTCACTCCTTTTAAGCTTGGGGCTCAAGCCAAAAAGGAGTGTCGCTCCACAAGAGTCAGGGTCACTGACTCTTCGGATTTTTCTGTCCCACCCACCACGCCCTGTGCTCGGTCCGAGTGGTTACAGGATCATGTGGCAGCTGTCGGCCCGAGTGTCCACGTTTGCGGTGCATCTGAGTGGCATCTTCACGCCTGTGCGGTGTCCCCCACGGTGAGGCTCTTTTTGTGGCAGCAGTCTGCAGGTGTCCACGGGTTACTGCACTTTTCGTGTTGTCATGTTTACCTCAGCAACAATTGCCGGCCCCATCGAGTTCAGAACAGGGTGATCGTTCAGTCACAAGCGACCTTAAGTGGTAGCTGTCTGCCGAGTACCACAGTATAGGTCCGGCCATTCTTCAGTTATGGATTAATGTTTGACCCCCCCTGCTGCGGTCTGCCGGATGCCAGATGAATTGCGGCAGTCGGCTTGGCTAAATGCTCTTGCCATGAGCGATTGGAGTGGTTGCTGGCTGCGGGGTACCACTGAGTCCATCGTCAGTTTTCGTCCAAATTTACTGATTTTCCGTTGTGGCTGCAGTCTGCATGAGGCCAACGATTTTGCAGCGGTCGGCTTGGCTAAATACTCTAGTCATGAGTCCAGATACCCCTCGTCAGTGACATTGCGGTGCAATGGTAGGTCACTGCGTTTGATCAAGTTTTTGCAACGCAAGAGTTGGGACTCTTTGGATACTGCACATCATTGTTTTCGTTTCCGCTCCCCCATAGTCATAGGACTGACATTCAGTATCCTCTTGTCTATTTTAAGGGAGTCTACCAGGTACAGGTAGGGAACGAATACCTAGCAGAGGTATGCACCAACGGTGCACGCAGCGTGGGCTGCTGTGACTGTGTCACATTAACCAAAGCACTTTTGAACAGAGACTCTCAAGCCTGAGCGAAAAAGGATTTGGTCCGAATCTGATTCGTCGTACCTCAAGTCAAGTGTAACTGATGCAGCCGAATATATATATATATATATATGTGACTATTTAATATATATATATACACATATTTTATAAAGTTACACATTTAATTAGTTATATATAGTACGGAGGGACATTGTAATTTGTGCAGTTTTGTTGCTTTTGTTTGTTTTTTTTCTGCATCGCGCCTTTGTTCCTTTTTCTTTTCGGTAGAATGTTTGTTTTTTTTGTTTCTGTTTGTGCTGTAGTTTTTTTCTTGTTTGTTTTTTTCGTTTTGCTCTTTGCTTTTCTGTGGCCTTTCTGTCTTTGATTATGTGGTGTTTGCTTTTGAGTACAGCTTTCTTTGTCCTTTTGTGGGAACTGTTTCGCCCGCTCGCTCTGCCATAGGCGTGTCTGGAGTCAATTGAAGTGAAACAATTCAACCGGCTTAAGCTAGCTTTCTTGATAAGTGAGCATCACATGAGAGAAGAAAATGCGTTAGTTTTCTTGTTGCACGCAGCTGTTCATGCTTGGGAACTGTTGAAAAAAACGCACACACACATATATACATACACATACATATGTGTGACACAAACCAACAAAGCAACCCAACGAAGACCCCTTCAACCAGACCACCGATGAGCTGTGGCTTGTCGTTAGCCGCGCACTCTCCCCAACCCCCCCTCCAGCGCCACAAGATCTGCAATGCATCTTGCCAAGCACTATGCCTGCCACAACCGTATGGTGAGACCCCAGGCATTTCCTCCTCACCAAACGTCCGAGAGGAAGACGCCGAAGAACCGTGTTCTGCTTTGGGTCACGCACTGACGCCCTCCAAAAGGATACCCCAATTGGCCAGAAGCGACTCCAGCGTCCCAGTGATCGGGAAATCCTCGATGAAATGTCCACCGAATGAGGTGTCCATAGGTGTTTGTTCGGATTCGTTTAGGACATTCCGGGCAAAACATGTGCTTTGACGCTGCGAAGCGTTCCTCCACCAACGACGACCGGCCTGCCCACCGGCATATCCAACCAAGCGGGGAGCGGGGGTTTATGCCCCGGTCACGGCTGCAAGGGAGACACCCCAACGATAAGTTGAACAGCACATATGTTGAATCTACCTACCCCGAAACATTGATACAACCATCCACACTACCGTCAATGCATCATCTAACACATCATAGTATATATAAACAAGCAATGCTTACAATGCTTGATACACACTGTACATACTATAGAGGACCACGGCCCTAAACTGCAATCATCTACCGGACTCAGCAGTCGAAACCGCAACTCTTCGCCTAATCCGCCGCGAACAAGGCTCTCCTTTGGCGGAGTTTTGAGCGCTCCATGTAGCTGTAGGTGGTCTGAACAAATCGAACGCTGATGCTATGGAACTCGCAGACAACGCAGTCCGGACACATGTTTTCGACAGAGCAACAGAAACTGGGGAGTAGTTCACAGGTTCAAAGCAAGTAAACATGAACAGAGAGTATGTGTTGGGATGCTTCTTAGTAAACAATATTAAACATTAAAACATTCATTCATTAGTACTCATTTTATCATCTACCCATGGTCTTAGGGTTTCGATGGGTTCAATTCTCTTGTTTTGGCCTTGCCATAACCACAAATCAAACACCTTCCATCTGGAGCTCAGGAACTGCTGTTCCACGTCCACGTCCACGGATGCCAATGACAGCCGGGAATATGGAGACGACTGGGCGGCGGGGCGGGCGGAGACGGCGCGACTGGCTGAGCGCGGCTTTGCGTGCTTCGCGTGCATGGCGTGGAGAGGTAGAAGTAGGACACAACATCGATGCGCCTAATACGCTTGTTCAACATTTTAAAAACTGTTTAACGATTTAATTACATGGGTCCAGTGATTGGTTTGCTGGTGTGATGAGCCCCCAAGAAAGCCCCATTTCAGCTAGGCATTCCACTAAGAGGACCGGTGACTTTCCAAATGGTGGGTTTGGCTGCTGGTCCCTTGTCAGATATGTTTTTCCTTTGAGAGCTTTGCAAAGTAGCTAACAATTCACGACCTTTGTTTTTCTTTGTGCTCGTAGGACATTAGGGGATTGGACTCTTCAATGCTCTCATGTGCCCTGCGCATTTCCTCATTTCGGCCCTGTCCAGGTTCATCGAGCCTCTTGGAACAAGTGAAGACCTGGGGTATTGGGTGACGGGGATTCTTCTTTGGAACAGATGCTCACCTGGAGACCTCCAAATTGAAAGACTTAATAATTGGGGGGGGTAGGGGTCATCTAAACAAACGACCAACTCCTGTTAGACCTCAAAAAGGGCAAAAGAGGAGATCGCCCAGGCGTGACCAAGGACTCTGTACGATAGTTTTGTACTTGAGCATATTTAAGCGACGAACATCAGGTCAGTCGCTCGCAGGACGAAGGTACTCGTAGGGACCGAGTAGCACGGGCTGCTCGTCGGGCTGCTCGTCTCAACCTCTTCCAGGCCACAGACGGGAGAAAAGACCTTGAAGCTATACACTCTTGGCACCACTCCCACTGGGAATAGGCTCTAACGAATCATCTACAATCTAATGAAATCTAATGAATCGACGCGTTTCAGGATGTTTCGGGCAGAGTCCGATTTTGAGACCTGAGCCTGCGACCTGCGTGCGATTTTGCTCGTCAGACGCTTTGGAACGCGACCGAGGAGGATGGGATGAAGTCCACCGGTGCCACACCACGGCCGAGCCAAATCAAAGCCGCTTGCCAAACTGAGACGGGCGCGGCTGGTGGGCTTTGCGGTTTGGCTGGGCGGACCCTGTTTGGCTGGTCTGACCCTGTGGCCGTCCTGTGTTGAAGGTGGGATGAGACTCATAGGCTATAGGGTTGTTTCTTGAACAATTGCTTGTGGTGGTGGGACAAGAGGAGGGAAACGAGTTGGGAAGCGCCAATCCAAGAAAAAGGTACACCGAAATTGTAGTTTCCCCCGCGCATGTTGCTGGGTGAGCCCATTCAGTGAATTCAGTCGAACCAAAGTTTGTTCGGGGAATGTTAGGGGGTTCCACACAATATAGAGAGTGGTGCCTAGGCTGGTGAAACGAACTTTCTATTCCGGGAGGCTACATCTTCACCACCTCATCCGGGTAGGCGGCTTGTCTTGCACGTGAGTGAGAGAAACCAACTTGGCGATGAGAAAGGATATTGCAAGTCTTGACACGTTGTAAGCAGGAAACCTCTGAAGAAGGCAGGCTGCCTGGCAATTATGTATACACCCCCGACTATGGTTAGATGGAGTTCTCACTGACCCCCTCTTTGGTGTTCGAGAAATGGTCATCCGGGGGAGCATGCCATCCACGCAACCATGATACTTGCCAGCCCTACGGGGTCACCAATGGAAGGCCCCCCCTACTTGTGGATCTCCAGACAGGACACCCCTGGGAAGGTCCAGGTACAGGGAGTGTATGTCAACATCTTTCGTCAGTCCAACTCCGCCGAAGGTTCCTTCGGTGTCCAACTCCGCGCGCAGCTCGCGCAGTAAGAGCGGCAGGCGCGACTTGCGACCCGGCGACATGTCTCGCCGACCGTGAGCGATGTGATGTGGTTTGTTTCGTGAGAAATGGTCTTGGGCAGTGGGTTTTCACTCATGCAATCGCCCATTCATGCGCCCGTTTTCCGTCCCTTTTCGCTAACTTGGGTGCGCCTTCAGAAATAGGTCTCAGACTTCTGCAACAGGAAAAGCGAGCTAACCTGCGCCATGACATGCCACGACATCCAAACATGGAGACATCTGAAGCCTTCAGCCTTTGCGGGTTCATCTCAGTCTTCAGGGATCTTCAGGGGTTCAAGCAACTCTTCGTTCGGGCCCCGAATCGATTGAAGTGTGGGCCGCTGTGGCAGCTGGGTGCCAGATCGACTCCGCATGGCCGAAACCGATCCGATAGGCCTTCCCTCGATCTGAAGGGCGGATTCCAAGGCGCGTCGACCGGAGGCTCCGTGCGGTGGTCACTGCGCTTCTCACTCCGGGCCAACTCCGGGTCACCAGATCGATTCCGGGGTGGAAGTTCTTGTGGTGCCATGAAGTGTGGATGAAGAGCCGAAGAATCATCATGAACTTCCACTTCGACAGGAATTAGTGGTGCTTCAATAGGGGGTGGAACCGAAGGTCTCAGGACAAGTGGGCCTTTTTGTTGAATTTCTTGCTCTCTCTCGAGGTCGGTTTGTCTCTGCTCTCTCCGGGGTTGGTTGGTCGTCTTTCGTCCAACCGAAGGTCCTTCTCAAAAGGATGCCACCGAATCACCATGTTGGAATGGAATACTACACTCCCGAAAACTAACATAGACCCTGACAATGGCCCCCTGGAAGAGTGTTTTCCTCTACCAACCAGTGGTTTTCAGGGTCCATGTTAGTCTTCCAGGGTGTTTGTCATCTCTTCGTCCAGATTCCATCATGGATTTTTATAGATTGGTCTTGTCATCTTGGACTCAAACATTGATGGAACACTCCCTATCAAATCTGGTAGCCCGCAACTTCACACGCGGCTGGAGGCGCACAAGACAACGGCCAGAAAAACATAGGAATTTCTTACCCACCACTTTTGGACGGATTGCTATCAGCATGCAATTCCACTTCAACCTGCACCATCGATTCTTTGACCTTCTGGTAGCTCTTGGGTTTTTACAGACCGCCCTGCCGCAGTTCCCTGTCCCAGGCTCCGAGCTGGAGATCGCGCGGGAAGCCGAAGTGATGTCCGAGCCGGGGCCACTGGGCAGCAGCGGGTCTTTTCCCCAAGGTTTGAAAAGGGGGGGTTTTGGGGGGTGGAATCGGAACGGTTCAATGACTCGTTCTTTTTGATGCAAAAACGCATTTTTTTGTTTCTTCTGTTTTCATGTTTCTTGGTCGTTTTGTTTTGTTGATGCCTATGAGCACCCAAGGTGTACAGACACAGATGGTCCACGCCCAAAAGTGTGACAGGGCCCCTGAATAACCAGTGAGCTAGCCAGTGTGCCACAGACCCTGCAAGAGGCGTGCGTTGAATCTTCATGTTTGGAACCTTTTAAGAAACATCCTTCTTGTTTAAGCCTGTTTGTGGAAGTCGAAGCCTTCGGACCTTCAGGGCTCTGCCTTCTGCACGATGCAACTTCCACCATTTGGAGACTCCATGTCTTCCCCTTCAAATCTTGGGGCACTTCCTGCTGTCTACAACACCCTTTCAACCACTGACACTGACACCCTTCCGCTTTGCCAGGCACGGCTCCGAGCTCTCATGCAGCACCTCAGGCGGAGACCTCCGTCGGTTGGCCCGTCGGCCAGCACGGTCCGCTCGTGCCAGCTCCGGCATCGCAGAGATGGTCGGAGACGGCTCGACATGTGGATAGAGCAGCTGTGAGCCGATCGAAGTGTATCTAAGCCCCTTTGAGGCACCGGCCATGCTACAGACATCTACAGACCTTTTTCGGACACATGGAGGACCTCGCCCTCGATTTTTGGAGGTTCTAGAAAAGACCATCTTCCGATCTTCCTCAACCAGGTTGCACGATTTGTCAGAACGGGGCAATGGTGCCCTGGCTCCGACAAACATGGAAGTTGATGGCAATGGTCTTGCTGGCATGGTGTCCCGCGTTTTGTCATCGAGCTGATGCCGCCAGGGCCCTGCACACCACGGATTGCTCATGGCCGATACCCCCAATTCGAGGAGCAGTTGGAGATGGTCGGAGGGGGTGCTGTGGGAACCTGTGTGTGTGTGGAAGAACAGCAGGTGCGCTCTTGGAAACAGCAAACACTTCACTAACTTAGATAAAGGCTCGCAAGAGCAGTATCAGTTGACAAAGCCCCACTTTACTGCAGGTAGACCTTTACACGCAATTAGACCTTGACTTGAATCAACTGCAGGAAATGCTGGGTCGGCTCAACAGAAGGTTTAACAAAAGTGCACTAGACCTTTAAAGGAGGTTAAACATTGTTGCAGGCATGTGGAAATGGCGTCCCATTTCCATATCATATCCTCGGATACATCGCCAGCTTCGTTGACCAGGCGACGATGTATCCTGCCTGGTCCCCTGCGGCGTTTCTTTGGAACAGGTGTTGACACACACAAAAAGCCGGAATGGCGCCTCTTTTTCCGCGGCCGGGGAAATGGGGGGAGGGGGTGTGGGAGTGCGTTGACTAAACGAGCCTGGATGTCAACCTACAAGCCTGAAGACAAACGAAAAAGGCAAGGAAAGCACAGAAAAGGTGCAAGGATGTGCGGGGGGGCCGGGTGTGCGTTGACTAAGCGGGCCTAAGCGCCGACCTAACAAGCCTGAACGAAAGGCCAGGCAAACGAAAAAAGGCAAGGAACGAAAGGGTGCAGGGGTGTGCGTGGGGTGTGAGGGGGGGGTTGTCAGCTCAGGCTCGAAGGCACTTGACAAAAAGCTGATATCGGCGCACCCTTGACTGAAGGCCTAGGTTACACCTAAAAAGCCTTTAGCAAGAAAGAAGACCTAGAAGACGAAGAGCAATAGCAGGAGAAAAAGAACCAAAAGGTGAATTCGCAGCGGAACCTATGAATACTTAGTTGTCCTAGAGCCCATGATTACTTAGCAGCATGGTATGTCATTCTTTGGAAGAAGTTTCAGTGAGCCCTGCGGCATATGATCAGCAATTTCGAGCAGAGCACTGTAGCCAAAGAAGTCCACGAGCAGGCCGAGAAACCAGTGGAGGTTCACCCGTAAGGGTATGTGCGTATGCTGCGCCCCTCGCTGGGGATCACACCACAGCCCACAGTGGGACTCTGTGGCGGGACGCACTTAGATAAAGGCTCGCAAGAGCAGTATCAGTTGACGAAACCCCACTTGACTGCAGGTAGACCTCTACACGCAATTGCAGGAAATGCTGGGTCGGCTCAACAGAAGGTTTAACAAAAGTGCACTAGACCTTTAAAGGAGCTTGAACATTGTTGCAGGCATGTGGAAATGGAGTCCCATTTCCATATCACATCCTCGGATACATCGCCAGTTTCGTTGACCAGGCGACGATGTATCCTGCCTGCTCAGGCTCGAAGGCACTTGACAGAACGCCGATATCGGCGCACCCTTGACTAAAAGGCCTAGGATACACCTAAAAAGCCTTTAGCAAGAAAGAAGGCCTAGAAGACGAAGAGCAACAACAGGGAGGTTCTGAGCAGCGGTCTCCCTTTGCGCTTTGTTTGCTCCGTCGGGCTCGGACCGTTTCGCAGCTCCGTGGCGCTGTTGACGACGTCATCCCCTGACGTTCTGTGTCGGCACCTCTACACAGCAACCGCCACTGGAAATGAAGGGCACCTGCAGCCATGAACGCAGAATAGATCAATGCAACTGAAATCCCGTAGGCACGATAGACGAGATCCTACTGATGAACGGTGGAGCCACAAGGGATGAAAGGACTTGCTTGGACACTTGATGGATTCTTTTTGATTCTGACGTGGTGTCAGAGATGCAACCCAAATGTTGGAATTTCTGGTGTTGTTGGGGCAGATGTCCTGGCAAGTTGGGCAAGCTTGCAAGATCTTGCAACCCTGTTCTTCCGGTGCTTTATCTGGGTGTGCCTTCCTTCTGCACCCGGGCGCGTTTGCGGAGGGCGCGCCCGCAGCGGAGTCGCCGGAGGAGGAAATGGATCAGTCTGATGCCAGCTCGATCAGTGTCGTGTCAGACTTCCAGGCGTTGCGGTGGGGTGGGCGGGCCCTGGATTTGCAGAACATTTGCAATTGGAGGGCATGCTGGACTCCAGCTTGGACATTACAACACATGTTCTGTCATTCAAGTTGCCCCACGATCGGCTGGTCCTTTTGGTGAGCATGTAACAATTTAAAGCAAGTCACAAAGCTATCAACACCCCCCTTGTATCGTGGTGCCTTTCAAGCCTTCCAGTCACTTTCAAGCCTTCCAGGTGTGTGGTTGTTCTTGTTGTTATCAGATTACCACCCTGCTCGGTCAACAAACCCAGCATGGCCTTCCTGGCTCATCCCAACCAACAAACCCCGCAGCTGCACCGCAGCTCTCGCCACGGAGCTGCGCGGCCGTGTCCGACCTCTTCGAGGCGGGTCGTCCGAGCGATGGCCTCCAACCTAGTAGCATGATTGCTCCTAGTAGCCATGCCAGGAGCCCCTAGTAGTGTTCTTAGTAGTATGGCCAGGAGCTACTAGTAGCTTCTAGCTACTAGCCAATTCTTTTGGGGTCGGACACTAGAGATGCGTCCGACTCATCCGACTCATGCGGGCTGCGGCTGAGCAAACCAACGGAAGACCCATCGCGGCATGGGCGGCCCCAAACTGTTGGGACAGGTCATCAAAACCGGTTTCCCACTTCTGTTTGTTGAGTGTTCCGGGTCACATCATGGACAGCGATCACACGCAGTAGCATAGGCGTAGGCTGGCCGGTTGTAGGGACAATGAATTGGCCAGTGGAATTCATGTGATGGTACGAGGTGAAAGTCAACATCATACATGCCGCATGCGGGATGTATGATGTATGTGCTTCCTAAGCGAGGCACTAGGTATATGATATAGAGTTCAACATCTAGAAAGCAGTGGTGGTCCCTCCTGTGGAGGCCCGGAAGTTGGATGCCCCAAGATCCTTTGGAACACTCCACCAACCGCGGCTCCTTTTCGGTCAAAACGATCTCCGACTTTGGTGGCTCTTGCAGCTCCTTCGTGGCTCTTGCAGCTCTTTCATGAAGATGCCAATCCCCAAAAGCAGGGTTGTGCGTTGTGAAGCTCAAACCTCGACCACCGAGCCGAATGTCACACGCTTGAATGTCACAGGCCGAGGGCGGCGAGGTGCGGTGTGAGGGGCCGGAAGGACAGGAAACACCATGAAAGTAGAGACTGGTGGCTTATGGGTGGTTTTTATGTGTTTTTGACGTTTCTTTTTCAGTGGCTGGGTGAGTCACAGAATATGTACTTGGCTGGGATTTGGGACGTGCTGGTACAACATATGGTCGGCTTTTATGGTCTAAACATCAACGAATGCAAGTCCTTCCGTGGTCCCACGAAGACCGCCTTTTGAGGTCCCACTGCTCACCAGACCAGGGACGAAGAAGGGCCTGTGTCGCCAGAAGGCCTTGCTGAAGGCTGACCTGACCCTGTCAAGAGCCAGAGTTTGGTGTCAGATGGTCAAGCATATACATCCTGCCAGTTCTCATGGGGTCTTTGGATATTTACGAATTTATGAGGGATACTGATGAACAGCATGTTTTGGGAAATCCAGTGCCTTGCTGCCTTGCCTAACATGATTCAATGCTTTTGCTTGAGATGTTGGGGATGCAAGTATGCTTCTTCTTGCAGCTGTCGCTGGTTTGCGTCATCTTGGAGTGCCCTGTATAACTTGGTCTTTCCCGCTTCCAACGAGTGGGTCGGTCATGTGTTTCCTTAGTTTCACCGATATCGAGTCTAGATTTGAACAGGCTCCTGCCCCCTCCGCATCCGCAACATCATGTGGTTGTGGTGCACAAGCCGCAGTTGAGGTTTTTGTCTTTGGGTTCCTTGGAAAAACCAATGGTCCACTGGTACCAAGGACATTCCCCTCTCCCGACGATCTACTATTCTTTTCGTGCACAGGCGGCGTCTCCCGGACGAATGTCAGCATCCGCTCTGTTGAAAAAGGCGGGCGGGGTCTTCACCCAACCAGGCGACCAAACCTGTCGCTCGGATGTCCTCATGACAGGCCGCTGTGCGGCGGGATCACGTGGAATTTATGACCGGTGCTAATTCACCAGAAGTTTGCAACCTGAGTCGTGAAATCGTGAGACTGTTTGCAGACCTTACTGACAGAAATTCATGGCTACCAGGTGTTATGCTGTAAGGAAGAGTGCCCGCACCGCCAGGCAGATGCGACACATGGAACGGGACACAGCCTGGAGCAGGCCGTAAGAGAGCTTGTTGAGGAGTGCCAGCCGAAGAGCCAGTCGCGATTGGGGCGCGACCTGCAATGGTCGATCGAAAGATGCGTGTTTTTCAAGGAGGATGTATTGGATGTCATGGCCGCATATTTGTCTGGAGACCTCAATTCCTTTATATAAACGGATGATCTTCCTGACTTGGGCTCCTGGTGACGGTCACCAGGCCCCCAAGTCAGGCATGGATGGTGTAAGAAACGCACCATGGATGGTGTAAGAAATGGCCCTGCCAAGCGGCGGGGGTGAAGACTTGTGTGTTGTTGTCGCACTGTGTCAAGACATCGGGAGGGCTGTCACATGCAGAGTTCAGGGTGCCCGCGGAAATGATACAACAGCGTCCTTTTCATTCATTTGTCCAGCCTTGAGGATGGAACCGCAGCTTATGATCGGACTTGGTACCCCTTTTGATCGCGCACTACTAGCAATCTACAGCGTAACATGTAACATCACAACATGTAACAAGCAGCTGGCACGTGAACGGCATTTTCAGCATTGGAGGGGGAGTTCTGTTCACGGCCGTCGAAGTCGACCCGTTCTTCTCGCCAGGAGAACCCCAGCGACTCTCCCTTCGATGGCCAGGTGCTGGTATCGCTGGTGCGGAGGGGGGGGGAGGGGGGGGGGGGGGGGGGGGTGGGGGGGGTAGCGCTCGGGGGGGTGGGCGGTGGAAGCCCCGAAGAGCTTGGCTAAGTTCCAGTATGCTTGGCTAAGTGATGGAGGAGTGTTCGGATCTGTTTGGGCCAACATGTGGTCGAAGCACATATATATCCGATCTTGAGACGGTGCCCAAGATCGGTCAGACACTTCTTTTTGTCGGCACTGAAAAGCTGGATCTTGCATGGTGAAGACCCTGACAGGAGCTAAAGCCGACAACCCATCCCCAAAATATCCTAAAACAAAAGCCCGGTTATATAGATGCCTCAACTCCTCGACAACCCAGCAGTTCTTCTTGAAGGGGTGCTTCATGGAGGAAGTCCAGGGTGCCTGGCCATTTCTCCTGGAGTCTCGCCTGATTTCTTGGGGCCGTCTCGTCCTGGACATGCTCCTCGCCGCAGGGAGAACGCGCCGAAGGCTCCAAGAAGGCGAACGGGATGATTCTGCGGGGGGGGGAGGCGGTGTTGGGTGTTGAAGTCCTCACTGGGACGAGGAGGAGAGAAGTTCGAACGAATGGGACGAGGGGGAGTTGGCACCTTCGTGCCTAGAACGAAGGTGCCGAGCTCTCGGTTCCTGCATGTGAGACCAGTCCATTCCCTGGGAAAAGGTGCAGGAGGGCTTGCAGGAGAGGTCTCTGGAGACCACAGGTGAGGTCGCTAGGTTGACTTGATGAGACACACACCTGAGATGACCACCGACCCTTATCCACAAGTTGGTTTTCCGGATGTTTCTGCCTCCATCCTCAGATATGTGTACTCAAAAGTGGGGCTGACATTGACACAGATGGCGACCACCGCGAAGGGCCGCGGCACCCTGCTCGCTCTCTTCAGGCTCGTCCCAGAAGCTCAAGTGCTACGGGGGTCCAGGCGCCGGTCGCGGCGGTGGTTCCGGTTCCGCTCGGCTGGCCCTGGGTGCTCGGAGTCCCGAGCGGAGCTTCCTGCACGCAGCGGCAGGGGGGCCGAGGATGCGAGATGGCCATTCTATCCAGGTGCTAAGCTACGAACAATGAACAATACTTACAAACCTGAGGACAAGGTCAGGTCATGCTTCGCAGGCTGTGGTAATGCTTTTGGCCATCAACCTCAAGGAGGTTTCTGCCCACCGTCCGCCCAATGTTGGCCACATGGTGGGGGAACGCGCTCTAAAAGGAAAGAGGTGAAGCCACGGTCCTGCCGGTCATGAGTCGTTCCGGCTGGTCCGAACAGATGGACCGTGCCGATCACCTGCACCCGCCGCGTGGTTGGACACCCGTTGGTTCCATTTCCCGCTCCATGGGACTGCCATACTTGCCGTGTTGGGGGGGGTCCTATGGCAGTCCCGTGGAGACCCAGGTTTGGACACCCGGAAATACCTGTCCATGGTGCCGATCGTTGTCTCTGGGTCCTTCAGCTCCAGGGCACGAACTCTTCTCGCAGCTCCTCGCGGCAGAAGCAACAGGAGCAGCAGAAGCAGTCCACGTACGCCGCGTCGTACTACGGCGTCGTACTACGCCGTGGCCGCCGTGGCTGTTGATGGTGGGTGGGTTGGTAGAATTGCTTGGAGAAGTGGATTTCGATGGATTTAAGATGGCCTTTAGTTACCTTCGGATCCCAAGGGCTCCCGCCAGTCGGAGTGTGGGAAGACGTGGGGGACGATGTGGAGGGTCTCCCCCGGACCAGTCGGGGGTGGTGTTGTCTCCAAAGCAAGCCCCGGGTGACATGCACGAGTTTCATGTGGGATAAAGTGCTCACCTATCTCAATCAGAACCAGTTGGATCTGTGAGCATGTCACTGAAACGTCGTTCAATCTGCACTGACCTTCCTGGAGTAGTTGCTGACCGTGGCCATTTTCATGGAGATTCATGTCGTTTTCGGTAACTCTTCCAGTCCGATGGCCTGGGGTTGTGACAGACACATGGTCGAGACAGAGAGACAGAGACGACTCGGACCAGAGACAGAGAGTCGCACATGTCCGGTGGGTGGTTGTTTTGGGTGGTTGTTTCGTTCGCTCACCGACTCCCCAAGGTCGGATCCAAGGGTGTGCCAGTCAGTATACGGTCAACACCCGGATGAATCCTGTGCCTACATTGGCTGGAAAGGCATTTTAACAAACTTGAGTCAGAAGGTCCATCATTTCTTGACAATTTGCGAAGTGACGTTTGCCACTGTCCTGACTTTTGATACTTGGGAGATTTTTTTTTCGTGCCGGGTGCATCGTTGGCCTACAACCCACACATGGAACGCTGCCGCCAGGAGCGTTCCACCTCACAACGTAGCAGATTGGGACAGCACCTGGAGGATTGCTTCCGCCAGAATGGCGATTCCGCCGGTTGCGGCCGTTGATGGGGGATGATTTTTGTGGGGGGCATCGCTCACCCGAAAAAAGGCTCGGATGATCCTGTTGGGAAGGTTTTGTGCGGGTCGAGTCACCTACTTGAACCCTTTTCATGCGTATTCAAGTCGATCGTTGATGAAGTATAGGCATAGGCCATGATAATGCGGGCAGTCTCTTGTGAAAATGTCTTTACTGCCACACTAGAATAGCCATTGTGTACTGGTTCTTGTGGGGTTCGATCATTGTTCCTGACCTGCGCTCAAACCAACCACCCTGAATTAAATTTCCTGCTAAAAGGGCGCTTTGGCCTTTTGTGGAGCAGATGGCAGATGCACATAGAAGACATTCTTGTTCTTAGTGTTTGAAGGCCACCGGCGGGGCAAATGGATGAATGCTTTGGACCAGACAAGCTCCCGCTAAAGAATCAAGTTTGATCTCCCTCATTGCCAGCAGATTCTGTGGGGTGCCCCGAACGGGAGCACTTCATTCAGAGTCTAGAGTCTAGACTCTAGACTGGACAACCCTTGCTTCTAACTTAGGCGGAGTGAAGGATGTCAGGATGTCAGTCTTATTTCACACTGGCTCCCGAAAAAGACAGGGAACTCCTCATATCTAGTGATGTTGGACGAGTGTAGCCTAATCTTGCAGCGCTGGCCGTGGTCGTCGGTATGAGAGACACGAAACACCCAGGAGACACAGGAAGAAGTGCAGGTCCAGGCAGGGATTGGCGACGTGTGCACTGGGAGCAGTGACCCTGTAGAATGTAGATGTTCAGAATGACCAACGTCTGTTTCTAAGAGCGATGGCCTCCAACCTGCTAGCGATGGCCTCCAACCTAAGAGCGATGACCTCCATCCTGGTAGCTATGGCCTCCAACCTCACAAAGATCAAAGAAGCTCTGGAACATCGACTTTGGGCGATGGAAGAAGCTAGGCAAGGACTGTGCTGTTCGGACCGGATGGATGGACGTCGCTGCCAAGCCGTACCAAGCCTGCCCAGCCAACAACAACCATGTGAAAGCAGCGATGTCACCCTAAAGAAGAAAGACTTTTAGAAGGATGTCGAACTGCTAGCCTGGCTTTTAAGAGGTCTCGATGATGGTTTTACAATTTCACTTATTGGGCTACAATGCTTCGTACCCTATCCTTCCAAGACCCTTCATGAAGCATTGTGAAACCATGGTTGTTGGGGATTCACACCATTTTCAACTACTTGGCATACTCCCCAAACACATCACGGATTTGGTGAAGACCACCACGGTCTAAAAACCAGGTCCCTTTGTTGTCTGGTCCATTGGTCCACCAAGCGAGGGGCCAGACACGCCCTCAAGTGAGATCTGTATCGCATAGCAGCATAGCCTGGAGAGTTGGACATGGTCACGGCCCGCGTTTTACAATGTTTTATAGTGTTTTTACTTTTTCAAACCTATTTACTGTAGCACTTGGTACTTGGACAACAGTATTGTGTACAACGAATCAATATCCAGAAGCATTATACATGATGAGGAATCATTCCTTGCGCATACAAATTCGCAATCTGCAGCAATCTAATGAACCCCCATATTGGTTTGGTTCAACTTTTCTCTTGCAATACTAACCGCGTTTTCAATAAAACTTCTGGCACAATTCCAAACCTTCTAATCACCCAAGTAGTTTTTGCAAACAAATTATTGCAATTAATACCACTTGCCTCTCTTCTCTCTTTAACTTTATTTTCAACAATCCCTCATCCTATGGCCATGTTGCAAGTACAGTTTTAGTTTTTCTTCTCCTTCTCAAACTCCAATAAACTCCAATGATCCAATGCATGAAATTATTTGCACATGCTAGCTCATTGTTGGCTCATGCCTTTGGCAGTTTTCTCATTCAATGACGCTCATGGGATGCGACATTGGCCAAATAGGTGGATATGTGTAGCAGTGCCTCCTCCAATTAAGATGTCAATAAACCGACTGCTCATGTTCCAGCTGCATGATTTGGTGTTTTTCTTTCACAATCCCTTCACTTCCTCATCCAATACCCTGTGAGCTTATCTAGGTCACATGCAATCAGCATCCTGATTGCATGCAACGCTTGCTGCACACCCCACCTCATTCCCCACAAAAAACCTCTCCACTTCCTTCAAGTACTCATCTGGCAGCTCATTCACATGCATTTCTTGGCCCTTGACTTGATTGACAACGTTATGGGCCAAGTCCCGCAGCTTATTGAGCGATTGTGACGCTTCTTGGCCATCTCTTTTGAAGAGGACCAGAGGGCCCACTGGTCCTCTCATCTCTTTGGGCTTGGATGTCATCATCCTGCTCATCGGATGGCATCAGATGGCCTTGCTCAACCAATGCCTTGGTCAATTGGTTCGGTCAGCCAATTCTGGCCGACCCCAGAGCTGCTCATCCACAAGCACCCACATTGATTGCCCCCCATCCCGGGATGGGCTAGTGGCTGTGTTCTTCCCATGGAGTGATGGTAAATTGGGCATATGCTCATCTATCAGTCCCCCATTGCAGTAAAGCACCCCATATGATCTCAGTCGAAGATTTGCAAGCCTCAGACTCATGAGTCCGTGAGTCAAAGAATCATAATACCTGACCCTCTGACCTGCAGCAATAGATGGCCTCATGTTCAGCACCAAAAGCACCCATAGCTAGCTGGACCAAAGTAATTGGGGGATGTTCTTACAATTGCCATTGCCCAACGAATCCACCATGGGTTCCCTCACGCATTTGGATAACTAACACAGATGGTTTCTATTTCTCCGGATCCCTGCTGATCAGAAACTGTTGCCAGAGCAGTGCTGGAAGGTTTAACGTATGGAGCAAACATCAATTTGAACAAGTTTCAACGGATATGTTTTTCCTATATAATATATGGCTTTTGTTTTTTGGCTCCCTCCAGAACTCCCATTGTTGGACAGGAAGCTGGGAAGCTGTCCAGACAACCATGTTCCAAACAAAGAGAAGAAACACATTGTGGAGAACGTGCTTGACAGATTCAACATGTTTGGACATCTCAAAACCGGAATTTCCGAAACGTCTTGCAGCAACTTGGGGCCTCCAAACCCGGAAAACGTCCCTTTTGCTCCAAGAACGTCCTCCTAGGTTGAGGGTGTCCCATGATCTGTACCAGTCGGTAGACCATGATCACCATTTTAGAGAAATGCCTTTACTGATCCTCATCATCCGCTGTTACAGGGGTTCTTCGGACCCCGGACCCCTGTCCCGAGAACATGATACATGGGTCGACCGAACCCGACCAGTGCACCGCAGTTACCCAACGCAGTACCCGGACTCATCCGGCCCACCGGTGCGGTGCGAGACCTCGCCAGGTGCGGAGGTCTCGCAGGAGCTCACGGGCCAGCACCGAGCAGGCCGGAAAGAGGATGAGCGGGACGGCGCTGCGGTGGAGGAGGGAAGAGGTTTAAACACTCCAAAATGGCGGACACATGAGTTGTTTCTTTGGTTTGAATCTGGCTTTTTAGGCATGCTTTCTTGGCCCTTTTGGATTGCGGTCTTGGTGCTTTCATCTTTTTCTCCGGGTTCACCTGCGTCAGGTTGTCGTGCGCGTTTTCCGGGCCTTTTCCGACCGTTTTCGGAAGAAAACCCAGGATCCGAAGGATCGGGGCCAGATTCCTGGAGTGTTGAAGGCTAAGTGAGTAGATCATAGTATGTAGATTCAGGATATGAATCAGCCATCCAAACGTGGTGAGAAAAACGATGGGAGTGTGGGGAGATGTCAACTCACCCCCACCAGAATGGCTGAGTGTTTCTTTTGAACACACCCACACGTCTCTCATGGCGCCTTTGCACGGTCAACGTCTGCCTAGCTCAGGTTGAAGAGACCCGTGAAAAGACCGGTGTGGTGTCAGTCAGACCATGGCTGCCATGGGGTCTAGAAGTTGCTTTTTTTTGGCTGCGTCCCTTCCCATAGGCTCACGCATGGTGTTTCTCATGTCCTTGCATTAGGATGCAAGCACCTGTGGCAGGCCCTACCAGGCCCTACCCCTTCAGTAAGCTTATGTTACATGGACTTTATTGGATTTCAAGGCCGTGATGATCAAACATCAACATGGAGTTGTGGGAGCTGAGCATGAAACTTAAACGAACCTCGTTGTACAAAGTTGAGGTGGTTGAACAATCACAGATGATTCGAGATGGTCAACCAGAAGTCGCGAGCTACCTCGGTGTTTCATTGATTAAATCCGATTGCCGATTGATGTTAAAGGTTGGATCCCCAACATGGCCGACGTCTTCCCGAAGTAGATCGGAGATTGAACGATACATCCGGTTTCTATACCAAATGTAGTGTCATTTGCCATGTACGTGATGTTTAGCACTTCCGGTAGAAGTCAGAATTTCTCACAGCATTTGTCCAGGCCCCAAGCTCCCCAAGCGTCAAGGTGGACGAGCAGGCAGGGCTTTCGTGCAGCCATCTATATAATGGGTTTGGGTTGGAAAGAAAGCCGCTTGGAGAATCATTGGACCTCTCACTGTGCCCTGTGGGCCTGGTTTTTTTTTAGCCAAGTTGGTTTGAGCTTTGATCATCACTGGTAAGTGAGTGGATGGCTGTGATGGGAACCCTTGGTTCGCGGCATGTTTATTGCCTAGGGACTGAACACCGGACCCATTCTTACCCTCCCTGCAAACAATCATGGAAGTGGACAGCCCCCTCTTGGTAGAGGAAAGTAGTCTTCCAAGGGGCTACTGTCCTCTTCCATGATTGTTTCAGGGAGTGCAACCGAGTGCAACCTGTTTTTCGACGTTGGTCATGTCATGGCATGGCTAATGGCTATATAATGACATCCGATTGGATGCACACACGCGTTGGACGTTCGATTTAGGAAGTGCATCTGAGATATTATGAGATGAAGCTACACGCATGGACATTGGCCGTGTCACGAAAAGGCCATTTTTGAACAAGTAAACATTGCGTTTCCAAGGCAAGGCGTTTATATAACATCAAAAGCCTGAAAAAGAGGATACGGGTTCCAATTCGTATAATTACTGTAGATGTTTACGGAGTCTTTCTTTGCAAACCGGTTTCGCTGATCTTACATGGATGTGGAGTTCACCCTCGGTTCGTCGAGCAGCTCATGGTCCTGGAAGAGGGGGCAGGGGTGTCCACCGTCCTGCAGATGAACGTGGCTTGAAAGCCACCAGGTGGTGGATGAGAATAGTCTTACGACTCTCAATTGCTCCTGGTCCAAACCAGGTCTTACGCTTCTATTTTCAGGGTCCATGTTGGTCTCGCATGGTCTCGTCTGCAGGGGTGTAGAGTGTCTTCACCGGGTGCGGCTTCAGCGTCCTCCACTTGCAGGGGCGCCTCCGCACCTGGAGTGGGCCCGAGAAGCTGGGCCCCATCGCGAAGGCGAGGGTGACGGAGGGTGATGGAGGGTTCGGTTAGAAGTTATTTGACCAAACAATAGGCGAAGAACATGTGTTGGATATGTTTCTTCTCCTGGAGAGGACGATGGAGAGAGAGAGAGAGAGAGATGTTTCTTGAGATTTTCTTCCTGAGTCTTGAATTCACGTCGGTGCCAATTACAGCTGATTGGTGGCCAATTTGTGTCGACATTCTTCCCAGTTGGGATGTCCCCAATGGGCAGGTTTTATGAGCATCGCCAGTTGTGTAAGAGTCCAACAATCAAAGCACGTGTTTTTATGGAAGCTCGCCACAGCCACTTCAACCCCTGTAGGATGATACCATGTTGTTGAACACTTGCCATGAGCACTATGATCGCCATGATTATGTCTGTTGAAAACACTAGTATGAACCTGACCACAGCCACAACAAGAACAAGAGCAAGAACAACAACAACAACTACTGCTGCTGCTGCTGCTACTACTACTACTGCTGCTGCTACTGCTAGTGCTAGTGCTCCTGGCACTGCTGCTCCTGTTCCTCCTCCTCCTCCTGCTCCTTCAGGTGGCGGAGGGAAGTGTTCACCGGTCGAGAACTATATATAACAATTTACAGATCGCCCCGCCAAAAGATTCACCAGCTCCGTTAAACAGATGGAACTTTGGAAGAAGGACCTCACATGAAGGAGTGAACATTCCTTTATCCAGATGGAGAAATGCCTGACAACTGTTTCCACCGGGTGGGGATGACTGGGATTATATATGGTCATATGTTGGCATGTTGGTATCAACCCTTTTTTAAATAGATGTGTCGTGTGTGAGTGCTGTCACTGTCACCTTGTGGGTTGTTGATCAGTACGCCTTGGCTCATGGCAGATCCTACCAACCTGTCAGAGACAACCTCCTTAGGTTTGGTGTTCGGGGTGAGTCGGTTTTAAGGCTTTATATAACTACCGTCAGAGGAGGCAACTGTGGGCTATAAGACCGGCGATTTTGAGTTTTTGAGTTTTATCAAACTTGCCCTGGGTCTGTGGGTTTTGTGCAGGCCGCGAGCGAGAAGGAGAGCAGCCATGCGCATTGGTTTGTTGGATGCATGGGTTGGCGTTAGAAGGTTCGAAAGACGTCCACTCCTATGTCATGTTGCCCACATGCAGGACAACATGGGTGTATATAAAAATAGAGAGACCTCCCAAAGGCCCCCTGGAATGGTTGGGCGCCTCCGCTATTAGAATGTGCACGCATATGTACAGACCGATGTGAAGAACCCAGTTTTGAATTTGTGGACGTCATCAGGCCCCAACCTTGCCCACCAAAAATCTTCTGTAGATCTGCGACAGGTCTCTCCATGTGAGAAGTGGCGGCAGAAGTGGAATAATATGAAGAATATAGAATAGCAGTATGTAACAGTATGTGTAGTATATAGGAATAATATTGCAGTACGAATAGCAGTAAGAACAGCGGCATGAGTAGCATCAGTAGTAGATAGTGGCAGAGTTATGCTAAGTTGCATCATGGTCGCATCGAACCAAACCATCAAACCATCAGGACATCTTCCGGTCCTTCTCCGTCTGGAGCGACGGCAGGGTCCCCAAGAGGGGCCGTGTATGAGGATCAGCCCCCCTTTGGAGCTTGAAAGTTGGTACCACAGACACCAGTCAAATTTACCGTGAGCAAAGCCAGCAGCAAGTGCCCATAGCAAGAAACATGTCAGTGTCCATAGCAAGTGCTGAAAACACCCGTATTCTTTGCTTTGTCCACCTTCCCAAGAACAACAGCTGGTTTGATTTACCAAATGCTCGTGTTGGCGCCAGCGTGCGACCTTCCTCGGGATGGGAGGTCAGGAGTTCTCAAGTCGCGCCAGCGCCCGGAATGGCGCTGCAACGACTGAGACGGTCTCAGCTCGGACCCGACGAATGAATCTTGCTTCTCCACAGAGTGTTGAGCATTGGGAAGCAAGTGGCCACATGGGAGGACCTGGACCTGTCACGAACTTGCTTCCAGGTTTCAGCACCAGTTACATGGCCCATTCGTAAACTGTTCCCATCATTTTTCCAAGGGAAGCAGGTACTTGCACCACCCTCCATACTAATGGGCCATATAAGTTGCACCGGTGCTCCCTCCCCTTGACTTGGGGCACCCCAGAACCTCCGCACTGGCGCAACCGCCAAGGCAGTACTCCCACCTTGGTGTCCTCGAAAAGTCAAAGCTCCTGTCAGACCAGCAACTCTCGTAAGGGCCTCCAGTGCTTGATTGGGTGCACAAGGGAACTGTGGGGCGGCCCATGTTTGCAGGCACAAGGCCTACCTACGCCTTCCAGGTGTAGGTTCTTTTTGGGGAGGTATATACATTGAGCATCGTGCTCCACAAGCTGGGTGTTGAGGAAAACCGTGGGGCGACGGTCCTTGAACCGCTGTTTCATGGTCCCTCCCCCCCGGTGGGTATCAATTCAAATTTCGTCTTTTGTGACCTCATTTGAGGCACCTATCAGGAATCGGGGGAACCAGTAGTTGACTTCGAAAGATGCATTGGACACAGTTTTCTCATCGCAGATTATTCTGAGGAAGCCTAAATGTGGGCCTCCCTGTGACAAGGCAACTGGCCTAGAGCTCTTTTAGGCGCTTGCGCATGCAGAAGCCAAATTGGACTGACTTGATTCCAATCAACTTCTCCCATCAGATTTCTTCTAGACAGTATATACTTGGGACATCTTAGGACCATTTCTTTTTGCCACTGGCAGGAGGCGAAAGAATGTTTGCCGACCGCCCATCTGGTTGTTCTGCTCCAGCGCTGTGCTCATGACCTGCGCCCAATTCAGGCAGCACTAGCAAAGCGAGCGTGACCAGCTCGCGAAAGCTCTTCAGCAGTTGGGCTGCAAGTGGGGACATGTCCGGGAGTCCTGAAGTAGTCTTACAACACGAGCACGGACAGGCCATATGTGTGGCACAATCTTGCCTAGTCTTGGGCTCTATGCAACGATCAGGATAGAACTTTTCCGATTTGCTTCTGTACTTCAATAGGCCAAATCCCATCCCTTTGAGCTGCACATGCAGCACCCCAAGCCATTCGAGGCCTAGCAACCTCTGAGGCCTCTTCTCAAGGCGGTGTCAGCGGTCAAGAGAGAAGCCACACAAAGAAGTGGAGAAAGTTGGAAAAAGGATGACCAAGGGATTGTTTGACCGGTTTGACATACCTGTCATATCTTGTCTCATGTTCCATATTAGTGAATGTTGGTAGCAGTGGAGGTTGGAGGGGAATACCTCAGGCTTCTCTTGCTCTAGGGTGCCATTTTCTGACCGGAATGTCCCATGGATTGGGGTGCCACGAAAGCTCAACCTCCACGGCATTTCTGTAGTTTTCAAGCGAACCTTGAAGACCTGGTAGGCTTGGAGAATCAACATAAAAGAGAACGCTTTACTTTAGCGGATTACTTTTGGAGAATGTACTCTGGATCCCATTTTGTTGGTGGTTTGCAGGTTGAGACACGTCGGCTTTATATGTTTTGTTGGGTTTGCAGCGCATTGAGCTATGCATTTACCGGTGGAAAGAGGCTCTTCCCACTGGCTCCGCTCGCGGACACCGACCGTCGAAAGAAACCCGGGGGTCTCCAGCCGCGAAAAGGACCTCGGTGATCCTTGGAAGGCTTGGCTGCTTGGACGTCCAAGGTGTTCCCACAGACCATTTGGGCAAGGAGTTGTGGCTAGGAAGTGTGTGTATGGAGGTTCGGGGATGGCTCATGTTTCCATCTGGCCACACGCGTCCCCCACACCGAACCTATTGAACCTCTTTTTGAGGAGCCCGGACAGACAAGCCGATGGCAGCGACAGCCCACCACCAGGGTGGTGGAGATACCCACCGGGTTTCTGGTTGAGAAGCCTATACCGAACGCCAAAGCCAACGCCAACCGCGGCTCCTCCAGGCGGTGCGAGCGTCGCACCGCAGCTGAGCCCATGTAATCCGGACTCAGTGCCTCAGCGATGGACATCAATGGGGTGAGGATTGTGAGGACGGATAGGAGGGATCCAAAACGGGAAAGAGCAGGGCATGGCGAAGGTCCTCTTCTCCTGACTGTTTGGGGGGTGTGTTTGGCTTCGCCCATGACTCTCCTTTTCTGTCTCAAGAGGGGCCCGAGTCGGCGAGTCTTTCCGAAGGGCCAGGTTTCAATGGCGCTCTGGTGACCATCCTGCAACTTGAAACTTACATAAGGAAGGGTTCCGGGGCGAACCCTAGGATTCTCGCTTCAACATGATCGAAGTCTATATAGGTCAATCTGCACTTGGAGGTTCAAGCCACACGCACACACACACTCGGGATCACCACACACACAACCAAGCAGGACAACCGTCTGCAGGCGAGTCTGAAAAAAAGCAAATCCCCCAACGGTCAAAGGCTACCCCTGTCGAAAGGGAACAGGTGGGCTCCCCCAAAAATACAGCAAGAAGATCTTTGGAGCTTGGTGACTCCCCAGATTATATCGCCCCTTGATTTTTGAAGTGAGGAGAGAGTGTGAACCCACCCTTTGTGTGCACCTGCCAGGCATAGACGGCCCCAAATTCGCCTCTCCGTGCTGCGTCTACCCTTGGGGCATGGGGTGACAGTAACCTCTTCTGAGACCAATCTTTCTGAAGGGTCCCCAAGGTGGTCCTTCTGCTCCAGTGCTCGCGTGCGAAATCCCCAGCGCCTACGACGCGACTTCTTTTCCGTTTTCGTGAGGGAACACCGCGAGCTCGCTGCTGAGGCGGTGATTTTGGTAGAGCCTTGGCAGATGCGCAGGCGGAGACCCCGGCCGCCTTAGCCTTCCGCTGCGATGAACAACAATGGTTGGCGCTGTAGTGTTAGAACCCTTATAGTTGTTGCAGAGGAAGAGTAGATGGCACTGGCACCCCAAGATGTCTTTCAGATGGGGTCCTGAAAAAGAATCCACCAGACTTGGGTAGTAGTGTAACTGTTTCCATCCACTCTGAAAAGCATAAAAGAAGGGTTGTAGTTGTTACAGGGGATTCAGCCTATTCGTTCCACTCCGAGACATCGAGGGGATCACAGGGGATCTGACTCCATGGCCCTTAGCCGCCGAGATCGAGCGAAGCCATCTTCGTCAGAGAGAACCAAGTCATCAAGTCATGGATTCCTTGGAAGAGTTATTGTATAAAACATGTATATATATATATATATGGGATTATGTAGGGACCCTTGGAAGTTTTCGGAATCCTTGGAAGATTTCGATGGATGGGGGTTCTTTCTGCTTGAGATGTTTGGAATCTAGCCAGCTGTTGCACATCTTAGGTGGTAGAGGTTCTTCCTCAAAAGCACGCGCCGCAAGGGGCGCCAAGGGCTCCAAGCGTGAGCCTCACAGCTCCCAAGGACTGGGATGACACCCTTTGCCCGACGAGCTGGGTGTTCGACCAGATCCGCCGGTGCCCGGACAACAAAGCACTGGCTGCAGTGGAGAAGACGCATGGCACTAAGAGCTGCGCAGGGCCTGCAGGGTGTGGGGAGAACTGGTGACAAGGCCTCAGATGAAAACCAAGTGATGAGACCCCAAGAGAAGGCCTCTTCATCTCTTGATGTTGGTCACCAACTCGTTGCCTTCAAACCCCGACTCTTTGGTCTTGTTTGGATCACCAGGTTTTTCTCGCTACAAGTCACTGTGCATTCCTGTTCAGGTGATGTTTGGGCACCTAAAGCGCAGGGAGTGACAAAGTGAAGTCACATGAAGGCAGTGGTTCTCTGGGCGCCAGATATGTCTCAGTACATGGGTATGGCATGGCCAATGCTAATGCTTTTGCCACTGGTTCCCGTGCACTTCCAGCTACTTCAGGGCTTCGGCGGAACGCTTGGAGCAGAACCTTGGCGAGTTTCCTGGGAGACTGCGAGTTTTCAGGGCATTCTGCTGGTAAGCATCAAGCTTTGAGCGTGAGATAGAACACGTGACCCATGATTTTCCCTGCCACACACACGCATACACAGGGATGGTTTTTGATTTGATTTGGACTGAAGGTGAGTTCTCATTCATTCAATGTTCTCTATGACTTCCGTTGGCTGATGCTTGTGCATGATCCTTCATTAGTAGGCGTGCGGCATGCTGAAGTTGCCTGCGAGGTTGCTTGCATCGTCCTATTTGTTCAGTCAAACTTTTCAGTCTAGTGACACCAACGCCACAAATGCATTTGCATGTGTATATACAATTATATATATATATATATGTATGCAAAAGGAATGTGCAGCATATATAATTCAACAAGCCCTCTCTCAAATGCCGCACTCTATGATATCATCTTTTGGATACTGTTTTCTCCTCACCAAAAAAACACCCTCGCATTTCCGCCCGGTGTGCTGCCCGGTTCGCCGCGCCTGTTGAGGCATTGCGCCGCAGTGGTCGCCTTCCTCCGCGCTGCCCGGGCCGTCGCCCGCGTGGCGATTGTGACCTTGGCCACGGAGGACCGGGGACGCGTGGCGGTCGCGCTTCTTGGGGTTCCATTGGCCGTGTGTGTGAGCGAGTTTGGAAGGGAAGATGGCTGCCTGTTTTCAGCATGGACTGGAAGAAGAACATGGACCCGGACCCACAGATTTTTCCTGGAAAGAGATTGATGTGGTGTTGTGAGGAGGTGAGATCATATCCGTCCATAAAGCACTCGCCGGTAGCTGGCAGTAGGTATAAATACTAAGGGGACTAATCATGGTTCATGCATCCATATATGCTATCAGTCGGCTCACCTGTTTTGGCTGCATCCAGCACCAGATTTCGGGAGCGGGGAACTGGACCTCTCTGGCCGAAGAGGTTTCACAGAGTCCTCACTGGCCTCTCTGTTTCTGTGAGTCTGGCTGCCTTGACAACAAAAGACCACGAAATCCAAAACAAATTCGCCAGTGCCTTGGGACTAATGTCAGAAATTACCTGGTACATTCGCAGCCGCTAACATGGCCACAGGAAAAGCATCATCTTTTTTCCGTGAATGGGTGAGAGCCCTGGTGACTCGCAACATCTCTTTGCTAGCCCACCAATTGCCAACGTGATGGTTCATGGACATGACCCCCCATATGTTTTGCAACATCGATTGCCCTACGGCATGGTAAAATGCCTAGATTGAAATCTATTTCTCTGGTTGGTGGTGGCTTCAAGATGCCCCCCACCCAGGAGGATCGGGCAGGTCGTGTGAGGTGAGCTGTGAGTGATCTTCTGTTGGTTCGCCGCGCAGGCGAAGCCTTGAAGGATCTTGAAGGTATCCTTCAGACGCTTTAGACACTGTTGTGCGATGTTATTTTTGCACAACTTGAGCTGGGCTTGAGGAGTGTTTTGAGGTTCTGCAGTTCCCACGAGTTGTTGATTGGCCTCCTTAAAAGATTCAAAAGGTTGAGCGCTTCATGAATGACAGGAGATTGAAGGGTGGTGCGATGCAGCATATCACCACAACATGCTCGACAGTAACGCATCTTCTTGTTTGGTTTAAGCTTGGACCTCTCTGGCCTCTCCGGTTCCTTCAACAGCTCCTCCTCCTGGTTTTGCATGATTCGCTCGCTCGCGCCTCCCAGCGCGATGCCGTTCCTCCAGGATTTCTTCCACCAGAGCGCTGAGACCTTCTTGGAAAGTGCTCACATCAAGGACCTCTTCGTGGAGCTCGGCGGGGAAGCTCGAGAGCGGATAGGAGGAGGCTGGGGAGGCGGATTAGGCGAGATTTGGTGGAGGTGCCCCTGGGCAAGCATTATCGGACGCTCAGTCATAGGCTAGAAACACTTGAAAAAGGTTAACCTGGATTTGCCAGAAAAACCTGAGGGAGCCAGTGTGCTACTATTTATAGTAGTGGCACTCTTCAAAATCAAGCCTGCACGCACCATTCTTGTTCGCCTCAATGTTTTTGCAAGTGTGCTTGTTCAGAGGCTTTTCCTTCCACCGATGTTTGAATCGTAGAGGTTGGTTTGGACTTGACACCCGCTCTTGCTAGTTGGTGGTTCAGAGGGAGCTAAGGAGGGGTCTCCGGTCTCCATTTTCCCGTTGAAACCTGGGAGCCGTTCCGGAGCACCGGGCACCTGCTCGCCCGAGGGATCGGTCGTCGGCGATCGGCCGCGGAGCGAGGCATTGAGGTGCACTTTGCGGAGCGGCCAACGCAGATGACCTTTCCAGCGGACACCCGGACCTGACGTCGAACGGGGTCCATGTTTTTGGGCGATCTCAGGTTGGCGGGAGGGAGTGAGCAGGAGCGGGAAGTGGCACACTCGGGCGGGAAGTTGGGGACCCCCTAGGAGTCCACAACCAATGTAAAATGGTCTGATATGATTTGCACCTGCCGAACAGGAATTTCCATCAATTTCCTTTACTTCGGTGCTCCCAAGAATAGCCTTTGGACCCATGTTCGCACTGACACGTCCATGACAGTTGGCGGATTCACATGATGTGGTTAGCCACTTTCATGGGGGTGTTCCATGGGGATGATTGACCGGGTTTATTAGATAAGGCATTCAGAAACACCACACAGAACACAACGGTTTGCTTGGAGGGGTCGTAACAGGACTTGGACCAAGAACTGATTCAAGGCGGAGGCGCATCTGAAAAGACGTCTTGCCGTCTTGCCCATAATTTCATTCCGGTTGATGAAGTACAATGCATGGGGCTAGAACATTGAATAGAAACGATGTACTCCATGTTATCGTTTCAGACGAGGCAGTAGTGCAGTGAGTTGCATTTTTTCACCGTGCCTTATGCCAGGTGAGTGCGGGGGAGATGCGTATGATAACCTGTACGGGCCCTCCTTAGTATATTATAGCATGAAAGCCGCTTGTCTTGTACCCCGGTGAAAACTTTGACTGATCCAAGGTCCATCAAGGTCCAATAGGTCCACACCAAAAGATTGAGCAAATCACGCAGAAAATGGGGAGATGTTGCTTTTGAGGTGCGATCAATGCGAGACAATCTTGGGTCTTAATCCCTCAAGCGATTTCCTCTTTGGCCGGGTGGAGAGGGTGACCTTTCTCGAGTCTCCGCTAGGATGCGAAAAAAAGTCCCAACCAAGCCCACACGCGACTAATGGGACTTGCATATTTACCTACATTGACCTCAACCACCCGAATCATTGACCTTAACCGAATCATTGACCTCAACCACCTGATTGACCTCAACCACCCAAATGTAGGCAAATCACATGCCAGTCCCATGGGTCGTGTTTGGGAAAGATGAGATGTGTTGTCTCACGGCACGGCAGCAGACCCGAACCACCGCCTTCTAAGGGTCGGACTCCCACTAACACGTGGAAATCCGGCACCACCAGAGAGTGAGAGTGGGGGGTCTCGACTTTCATGTTTGAGGATGAAGGATGGGGGAGACACAGGGCAGAAGGATGCAGAAGGTCCTTTTTCTTCGCCCAATTTGGGCCTTGGCGGCCCGGCCTCGGACTGAGGAGATTGATGCGAAGAAGAAGGCGGATGGGTGCGGACTGGTGGAAGGGATGTTTTGGAAGGACCACGCAGGGTCTACGGGGCCTGGGCCTAAGATCAACAAGGCGTACTGTGCGGTTCAACCAAATAGATCGAATGTCGTGCCGTCCTTGTATTTGTTTGTTATAGTAGTATTTGGTCGTTCATTGATTGGTCTTTCTATTTTTGAAGGATAGCTGCACATCAGCTGCAAGATGCAGCAAGTGTTGTGTTACAATTTTCACTAGCATTCCTTTGGTCATTGGTACGGTTGAGACATTGGGCAGTGATAGAGGCAAATCACCATAAACATACCCTGACACCCCATGTACAACATATATATATATATAGTTATATATGCCTATGGTTGATCCCTCAAACCACGTCAATAGGTAAAACATATTCCATACATGAAGTGTGTCTCGGATAGATACCTCGGAAAACCCTTCTGGAAGGGCATCATCACCAGTTCGGGAAAGATTCCTGCATTTGGCCGAAGCAGGCCGTCGGCATATGCAGCCCACAAGGTGTTCCCGGTGATTAGATAGCGCTACTGGTCATTCGATCCAGATACGTCCTGAGGTTGTGGCGTCCTGGCAGACATGATCGAATTGTTATGTGTTGCTTCTGCCCGTTTTCGGTTGGGGGGGAAGGTGAACTTGCCCCGGCGCGTGCTCAAGGAGTTCTCGCCAGTTGGGCAGGACCCAGAACCATAGCAATCGTAGCAATGCCCTCCCAACCAGAAGACGGCTCCCAACCGCCACCCGACGTCGAGCATGTGACCCAACTCAGCCCGGCGCACCTCGGTGCGTTGCAACTTATCAACTTGCAACGCCTTTCTTTTTGACAGACTTTTGCAGTGTCGATCCATTTCTGGAGTATGTATACAGGTTTTATCCGATGATCCACTAACAGAAAACAGAACCAACATTTCTGACAGCAAGGAGTTGGCTTGGATGCCCCGCTGGCTGTCTTGGGCCATGGGATGCAGCCGTTCCAAAGATGCCGCTGCAGACTATGCCCCCAGCGATGCGGTCAGCGCACGCCTCACCAACTCCTCTCAGCCGGCGACCGAACAAACCCGGCGCCGCGCGCCGGTGAAGCCTCCCCTGGACACTGGCCGCGTTCCGCCCCAGGCTCCCGGTCCAGATAAGGCGCCTGCGGCGCCTGCGCCTCCGCCTGGCGCACGGCGGACGTCGCAGACGCCAACGTCGCAGACGCCGACGTCGCGGGACCGCGGCCCCGACGCGGCTGCCGGGCCAGCGCGGCCGGCACGGCGCACGTCGAAGACGGGCGCGGATGGCAATGCCAGGGGTGAGTCTTTGGGGATCTTTGGGATGCGGTGAGTATGTGGATTGAACATGAAGCGGCGGCGGCTCAAAGTGAGAGGCTTCTTTGAAATTGGCCATGTCTGAGTCTAAGCCCAGGAGTTTATTAACAGCTGCTAGCTGCTAGCTGTTCTTTGTTGCTTGTGTAGCGGGGCGTCACTTGATTTTGAGTTAGTGTCTGACCAGTGGGCAGTGGGCAAGCAGATGGGGAGGCTGCTAGGTTACCTCTCAAAGACACGTCCAGTCATGCAGAGTGTCCCGTCTTCCATGATCTTTGCGCCAGCAGTTTCATGTCGGGCTGTTTAATGGAGGATGAGGGTGTCCGCAATACTCATTTAGGGACAAAAAGCACCTCCTTTGGAACCGCTGTGGTTTTTATGTTTCTAGTTAGCTACTACTGTAGTAACAAGTGCATCGCTACTAGTAGCTATAGAAGCTACTGATGCTACTGTCTTTGAGGCTCTCGACCCCTCTGCTGCGCACTCCGTCTCGCCGGCGGTCCGGGCGCCGGCGGTCGCTCCGGGCGCGGCCAAAGCACCGCCGTGGAGGGGCTCAGGGGCGGCGCCACGGAAGGAGGTGGCGCCGGCGCGGAGGGCCTCCACGAAAGGAAAAGGCAAAGGAGGCCACTTGGCCAGCAGAGCCTGCCGAGATGTTCCGGAGGTACGTAATATTACCCCAGGTCTCCAAGTGATTTGGTACCAATGCGCATGGATGTATACTTTAAATATGTGATATATGTGTAGTACTCAATGTGTCCTTTTTTGATCTTTTTGGTAGTATTGTCTAGGTGCACTTAAGCCTAGCCCGGGCGACCAGCTCTTGTTTCAATGTCGAAGCTGAGAATATATATATATATATAGGAGCTGCACAGTTTGCACCGCACAGGATGGAGAAGAGTCGAGTCAGATTTTTTATTTTAGAGAACTCTCAAACGCTCAAAGAGCAGTTATCAATATGTGATGGTCACGCTAATTCCCCATTACATCACAGCAAAAGAACAGTTGTCATTGTTCTCATGGTCCCCCTGTGTGGGTCGCGCCTTTGTAGAACAATAAGAAGGATAACCGTTGAGGCTTTCAATGGTCCTGTTTGATGAGGTGTCTCTCGACCTCCCTCTCACTCTTTCCTGGGCATGGCGGCATGTTGGTTGACACAAGCCACCTTTGGATTCTTTAGAAACATAGGGTGAAGATTGATAATCGGCCGCGGTCTTTCGGCCCACAGCTCTCGCGCCTGTGGTGGATGGCCTTGTGCAATAAGTGCCATCAGGCACCGTCGATTGGGTCGGATTCGTGGTGCGTGGGTTGCGCTGCACTCGAGATAGTGCAGGAGGAGTTGAAAGGGCGCTGGGGGTCAAGCGACCTTCGAAGAGCGGCCAACGATTGGTTGGTGGATCTTGGGCGCCAGATAAAGGTCTTGAGGGCACTATCTCTTCGGCTGCAACCCGTTGTTCCTCCTGGACTTGAAGCTGGTCGGAAAGGAGGTGCCGGCTGCGAGGGTGCTACACCCAAGGCGCTGGCAGTACCTGCGAGGCAGGAGGCTGAGGAGGAGAAGGTCGTGGAACCCGAGCCTGAGGGATCCTACTCCTACACTTACACCGATTGTGAGGAGGAAGAGGAGCTGGCTGAGGAGAGAGAACCTTTAAGGAGGCCTCCTGCAAAGGAGCCACCGGTACCACCCCCGGCACCGCCACCAGTGGTCAAACAAGAAGAGGAGGAGAAGGCACCTGAGAGGAGAAAGAAGAGCCGAGAGGAAAAGAAGCACAAGGCCCGGAGTTCGCATCGGAAGGGTCACGAGAGGAGAAAAGGTGAGAGAGAGAGGCATCGAGGACGTCGAGGCGGCAGGAAACACCAGCAGGTTCGTCGACGCAGCTCAGATCCCAACGTGAGATTTCATAGGAAGAAGCCGTTGCACGAGTTGAAACGCTTGAGAGAGGAGGACTTTCCAGGCCTCCCCACTCCGCCACCATGTCCGCGTTGAAGGGCATCTTCAACAACTGGCAGGAAGGTGAGGAGTTTGCTATTGAGGATACAGAGAGATGGTCCTTGTTGAACATTGGGTATGGAGACTTCGTCGAACTGTCGCTTGCATGGACCGATTGGTCACCCTCCTCGGAAGCCACCGTTGGTTTTCTCGTAACTGGCCGTACGGTCACTGCGGACGGCGGTATGGCGCTGAGGGCTCGGTTTGTAGGGTCGACCGATCACACATTGTCGAAGAGTTTGTCGAGTCAGTTCAACAGGAGAGAAGGGTTCGTGCATCTTTGCATAAGTCGCCCTTGCACCGAAGCCGAAGAAAGCTTTCTGCGTACCACCAAGGTGAAGGTTTACAGCAGAGAGGGTTTCAATCCACCGTATTTCACCAGTTCACACAAGAGACAAGTTGCGAAGTGGCTGGGAGAGATCGAGGAGGTGGAAACTGTTCACGAAGATGGGGCCCGAGAGACCGACGAGGGCAGAGCAGACAGGACCATACTCCCGGATTTTGGTGCAAGGGTTGGAGGTGCAAGAGAAGAGGACGTTGTGAGGCAAGAGGATCTTGGAGGTCGAGGTTCGTTGATTGCTGCCCCAAAAAGCCGCGGCAAGCGCCCTGGCGCGCTGCGGTCTGGGTCTGCAGCTCCTGGTCGAGCGCGGGCCCGTGGCAAGGGGATAGCAGGCATCGGTGGCGCTGGGGGGGATTCACTTCCCGCCGAGGCGCCTGGAAGTCGCACGGAGGTGAGGTCCGAGGAACGCCATCGAGGAGTTCGAGAGGAGGTGGACGACCTGCAGCTGGGGTCAGAAAAGGAAAGGGAGGAGATGTCCACCGCCGAGCTAAAGAAAAAGTTGGAGACTGTGAGATTGAAGTTGGGCGGAGCTCCAAGGCCTTCAATTGCCGAACTGAAGAGATTGCCCGCGGAGGACGATGGCGAGGATCTACAGCTGGAAGGAGAGCTCAGTTCAGGCTTTGCGGAGGCTGCGAAGGGCTTGACGAGTGGGACCAGTCTGAAGAGGAGGATTGCCCTAGAGGATACAAGAGGCACTTCTACGAGAGATGTCTCGGAACAACTAGTTCGTCAAGCGCAGCATTTGGCAGCAGGGAAAAACAAGAAGACAGACGAGGAGAAGGCCAGCAGTCATGCAAAAGGAGGAGAGAGAGAGGAGCTGTTGGCATTGTTGAATCAGGTGGCGAAGAGGAGCAAAAGAGAGAGAAAGGACGAAAGGGAGCCACCCAGGAAATCCGGAGAGTCAGGACATTCCAAGAAGAAGAAGAAGAAGAAAAGAAAGAAGAAGGATGGAAAGAAAAACCGAAAGCGGAAGCTTGTGAACGGGGTGTTGATGAGCACAAGCGCCAGCAGCTCAAGCTCCGAGGAAAGCTCCGCAACCTCCCGATCCCTGACAGAAGAACAATTCGAAGCGCCGCTTCGCAAAAGATCCAAAGCGGCACCTGGCTCGGTGCTGAAGTTGCTAGTCCAGAAAGCACAGGACGCATTGGACCAGAGCGCTTTGGTAGAGATGACACCTGGAGCTGCGACACCGATCACCGATGGAGTGAAGTTGACGACCTACTACCAGCTTCACATCAAGCCCCATTATGCTCAGCACAAAGGACCTATGAGAGACATCGCCCTGATGGCAAGGGTGCTGGACACGATCCGAGCAGGGGCCATCGGACGTGGTTGCGACATGTTGGCGGGGCACTTCCTCGCAGCCCATCAAGCGCTGATGGATCAATCGTGGGTACAGGCCAAATATCTCGAGGTCATAGAGCCCGAGGAACAGAATGCCACCTCAGCAGCGATCCTGCTCGAGGCAAGAAAGCATGCCAAGACATCGCTCAAAGCAGAGACCTTCGAGGCCTGGCTCCCAGGAAAAGGTTGGCAGCGACCTTGGCAGGCAAGTGGAAAAGGAAGTTGGCAAGCAGACAAAGGAAAAGGGAAGCAGAAGAAAGGAGGAAAAGGAAAGGAGAGAGGATCTTGGCAAGAGAGAGACGGAAAAGGGAAGAACAAATGGAAAGAAAGTCACGACAAGGGCGAGAAGGAGAAGGAGTAGAGAGGATGCTTGGAGGAGAAGGCTTGACAGTAAATCCCTCTGAAAAGTTGGAGGGTCTGGCGCCACAGTTTGAAGAGAGGATGACAGTCGATGTCGGAAAGGCAGGTTCGGGAGGAGATTTTATAGGTCCGATCCCCTCTGGAAGTTCCCTTTCCGTTGAGGGTGTGAATTCAGAGGTTTTTGAAGATGGCCAGAGCATTTGCTTGGCAGCAGGTCGCAGCATTGCAGATTTGAAGAGTGCAGGTACAGTGTTGGCCTGGCTGCTGGTTCAAGCAACTATGAGAAGAGATGAGGGCCCGTGGCGATGGGTCTCAAGAGTGGCTTTTGAGGCGTTGACGGCCGCAACTGGTTCTGGGGGGCCTTTGAAGGCTGCCTCGTTTCCAATGCGAAGAGGGTTGACAGAAGGCGTTTTTGAGGCCTTGAAGAGAGTTGGACTTAGAGAGGTGAGTTCAGCAGATTTCTCCAAACGCTGGGCAGAGGAGGCCTGGCTATATCTTTGCTTGCAGTCGACCAGCAGCCTGGCAGGGAGCAAGATCCCGCTGGCAGCCGGTTCTTGGACGAAGCTTGAGGAGCGAGGAGCAGCGTCGGCCAAAAGGGCTATAAAACGACTGCTGACGTGTCGTTGCGGACCGCTCCAGGACTTTGAAAAAGTGGCGAGTGAACTCAGGGCAGCCAAAGTAGATTACAACGGGGAGGAAACAGGTGTGTGTGAACCACTCACCCTCAGGCAGGTCATGCCTGCCCTTCCCCCTTTGGGTCATGGGGGGTCGATCGCGTTAGTCGATCTTGTGGGCCCGGCCACGAGAGAGATTTTGGAAAACCCGGAGAAGTTGCTGAAAACTGATTTTGATCATCCCAAACCTAGGATCCCTGGTTCGGTTCATTTTGGTAAAGGTGAACGTTTGGAGGTGTGTGAGGCCTTGGTGAGGTTTGGGATTTGTGAATGGATCAAGGGATCCGAGGTTGTTGAAGTGAAAGGGCAAAGAGTTCTGAATGGTTTGTTTGGAGTGCGCAAGCCAGCAACTCTGGCGTCTGGAGAACCAATCCTCAGGGTGATCATGAACCTAAAAGCAACAAACAGCGTCATGCATCAAATCAGAGGTGCAGTGGAGGGCCTGCCGGCCATTACGGCCTGGCAGGCTGCCGTGTTGGACAGCAGTGAAAGCTTTCATTACTATCAGTCGGACATCTCATCAGCATTTTACTTGTTTGAGCTCCCAAGAGCCTGGTTGAAATTCTTGGCCTTCGCGGTGTCCTACCCAGGGGAAACACTGGGAAAAGAAGATGGCGTGATCTATCACCTGGCATGCCGAGTCCTTCCTATGGGAATGCATTCCTCTGTCAGCCTTATGCAGGAGGTGTCCGAGCAAGTCTTGTGGGCGGCCGGCCTGGACCAGCGTGCACAGATCCGAAGGGGCCTTCCCGTTCCCCGTGTTTTGATGGAGACAGCCAAACAAGCTGCTAGAGAACAGAAATATTTCTGGCAGGTCTATTTGGACAACTTCATGGGGGGAGATAGAAGGTCCATAGGTGAGGATGACCAGGTAGGCGGCTCAGTCCACAAGGTTGTTGAAGATACTTGGTCTGCAAACGGAATCATCTCGTCAGAGAAGAAAAGGGTTTCGAATGAAGTGGAAGTTGAGGAGTTGGGGGCTCTCCTGCACGGTGAGATCGGTATTGTGGGAGGAAGTCCCGCTCGCTTTTGTAAGTTGATTCAGGCGACCCTTTGTGTGCTAGGGCAGAAGTACCTAAACAAAAAGATGATCCAAATCATCGCTGGAAGGTGGATCCATGTTCTTCAGTTTAGGCGCCCCGGAATGAGCTTTTTGGATTCGATCTGGCAGTACATTGGGAAACAACACAACGAAGCGGCACTAGCTTTGAGGGCCAAGCGTGAACTGGTGAGTATCATGGGCGCAATCCCCCTCCTTCACACTTTCATGGGTGCAGAGGTTGACAATCAACTTTGGTGCAGTGATGCCTCAGAAAAGGGGGGAGCTGTTGGTGTAAGTAGAAAGCTAACCCCGGAAGGAATGGACTTCGTTATGTCTTCAAGTTTGTCGTCTCGGGTCTTGGGCTCGGCACCAATACTTGTGATAGGACTTTTCTCGGGGATAGGGGGCACCTTTCGGATCTATGACGTGTTGGATGTGATCCCGCGTGGAGCAGTGGCAGTTGACATCCATCCTCCGGCAAACAGAATCGTTTCGAGAAGATGGCCGGGGGTGGAAATCTTGCGTGATGTACAATTGATCACTCGAGAAGATGTGGCGAAGTGGCGACGCACCTTCCACACGGTGGAGGAGGTGCATTTGTGGGGAGGTTTCCCATGCCGGGACTTGAGCTCTGCGCGGGCAGGGCGACTCAACCTTCAAGGGAGTGAGAGCGGTCTCTTTTTCGAGTTCGTCCGCATATGGGAATTGCTTTGTGAAGAGTTTCCCTCAGAGGTCGAAATCAAGATTGCAGCAGAGAATGTGGCCTCGATGGATGAGAGTGCCTCTAATGAGATCTCTGAGTGGCTGGAGTGTCGACCATATCATTTGGACCCCTCAGATACGGTTCCCCTGAGACGACCCCGACTTTGTTGGACCAATGCGGATATTCAAGGGTGTTTGGAGGGGGTCTCTTTTGTTGAAGAGAGGCGTTGGACTAGCATTGAGGCCAAGGCCCCATTCCCTTCGTGTTCTCAATGGTTGACCCCGGGGTTTTCATGGCCCGGTGAGAAAGTCGCTCAGTGTTTTCCCACATGTATGCGGGCGGTCTGGAAGGATTCGCCTCCAAGCAAGCCGGCAGGTATCCATAGAGCTGACCATGATTGCAGATCAAGATGGGCAGCAGCAGGTTTCGTGTATCCTCCTTACCAGTTTCGGGAAGAGTTCCTACTTTGGAAAGGCCATCATTGGCGCCTCACGAATAGTGGGGAGAGAGAACTTTTGATGGGTTATGGTTTTGGTCACACGGAACTTGCTTGGTCGGCTAGTAAGATTAAAGGTGATCCCGCAGCCTATGAACGGGAACGGTGCTCATTGGTTGGCGATGCATTTAGCATCTATTCCTTTGTCATCATCGGGGCAGGTCTTTGTCGTAACTTCATCCCCACTATCCATTACCGCCATCTTTGCCAACGGATGGGATTAGCCCCCGGGTTTCGAGCTGCTTTACGACTTCAAGCCCCCCTCGCTCGTAAACTTCAATACGGTTGTCAAAGCGTGGCAGAGGCTGATGGAAGGTTTCAGGTGAAGGATTTCAATCTCCTCTTGTTGGGTCGAACGAACTTTACGGGGAGTGATGTTAGAGTTGTCAGTGGCGACCTGATCAACCCGAGAGCCTTCCCGCGACAACCTGTTCGCTCATCTTGGTTCGTTTGGGAGAAAGGATTTCATACTTTTTGGCCTCGTCCGCAGCACATCAATCAATTGGAGCTCAAGACGGTTCTGTTGAGCGTACTTCGGGGCATTCGTTCACAGCATTGGACCGATAAGCGGGTTTTTCATCTCAGTGATTCTTACGTTTCTATCAGTGTGATCGCAAAAGGGAGATCCAGTAGCAAGATGCTTAATCGCTTGTTGAAAATCCTCAATGCTCACCTACTCCTTCACAATGTGTATCTGATCATGGGCCATATTGAGAGTACTGAGAACCCCACCGATGCCGAGAGTCGCCGTTAGAGTCATTCAAAAGCGAACAAGAGCTGAAAGGAAGGCGGCTCGACACGGCTTGAATTTGCGTGATGCTGGTATTACCATGAAAACTCGAGCGGCCTATGTTGTGGCGCTGGGTCTCCTACTCCCGTTTATTGAGTCCATCTCCAATGAAGCTGAACTTGATATGGCCTGTGCCGAATGGGTTGAGGCCTGTTGGGAGGATGGAGAGTCGCTCTACACAGTTGGCAACGCATTGTCGGCCCTCCACTTTTTCGAGCCCATCACCAAAAGAAAAACCCCCAGTGCGTGGAAACTGTTCGCTACATGGAAAAAGATGGAGTGGCCGGCGCGTGCGCCGCCGCTTACACAGGATATCATCTTGAGCATGGCATACTATGCATTGTGCCACAATGATCTGTTCTTCAGTTGCTTGCTCGCCTTGGGCTTTTATACCCTGCTCAGAACTGGCGAACTGTTGAAACTTCGTGGCCAAGACCTACTGGTCAATTCATCTCAGCTGGTTGTATCTTTAAAAGATACTAAGACTGGCAAGCGTAATGCTGCCGATGAAATGGTCACTACAGATGAACAGTTCGCCGTGTTGATTGCAGGTACCGTTCATGATCTTCTTAGCTCCCATAATGCACTCCATAAAAGGTTGTGGGAGTTTTCAGGCCAGGCATTTAGATCCCACTTCGACTGTTACCTTCGGAAGTTCAAACTTCAAAGCTTGGGCTTTAGGCCATATTCCATGCGCAGAGGCGGCGCTACGTGGTTAGTGCAGAAGACAGGAAGCATGGAACTGGCCCTGCTCAAAGGCCGTTGGGCGAGTCATAGAGTTGCCAGGATTTACATTGCAGATGGCATCAGTAAACTTCCGGATTTGTTGTTGCCTCCTCGGACGAAAGAACTCCTGGCAGCCTGGGATCCTCGTCGCCTTGCAGTCGACGCCAAAGGGGCCCGTGGAAGAGGCGATCCACGTTGAAATAACACTAGTTGTTCAAAACAATA
>CAXAMN010024472.1:655587-682926 GCA_963970005.1 Durusdinium trenchii | reverse complement strand
CCTATAGAATGCCTGGTAAACCCTCCTTACCCTGGTTCACCGGGGATGTTTCCTTTGCTTCAGTGATGACCTTAAAGACTCTTATGTCTCTGGAATCGCACCCCAAAAACGAAGTGCTTCAAACAAAGTGATTTTTTTCTTGGGCGGGCTGCGCGCCACCGAACGTTGCTGGTGGACGTCTTCTACCGGGCCGCCAGTCCAGGTGGAATGTCATGTCTGTGGGCGACTCTGCAGCTCGTCCGGCAGGGCCTAGGTGTGACCTTTGAAAGGTGTGGCATGGGCTGCAGTTTGGCTTCAACATGTAAATGATAAGCCAATTCGATGGTTCGTATTTATGTAAATGTATATGTTTAGATTTGATGTATGTACTGTATACTGCATACTAGTGGTTCCAAAGAGCTCTTTGTTTGCTGACAACATCACTCGGATGCTGCTTACCAGTCACATGGCACATGTTCTGGAACAACCATACTTGTATTGTTCGTCTACCACCTGTCCATAGAACTCGGTCCGGATCCATCGGCATCAGGAGATCAAGAAGTCCATTGGCCCTGTTCTTTTGGGTTACTCAGGTGATGGAACACCCGGCGTGTCCTTTTCGGGATATCGGGGCCTATGCTCCCATGGAAGTGGAGAACCCCCTGTTCGGCCAGGAGGTCCATTTCCATGATTGTTGGAGAGAGGGTGTCAGTCCGTGGGTTGCCTATGAGTCTTTCTACGCCTCAGCTGCACAGGGGAGATGATTTTTTATGTTAACCATGCCCAGGTCGGGTGGGAAGGGGGGGAACTGCGGCCCTTGCATGGCCTTCCTTGATCTTCATTGGGAGCCCCTTGGAATTTGGGAGCCCGCTCCTGTTTTTCCTGAAACACCTTCCATCTCAGGAGATTGAGCTGGAGGCCCTGAAGCGTCTGCTGAACAGCAAGTGGCGCTCACCGTGCCTGGGACTAAACGTACGAGATGGGCGTACCGGAGGGCGGGTGAGTTCGTTGAGATCGGCCGTGCCTGGTCGAGAGGGGTGAAGAGGCGACGGGAGGCGACGCAACATGTTCGTCGGGAAGGCGGAAGGCTGCTTTCCTCCCCTATAGCTGTGGACAAGCATTGTGACATTGCAGGATGCGATCGGTCGACTTTGGTCTCATCAAGCCTTAATCTCATTTTGGGGCCGAAAGCCGCAACTGCCGCAGGAAGTGGCACAGCCAGTGTCAGCATGTGCCAGCAAAATATAGCAAAATCATTCATAAAATGCAATGTGTTTGATAGACCAGCTCACTTGAAAGAAGAGGTTGCCATTTTCGCAAGCGCTCTGCCATTTCCATCTCCTAGCGCATCTCCTGCAACATGACAGATACCATAGATGGTAACCGTAGCTCCTGTTACCATTTCGCCCCTGGTGCTACCTGTAGTGGTGCCAGGAGCATAGTCCCATAGCCCAATAACGCCTTTTGCAAAACCATCACTTCGCCGAACACCCACCAAACTCGCAGGCCGACCGCGTTTATTTGCGCCGAGCTCGCGGCGGTACACCGTACGCCGTGGAAACTCGGCGGCGCAGGTTGTGCAAGACCTTGAAGTTCGATGCACGTCCAAGTCTCCCTCAGCACCTCGGATGGCATGTGTGAAGATGGCGAGGCGAGACTTCATGCCACACACATATATATATATATAAATGTATATGTATATATATATATATGTATATGTATATATATATATGTGTGTGTGTGTGGAGTCATGCGGCATGTGCCTGTTTGCCCGTCCAGAGCACCATCGTGCTGGAAACTAACTGAAAACCCGTGGTTTGTAGAGGAAAACCGTCTTTGAGGGTTTCTGCAGTATAAGTGTGGTTTTTGGATGTTTGCCAGGGTCTGTGCTTTGCGGTTTCTGTTGGATTTCGCGGCTCTTCATGGAACTGCGACCGATCGTAGTGCCAAAGAAATTCCTGCAGGTGCAGCGTCTTTGCGTCACACGCAGAAGCAAAAGCAAAAGAGCGTTGTAAATGTGCTATACTCTTCATCATCCTCTATCCAAGAAATGTGACACTTCATGTCATGACCCCTTGCAAGGCTCTGTCCTGTATCACATTGGAGGTGTTCACATCTGTCGGAAGGGGGACCCGTCTGAAAAAATGCGGGCCCCTTGACAACATCCGAGTTGGAAGACCACCAGGTTATCCGGGCACCCTTCGTTTCCAATTGTTTCCGAGTTTTCGTACTGCATGATGTTGGCTTGAATAGAATTGCTTTCATTTGATAGAGCTTTTCGTCGAAGAAAGAAACACCGCCGAGTCCCCAGCTCCACCTCGCCCATGGACAAAACACCCGACAACCCAGATTTGAAGAGAAGACCTTGAACATATTGAACCTGCCGGGTCACAACTGGTGTTTGCTATTGTTTGCTTGCCTAGAACCTGATTGACCCTTGTTTTGGATCAAAAAAACACGGTCTTTTCCGGTTCTAGGTGGCTTCTCTTGGTCTGTTTGCGACCCTCCCAGACCCTGGTGCATCCCCAACCGTCCCAAGGCTCACAGCGCAGCTGCGAGGTGTCACGCCCAACTTGCCGGTGCCCTGGGACGCAAACAGCACCCGGTGACCCTCCACGTGGAGGGCCCGGTGCGTGGATGGACATCGCGATGTGAAGACCATGGCATACCTGAAGGAATGGCATGCACTTGAGTTTGGTATACCCGTGCCAAAAGCCCGATTGAACCGCAGAAGTTTTATGATGCTTTGTATTTCATGTCTGGGGCCCCCAAGGGAAAGAACAAGAGAGTCGATGCCCACGTGAGGGGGCACAATTCAATACGGTGAAATTGGTATCATTAGGAGTTGCAATCGATTGTCATTCTTGGCCACCGTGTTTCGCTGTATGACTTTGGGGGTTTCCCACGCCGTTGTTGCTTGGGGGCCCCAGCCCAGGACTACTGTGGAAGCCAAGCACAGGGGCCCCTGGAAGATGCGAATCCCCTCCCTCCAACACGTGTTGGTGCGGGCCGTTGTTTGGGACGATGGTTTTGGAGGTTGGGTCTAGCATTTGATAGGGATCCAACGTCTCATGAAATAGCCAACGGGGATCTTTAAAGAGAAACACCTTGCAAGTCTTGAAAGGTGGTGTGCAGATGTGACCCATCTCACTCCGGCACGCTCTGGGGCCACGAAAACCATCCAGAGGGGCGCAGTTCGCTGGTGGAGGGGCCTCCCAGATCCCAGGCGATGATGGCTGCAAATAAGAGCTTTCACATCACGAGCCACACCAAGTGGCCTTGAGGCCAGGTCCGCATGCTGGGTGATGACGCAGGCGCTTTTTGGGGGGGCGGGGCGCTTAGGAAGGCCTGCAAATCCACGAGAAAGCAATGAGAGAGACAGTTTGGGCCATCAAAACTCCCACCTAGATCTTATTTCACAGCCTTTGCGATCGTAAATGACTCTTCTGGGGGCAGGGGTCGTGGAGCCATATGTGTATATAATATACATAACATAGTATAATATAGTTATAGAGGTGTCCCAAAAAGAAAGAAAAAGATAAACAAAGACACCCACGTAGAACAATGAAGATCATGAAGTTGAAGCAGTTTGGGGACATGTGTCCTTTCTGTTTTTCTATGTGGGATCGCAAGTCTCGACCCATCCAGCAAATGGCAGATCATTGAAGCACATGGACCTCAAGGCTCCAAGCAGAGACCTTGGTCACCCAAGGAAGTTTGGTGTGACGCAACTTGTTCACCTTCAGACCTTCAGCGACCCTGCCAAGCAAGTTGTGGTCGTGGCCATGTTTTTTTGATTTTTTCCCTCTCTCTCTCTCTCTCGCGCTCGCGCTCTCTCTCTCTCTTACACACACACACTCTCTCTTTCTTAACACGCTCTCTCTCTCTCTCTCTTTTTCTTTCTTTCTTTCTTTCTTTCTGCACTCGGTGCTAAGGTCACAAACTGAAGATCTGCCGGTGTCAATCCCATGACCTTCCTTTCTTGCCTCCCCTCGCTCGCTGTTCTTGAGATGATCGACTATTGAAGTCCGAAGGTGGGGGGCAATGGGAGTCTGCGAGACTTGACGTTCTGTTCGACAGTTGCACACAGATATATAGGTTGAACAGACGACTCCTGTATGTTTTGAAGTTATGAGTGACAACCTGTCCCCTGGTCGTTTTTGGATGGTTGGGGAACTGTCCCAAGCTGGCCATCCTCGCTGGCCAAACGGAACCCAACGAGACCTTGGACTCCTCGCAAAGCCCAAGGCCCGGGACCTTGGACCCCTCGATGTCCGGAGAGTCATTAATTTCTTCCCTGTTTCTTGCGTGGATTTCCGGAGAGGCTTTGTTTCCGGTGCGGTTGGGAAATGGCCAGCGACAAACAACATGTCTCTGGCCGGTTGTTTGGGGTCTTCATTTCTCTTAGTGGAACGGGAAGGTGTGTGCCCCTGTATTGGGCCAACGTGGGCCGATTTCTAGCTTCAGACTGTCCAAGTGTGTCGGGACATTCTGCTGCCAGGCTGAGAGCTGGGCATCTGACGGGAGCCTGATCCCTGGCCTGCACATGGGATGCTTCAGTGGCGGCAGGTGGGGGTCGAACGATTTCGAACGTATCCAAGAGATTCCAAAAGACTGGGAAGAACATGGAAGAACTATAGTCATGAAATGTGACACACCTGCATCACGGTGGAGCAAGTGAGACATGTTCATTTGTTCCTTTGCGGTTTCCTGGCGGCGTCCCGCCAGTGTCTTCGCAGGCTGGGCTTAAGAGGTCCTAAGAGCCTAAGCATTCTTAGTGACCTCGATGCATTTGCCTTAACTTTTGGACAATTCAAAGGTCCCAGGCGTCCAATCGGTCCGATCTGGACAGTAGGCGCTGCATAAGAGGGAACAAGGCAAAAGATGGCAACGGTGCTTCCCCTTTCTGCCAAAAACAGGCGGAATGTGGGTGTCTCATGGACGAAGGAACCCCTGACCAGTTCTAAGGTTCTAGTAGACCAAGGTCTTTCAGAGGAAGGGAGGTCCCTTACCACCACCGGTTTTCTGGTGCCAGCTGTATATTTTTTGGGGGGTTGGTCTGTCAGTGAAGGCTCCGAAAGACTCCAGACCCAAATGAAATGGCTCCGATGGAACTCATAGTGCTTGAATGATTAACTTAGACGCTTTGACCCCTTTTGGGGCGACATTTGGAAGCGGAAGCCATGTTTTGGGCGCGTACTGGTCGTTGGTGCTTGCGTTGCTTCCTTTGCCTTGTCGCTTTGGGCCATATTGTTTGAGGCAGTCCGAGCCCCTCTGGGGGACACCCAGTGGGGGTGGGTCTGGAATGGAGATGTCGTGATGGTTGCGAAAGTCGCCTACAAATGACTTAAAATCTTCCAGAACTCTCCCGTTGGCAAGTGAACATGCTGGGCAACTGGTTTTCTCTAAATCCACCTCGACATACCATTGATTGGTGGTGACATGGTCCAGTCTGGTAGGGCCTGTGGGGAGAGTTGGGCCATAACAAAGCATCATAGAGCTATGTTATTCAATTCAACATGATCACTGACAGTGGCTGGGCACATGTTTGCATTTCGAGACGGCTAAACGCCAGATACCATGTTAGCGGTGGGCTGAGGCTTAACGGCAGTGAAAGGGTTTGCTGAGTTAAAGTCACAGTGCTAAGTTAGGGGCAGGGTTGACGCGGGTCCAGACGGCTCTCCCCGAATCATGGTCATTTGATCGTCTACCCAGTCACTGGATAATCTGACACCTTTATTCACTTCTATTTTTTGGGGGATTGGTTTCCCAAGAACAGTGGAAAAAGGTTGGTTAGCCTTCAGTTTCCAGGGGAAGCTGAGGAAGTCGGCCTTTCTTCCATGAAAGATGTTCGTTGGATGCGTGCAGGCCCCTTTCAAGCACTCACATGCCAAGAGTTCCAGTTGAGTGAGTGAACGCCCCAAACACTAATGGTGACCAGGTTCTCAATCCTGTAGATTCAACAGTGGGCATGCCCTGGTGGAACCAAGTGCGGAAAATCCTGCAGCCAGCTAAGAAGTTCAAAAGGTCTTCGACTGTGGTGCTCAGTTGCTGAGTCGCTGGGACGAGTTCAGCTTGCCTAGTTTTTGCGTAGCTCGACTTACGCCCAGTCGTGGCGTGTCGCTTTGATTTTTTGGAGGCAGCGGTTCGGCGACCCTCCAACGAGGGAGCCGAAGCGCGCTGCATCGTCGACCACGCGGCGCCGGGCACCTTCCACAGAGAGACCGCGTGCCCGCGTGCGTTCACGAAGTGAGTTGAGAGAATCCCGACCATGGCCATGGCCAATGAAGAGTTGAAACATGCTCCAGGATGGGCCCTGAACAAAGTCGTAACGTTGCAAGGTCATATGAGCATACAATACAATACACTATACTACTCATCACTATAATTACTATCATCTACTACCCTCTACTGTAATTTAATGCGACTTACTACATGTGATTCCGGCACACCCTGTGTTCATCATATTTCCTTTACATTCGGTGTGGTTTTGGAGGTTGAGATCTTCCTGGTTCTGAGTTTGGACCATGACTCCTTTATCATCCTTTGGTTGGGCCGTCGAGGGTTCTGCTCGGCTTTTCCACACGTCCTGTGTATTAAACAGGGCTGACTTGCAGTTGCAAGTGGCTGCAGCAACAGAAGATGACATGCATTAGCCCGAGGCATGCAATTTGGGATGCAAGTTGGGATTCACGTGATGTGAGATGTAAGCCTTACTCATAGATCAAAGTGAGGTGAGGTTGATCCTTAATGCATTCCGTGTGGCATTCTTGACGGGGCCCCAGAATGATCGGATTCATTTTCTTCCCTATGCACGTTCGTCAAACCCCCGATATGGAGATGTAAACTCATTCTGGTCAGGACATCATCGAGTTGTTGACTTTGACTTGAACTTGGCGGGACTCGTTTCATCAAAAAAAGAGTTTCTGAAGCCTCGGAAGACTGAAGAGGCGAATGATGGCGATTGTATGCGAATGTAACGTATTGTTTGGGCCCTTGTTGTAGATGCCATGTCGGGAATGGTAGGGAGAGCCACCTAAAATTCAAAAGGATTCAAAGGTACATGTCGGAGTATGATTTCCATATAGAGTTCACATGAATTCACACTCACACCGACGCCTTATTGTCTGGTAGCCCCCGTCGTTCTTAAGCGATTACGTATTCATGGGAACGTGTAGGCCGGGGACCCAGTGGTCACCAGCGGCAGTGGAAAACCGTACTTTCGCCGTGGGGGTGATCAAGGCAATGGACTTTGAGAAACGGATTCTTGTAAGATGCGAATGGAAGAGTTCTAAGGACCTGGGATCAAGTGACCAGTCTCACCGTTGCTTGGGAGGGAGCATTCGCTCTAGGTCTTCGTTTGCCATTCGCACCAAGGGGTCGGGACGTGGGTGCGCCACCCAAAGCGTAGAAGGACTGACTTGATCTGGCCAGATTCTGCACAAGAACCAAGGACAATCTCAAAAATGCTTGACCTGGTTTTCTAGAGTAAAGTCCTTACGACTTACTGTAGCAAAACAAAGCTTGTTCGGTAAAGGCCATTACATCAATGGTACTTGGGTGGAAGCAGCCCTCCCCCAGAACATTTGTTTGTCGAATCATTCTCAGCTCGGTGAAGATGAAGTCATGTTGATCGAGGTCCTTGCTGGTAGATGTAGGTCCATGCTTAACACCCAGAAGTCATGCTGGTAGATGTTGCTCAGCTTCATTTTCCCGCTTCATCAACGGGCCTCCTTTTTAGGGATGCCACACCATGCTTGAAATCAAGCGGCGGTAGACTCGATTCAAACCCTGATCCTGCGAAGATGATGAAGATGCCAGTTCCTTGCAGTGACATATGACCCACATGATATGGGCCATATGATATGGGATTTTGCTCAACCAAGTCCCCCCAGTCGTTTCGCTTCACTGTTCATTTGTAGGACCGGGTGATTCGAGCTGCCGGCCTTTGGGCACTGTCCTTGGAAGCCGAAAGAGGAGCACGCTGGGTCCCCGTTGGCGTGCCATTTGCTGGGATGATGATATGGGCAGATGGCTCCTTCAAACACGATTGAGCTTCAGCTTCGCTTCCCGCACTGACTTGACAACAGGTACTGGTAGATGAAGGTTGACGGTTGATCCATCAAACAAGGTCGCATATCGCCATGTTGTTTGACTGGCGCTAGTAAGGAATGAGGGAATGGATCCTCAGTGACCGACAGGGGGGTACATTCCCTAGTCCCTAAGCCCCTACTAAGCACCAGCCTGAGTACCAGCCTGTTATGGGGGGTAATTCTGGTGCACTCCCCCAGCGGGATGCGACTTCCTCAGGGTAACAGGTTGTGGTGCTGTATGTTGAGATCAAGATGGTTTGTTTATTCGGAGGTTTGCAGAAGAATTCCCCCTTGCACAATTAGTCAGTCTCAAAGCCAAGTCATGGTCAAGTGGCACGCTACGGGTCGGAAACTCCGGTGCCTGCAGAAATCTGCAGAGGAGCTCCTATTGGAAGGTGGCTGACTTAAGTCTACAGCATGGGCCCGAGGCTTCCTAAACATGGCTGTTCACCTTCGATCAGTCACCTACCATGACCCACAGCCTGATTGCCTTGTCTAGCAGAGCTGGGCAAGAGTTGACCGGATCTGGCGCCTCGAGTGCTCAACCTGATGGGAGCCCATGATCGACTACAAAAAACTGCGTAGCTGTGAGAAACTGTCCTTTCCCGGCAGGGGAGGGTCGTTGGTTCAACCCGAACAACAGCCCTGGCAGAGGAGGGTCGTTGGGACGTGTGTCCCATTGCCCCAGTTTCTTGAGTTGCAACACGCAGCAGTACAATACCGATTCATATGGTATGACCAAGCACGGCCTTGGCTTACCTCATTGATGATGGGACAACATTTGGAAGCGAGCAGATTCATGTTCCCAATCGGAGGGACATGGTTCCTTCTTGAATACATTCCAGTCCACGCCGCTGGGTAGCCCCTTTTGTATGGACTATGGCGCAGATTTGCACTTGGGATGGGCTGAGCAGGCTGAGCACGCATCATTGCGGCACTCACGCGATTTGTTCTCAAAAGCGCCATGAAAGCAGATTGGCCCCCCATGAGCAGGGTAGATGATCTTCCACAGACCGGTTATTGTGGTTATGACACACCATCTAAGAAACTGCACATGTAACCGAGGTTGCATGTAATTACATAACTATTTACCCTCCCTCCAACAATCATGGAAGCTGACAGCTGACCAGACCTCGTTGTAGAGGAAAATGGTCCGCCAGGGGTCTAAATTACACTCTGAGAGCGTAGTAGGTTAAGGTCTCGTTCGTTAACGGAATTAACCAGTCACTTCAACTACTTGTAAGAACTGCCAAGCACCACCACCACATAGAATCAAGAGCTGGCTGTTTGACCAATTGTGGGCGGGCCATCCTGAAGCATGGGTGTGCATTGTGCGATCGGCCAAAAAAGAAGTCCCGAGACATCTGCGGTTGGGGGTGATGTGCTGCACTTCTGATGTGCTGCAGCCGCAGCACCTTCAGGTGAGGGATGGTGAGGGACAGTGATTGGCTCAGATGCGTTGCCAAGTGCCCCTGCCACATTTTTTATCACCTTTGTCTCTGAAAGGGGGGAGAAGAAACAAGCCCAGAAGGGAAGGATTCCAACTTGTCATAGGGAAGTTCCTGTCTGATCTTTCTAGAGGCTGGCTCCCATCAGGAGGATGGCTCTCCCAGCTTGAAAGCCCAACCCCCAAAAATCCCAGATGTAGACAGTGGGATGTAGACCATTGATTCCATGCCGATCCATTCCGTGCCTTCATTCCTGGAAACCCCCGTGCCGTCAGACCTGCCGTCATCAGTGCCATCAGGTGCCTCGCAGCGTCACGAGCGCCTCGCAGCGTCTGGCGCGGCTCTTCGCAGCGTCTCGTCGAAGCACACGGCGACCCCGACGGGGGTCGCCGTTCGAGAGCGTGGAACGGTGTTGGATTTGATTGGGGGGGAAGAAGGTGTCGGAACAAGAGGCAACTGGTGTTCGGCTCAGTCAGATGCCCCGGGGCCCGGGCGCTGGTTTGATCGGTGGAGGTGTGGGTACCACATCTCCAAGACTCTATGCTGGCCTGTAATGTAGGCTCTTGATTGATACTCCGTCCATCCCATATTATTGTTATATATATTATATGACGAGGTTTTTCAATTCAAAGGGGTAGGTTCATGAATCAAGAGTCTACATTACCCTGATCATCCCTGGTCCAAACAACGAAGATCGTACACCGTTCATGGGCCTCCCACCTTAGGCTCACAAAAGGGAGATTGCGGGGTGTTTCCGCGATGAGCTTCGCCCACTCTCGAGTTGAGGTCAGCGATATCCTTCATAACTCAGCTGGGGTGCTTGGAATCACATCGAAGCCGACGGAGAGTTCGCTCACCGCCCGTTGCGAGTGTTCGCGAGTTGAAATCGGAGAACATGGCCCCGTTCCCGGACCTGATCAGATTTGCCGCTACAGGGGCAAAGACACATTAACACTAACACTTGCTTGAGAGTTGAGACTTGAGAGGTTCCAACAGACGCGAAAATCCAACAGACTGTCCATCTCAAAGATCACAGCCAATGGGCTTGGTGAATTAGTTTGTTGGTTTGTTGGGGTTGCTTATGGTTGCTTGACAGCCAAGCTCATTGCAGTTTTGAGATTGGAGTTCTGGCGCTCCTGCCGACTCCAGCCATGTTTTTCTCCTAGCAGGGCCTGACTTCGGATCGTGGAATGCAGAAAGCCGTCAGCCATCGGGGAATGTGTTTGGTCAAATCATGTCAAATCCCTGTGGGGTGCATTGTGCATGGGTTCCTTTCTGAAGAATTTGCATTCTTCATCCGCTTCATCATTCACCACTCTTTCTACAAAGCTTTGTACCTTTGTACCAGGGCCACCCAGTGCGTCCTGGCTGGACCACCCAACCCACTACTTGTTACTTAGTCCAAGATGGTCTAAATGGTTTTCTGTCAATTCCGGAGTGGGACGGGAGAGATGCCCCCCCCTCGGACGACCCACATCGGGCATGGGGGCAGGTTCGATGGCGCGGGGACGGCATGGACAGCCTCTAGACTGTTAGACCAAGGCAACCTGGGGTTTCCGTCCCCTGAGGGATCACGGCAGACAAGGCACCCAAACGAAGGATCCCCGAACGATCACGATGATAACGGCCATGTCATGTGCATCACACCCAGATTGCCTCAATCCACCTGATGTGACTGGATTGACTGAATCGTCAATGTTATCAATCCACTGCGATCCACCAGGCCATGGCCCCCACAGCGCCTGCCAGCGCCTTCCGGCGGCTCTTGCAGGTGGGTCGGGTGGCGGTTGGGTGGCGAAACCGTTCTGCTTCGATGTGGAACACCCGGGAAAAGAGGGGAAAAGAGGTTCTTTTTGCTAAAGCCAAGACAAACGAAAGCCACCTTTTCCTTTACCTCATCCTTAACATGACTCATGACTCGGACGGACTGGCTTCACGGGCGGGCCCGCTGGTGGTACGTCTCAAAGACTGCACTTCGATCGCCCGCTGGGCTTCTTCGAGTGCTCACTGATCTGTCGGAGCAGCCATGTCCATGCCTTCTCCTGGTCCAGGTCTGTCCAGGTCGTAGACAATCATAGAGTATATGACAACAGACGTATACGTATATGATATGTATTATGCATTAGGCATTATTAGACTTATAATGACTTATTGGAGCGTTTTTCTTTCCCATCTCCTTATACAGGTGGTGTATCCCGGGCATAGCATGCATGAAAGGGTTTCATTCATATGCTCAAATGCTTCAAACCCATACGCTGACCATGGGGGGACTCACAAAAAATAACCATACGCTATCATACCAAGGTTCCAAAACGTTGGGAAACGATAGAGGGCTCACAAAGTTTTCCCCAAACGACATTTTGAAAGTACCTCATGTGTGCCTGCTCCCTATAGTTGACATTGAATTACGTTGTCACACCTCGCGTTGCACATGCGGGATCGCTCCAGTGGTAGCCAACTGCACGATTTGATCATGATCCTCCGAATCCTGGCAGAAAGCGAGCATACGCCCGCAGAAAACCTGGCCGAGCGGCTTGGTGTTCACAAATGCCCAGACCGTCCACACCTCATCAGCTTGACCTCCGGGTGTCCCTTCCGGTCCCCCAAAGGGGATGCGTTTGCTCGTTCTTCGGTTCCGACTCGGTCGGCAGGAACAGCTCCCCGAGACCTTCGAGAAGTTGGGCCGGGAGACCGGAGGGAGTGGCGTCGGTGGATGGGAGGCGTTCAAAGCGCCATGGGCCGCGCGGCGAAATCGGTGCTCACCGTGGAAGATGTGGAGGCCATAAGGAAGCTCGAAAGTGACAGTGGGGAGGGGATGGTAGACACCGGTGGCACCATTGTGTTATCATATGTTATCATTATTCACACTAGGGGTTCTTACGGTAGTAGAAAAGCCGCTGTTGCTTAGATTCCTGAAGCGCGCGGGCGTGACCGGCTAATTCGCTGCTATTTACAGCACATTCATGCCTCTCGAAATCCTCAAAGTGCATTTCGACTGCGCAGGCTCGCACAAACTGGTGGTCCTGAGCGGGCGCTTTCCTCGACTGCACTCTCGTTGTGGTGCCGTGCCCATTTTCAGACTTGGTGGTTACTCTTCGTGGCAGGCGCAAGGGAATGCTCGTGTGTTGGTGGTCCGAAACTTGTCGTGGCAGGTGCAGGAGGTCGGAGCCGTGGTACATTGGTGCACATAGCCCGTGGCAAGGTGCAGCGCTTTGGACTTGGTGGTCACTTGCGTGCTTTGACTTTGTAGTGACTTATAATATAACTTATAGCCTAGCTGGCTCGTTTTCGGAGCTCGAAGTATTGTTTTGGCATCCCAGACTTGATGTTGGAGTTGCTTCTTTTGCGGAGTGCGCAGGCAGGGCTTCGCGATGTGAATCACGATGCGCAAATGTTGAGGCAGTCGCAGCACTTGGAGCACCGCCAAGTGCAGATTTCGTGACACGGCCGGCACTTTGGGAACCACAAAGTCAGTGCAGATCTCGTGGCAGGCGCAGCAGTTTGTGAACTTGGAGTGCAGATGCAGACCTCACGGCAGGCACAGCGCTTTGAAAGCCTCGATGAGGGCCTGGCCTCGATGCCCAGATCTCGTTGCTCGTGCAGCAGTTTGTGGACATCGTGGCAGTCCCAGTTTTGTGAAAGCCTCGACATGCAGAACGCGTGGCAGGTTCAAAGTGCAGATTTATAGATTTGGTGGCAGGCGGCACTCTGTGAACCCCGAAGTGGGAACAGATTTGATGATGAACTATTATCATGTGTGTGTGCCGTCTCATAACGAACCGTGTGTGTGCCTTCATGTGCGTGCTCTTGTGTTTGCACTTTTATGTGTGCGCGCGCATGCGTGCTCTCATGTGTGTGCTCTCCACGCTGGACACACTGCGTACTGCCGTTGTTCTACTGTTTGGGGTCTCTTGCCAGGATAGCGATCAAACCATGAGGCGTTTCAATTCCATTACGACAACTGTCGCCGCCTGTGGGAGGACGTGGCTTTCCGCCTCCCTATGGTTTGATGGTCTGTCGTCGAAAGAGAAGGGACAAAGTTCGGGAAGGCACCATCTATGAGCCTCAGATGGTAGCGGCGCATGGCACCCCATAGCTTCCACATTATTCATGAACAGACCTATCAGGAACCTTCATGATTCCATACTGCGGGGTTTTCGGCGTTGTTTCGGAAATTTTGGGAACCCGAGTTTCCACCCCGGCCCAGGCCGGTTGTGGCTGCACAAACTGGAGCCTGGGACAGCTGCAGGCTGATGGGTTGCCATCCCACTCTTTTTGGGCAAAATGTAGCGGGTGCCTGTACAAGATCTCCCAACAGGTCAGCCCAGCCACTCGGCCGCTCTGCGGGTGAACACTTGTTTGGCAAGCCGGAAACGACTTGTTCTTCGTTGACCTGGCTGAGGAAATGACATCCAAAACATTCCAAGACACCATCATTGACCACAAATGGTCATTCCAAAGGGATTTCTTCCATGATCTTCTGTGATCTTCCATCTTTTTGTTTTCTGGATCGTTTTTGGAGGCGCCCGTTTTGTTCCCATTTTTTTTTTGCTTGGCCAATGCAGGTGCCGTGCAGGCCACACTTCGGCAGCTCTTGCAGGCGGAGACATCGCAGCACTCTCGTGCTCGGGGGTGTTTGAGGTCTGGGGAGCATAGAGCGACATATAGCATATGGGTGTGTTTTCTAAACAGGGAGACCCCAAACCAATGTTTTTTCCTATATGCATATATATACTGTATATTCCTTCTTCCATCCAGGGGGTCTTTAGGAGATCTCCCAAGTTGAATAGACACCTGCATGACTTGAGGGTGTTGAAATTACCAATTTTATTTAATTTTGTATGTGCAGATGAGCCAACAGGGATGGCACGGGAGGCATGTATAGTCACATAGTATATCATGATGCATGATGTCGCACTTCTACAGGATGTCCAGCACGTTTTTAGCAAAAACGCCTGCATGAACCCTGACCAAATCAAGGCCATTTTGGGAGAGTTCGAGCTGAGGTTTCCAGATGTTTCAACTCATTCCTCGGACACCGTGCCGCCGTGCCGCCGTGCCGTTCCCGTGCCGTGCGACGTCATCCCTCCAATCATCCGATCCGCCGACGTCACTGAGAAAAAACCACCGCCGCCGTATTGGGGCGAAGCCATCGACATGACTCAAGCCAGCCAGGTGTGGGCGGAGTGGCGAGGGCGTCCCAGTGGCGGGGGTCTGGGGAGGCGGAAGGGGGCGGAGCACAGCTTTAAGGGAGGCGTGTCCGGGTTCGGAGAGGTTGTGACGTGAGATTTGGTCCATCTTCAAGTTGCGTGTGGGACAAGCAAACTCGGTGATGATTGGGGGCATTATATAGATAAACGATCAGTATGACTATCAGTAATTATTTAACTCTTATTCTATTCTAAAGTCTGAAAGTTCATGAAAAGACACGGGCTGGCTTGACCCTGTGTCAGAAGGGGGGGGGGTTCGGCATGACCCGGAGGAGACCGTGGAACCTTTGGAGATTCCAAACCGTCCATGTCCTAGTTGACCCTCCAGACCAAGCCGTGGATGGCACGGCCTAATTTGAGAGGAACACCGTCTTCCTGGTTTCTGCTGTGTTCCACTTCCAAGTTTGTTGGATGGAGGGTCAGTCTAGCCTTTGGCAACTCACAGGCATCATCCCTGAAACCATGTTCAACCTATTCAATAAGGGAGTGGGGACTGTCAGAGTGCAGTTTCTTCTTTGCACTCTTTGACGTTGTGTTTGGTCATTTGACATGTGTAAAGCTTTGCATACATATTACCTAAACCTGTTTACAGCAATATGACACATGTTTGAGCGGTCTTTTAAAGAGTATCCAGTATCCTTCATTTCCTTCCTTCACAACAATAACAATTGGATTTTACTATTCAAAAGGTATTTCGCTTTAAGCACCTTCTCATTTTTGGAAACACACCATGGAACTGCGCGTGCACACAAGCATTCTATTTTATCATTTTTATCCAGCACCCTCCTTTATCGTACAATTGCTTTTATCCTTTGTGTGATTCTGATCATTGACAAGGCACCGACCGTATACAGAAAGCATCCCACCTTATTATCCAGTAGCCTCCTGTTGATACAAGGTTGTTCTCCTTATTGCCATTCTCATCGTGACAAGACTTTGACCTTGACCGACCGTTGTTGTCGACCGATCGTTGTTGCCGACATACATATATATATATATATGTACGCACTATATATAAATATTTTTATATTTTTATGTGTATATGAGCACAGCACTCTCCATCAAGGAAGATTATTGATCGCCAAAAGGTTGCTCCTTTGTAAGGATCACAACTTTGGAAGCTCTTAGACATCTATGTTCTGCAAAAGCTCGCTTTATCATGCTTCATCTACGATCAACAACCTGTCCAAGAAGGGAAGATCCACTGCAAAAGGGTAACCAACATTCTTTTACGTCGCACATTGCAATGATGGCGGCCAGTCAACTCTTTTCTCTTTGGCCTAGCTCTTTGAAACAACATATATATATATATGCATATACATATGCATAGATGTATATATATATATATATAGAATGTGCATTAAACAAAACTCGGAAAAGACTCCAGATTTCAGTCAGCACTCTTCATTCGCCGCATCAAGGCCAATGAACATGCAGACGAAACCAAGACAGATGACCTTCGGGCAGGTTTAGAAAGTACACACTCTGGTGACTCTGGTGGTGCACTGTTTTGCTTTTAAATTGAGAGGTGTCGTACTGTAGCTAAATAACTGAGGATGCTAATGGCTGGAACTCTCCGGGCGCGTTGTTGTCCTCAGGGCCTTAGGGTTGTTAGTCCTGATTCCCTGGAGGCAGAGGTCGAAAAATCCTGTCGTAACAGCAAAGCGCTGGATTTCCACATTCACTCCCCATGCCATTCTCAGAGAATGGACCCAGAGGGCTGGCGTCACACATTGCACCAAGAAATGCTCGGTTTCGCTGATCGGATGATGTTTGATTCTCACCTGTGGGTGAATCCATGTGAATCCCCAAACCCGGGACACGGTGTTCTTTTTGGTCCGACGCTTCGACGGCTCATGTCATCCCATCGTTCAAGCGTGGCCTCGACCGCCAAGTCCGCCGGAGTCCGCCACTCCGGCGCACGAGAGCTGACGAGGCTCATTTTTCCACCCCACTTCACTCGCGGCCTCACGCCGAGACCTCGTTCCGGTGGGTTGTTGTGAGTCGGAGGGCGGGGTTTCGTCCGGTCGTCCGGTCGTGATGGCCCGAAAAGGGTCATGCGATCTTTCAGGGAAAAAGACGTGGGGAACGTGGCATGTTTTCGTCTACGTGGCATGATGCAAACAAAGTATATATTAACAAGATCTTCTCCGATCGATGCGCATTTGGATGACGTGATGACATGTTGTAATGTTGTGCCACCCGCGGGCCACTCAAGCCATCTTCGTTTGCTTTCCGGGTTGGGCCTCCGAAGAGAGCGCAGGTCTTTTGCAGGATACCGTGCGGACCACACAGAACACGGAACCATGGTCGGGTACAGTATGTGTAAAAACGGTCATGATTCCATGCATGAACGGCGGTATTGAGTAATGGAAGCATGGTTTGTGTCGGTGATAATGATAGTGAGTTCTGACATCATGTCCGTACTGATGTCGTGTTCACTTGCAGGAGTTTTTTCCGCTTTGGGGAGTGCAAACTCCAGAGCCGGCCCTCGACATGGCACTTCGTTCCTCCACTCCGAGGTGCTTGTTGTTCTCCCCGGTGCCCGAGATCTCCGCGAAGGAGGCGACCTTCTTCGTGGAAGATCGTGGAAGATGCCGATCTCCGTTGGAGGAGAAAAGGCTCCAAGAGAATGCTGTTTTCCATTGTTTTCCCACGAACTCCACGGAGAACTTTGGTTTATGCATGTGTTTATATGTGTTTTTTTCTGCTACCCGGTATCCGAACTAGAGCCACCCAGCTTCCAGCCGGCTATTCGAAAAGTTTAGCATTTTTTGCGTGTCCAAAATGCTTTTTCAGATGACCTGTTCAACAACTCTTGTTCAGATGTGCGAAGCAGAAGTATCGCTTGTTGAGCAAAAGAAGTCACCAGTCCTTATTTGATAACCCCATGAGTTCTGCCCCACATCATTCTTACATCCATCACTGTTCCCCCTGGCGGATGGAGAACGCTGAAGCGATGGGAGATGAAGACGGATTACCATGGCGATATGATGAATGGTCGGTATAAGTAGTATACATTCACCTGAGTTACTACCCTCAAAGTTGGATGGTTGAGTGAAGATTGCAACCAGTATGTGGCGGATACTGTAACACTGTACCAGTTTTGGTCCATTACTTGTAGCTCATGTCGATCTCTGGGGTGGAGTACGTGCCAAGGGTCCAGTTACTGCGATGGAAGGCGAAAGCGGAGCTGGATGAGGTACTCCAAGAGACTCTCGGCGTGGTGGGAAGATGTCGGCTTGAAACCGCTGGTTGAGTGAAGTCTTCCCAGGTTCTCAGACAGACAAATGGTATGTTTGAAGACGTAGTGCTGGGCACTATCACATAGCTTAATTTCAATCTTTTCCTACATCTACTTACCAACCTACTTGTGGAAATCCTGTCCCTCGTAGGCGGCTGGAGGTTTCGTGAAGAATCAGAGGCAGTCAAGCAGGCAGGCAGGCAAGTGTGTAAAATTATGGGCAAGCAATTATGCAGCTTAGGTAGATACCGGCCTCCGAGTTCAAGAACATTCCTTTCTATCAGCCTGGCAGCCGTGGATAAGCTGCACTATAGTGAAGATCGGCAGCTTTCTAAGGCCTTCTGCCTTCTATGATTTGTTGTACTGTGTGCGCCCAGATCAAGCCGGATTCTGTGTCGGTGGTTCTGCTAATATTCGATGATTTTTTTCTGGTTCTTTCCCATGCTATGTCGGTTGCGAACGGTTCGCAAGGCAAAAAGACCACATGGGGATTGTGTGCGGAGCATATCCATGGACAATCATGTCCCACCGTCACGTTGCATATGGAGCCTCTAGCTGCAGCACCCACCTCAATGTACCGATTTCGAGTCAACCCCATTCAACTCCCACCTGTAGCCTTGCTTATCCTTGCTTGCGGCCCCAAGCTTATGACTCTGCGCGCTGCACCCCTCCGCAGCGCGGAAACCAGGAAGTTGTTGCGGTGGTTCTCCGGCTTGAACCAGGTGCCCAATTCGGGCGGGCGGACGAGAACCGAGAACGGTCGGTGATAACTGGTCATTGCGGCGTGTGACGTTCGGCGTGTGACGTCGGGCCATGGCCTGCCCTATGTCACGAGTCTTTTTCCGTGACCTGTTGTGAGTGCTGTTTCCCACCGACTTGGACCAAATGAGTGTTGGCTCATGTTGGCTCTACCCAAAACCACTGGCAGGGAGGTTATTCTATAATCCGGTCCACCTATTAAAAAACACGGCCCCCCCTCCTAATAAGGAAACCTCGGTCGCATTTTTTCCAGTAGGGGGTCCCTGAAATCGGGGGGTCCAAAATAGGGTCACCTGGAAAGAGTTTCAAAACCAAAAAGTAATCCATTGACAATTTTATATATAATCCTTTATTAAACTCGTATCAAAAATGCAAAAAACCTCCAGATCGAAGGGTCTTCCTTTTCCCCTACAAAAAACCTTCATTAGAATAGTGATTCTTCAGTAGACTAACAGCTAAAGCTTTCGAAAGGTGATGTCGCTGTGCCATGCGGTGTTGCATGACCTCGGTGGCAAGTGCGTTTGCGTGAGTCCGTGCCATTGAGGAAAGGAAAGCCTGCTGGTGTAAGCGCGGCGTGTCATGGTGGATAGACAGGGTGGACAGAGGTGGGCAGTTACGGTTGTTTTGGAACCTAATAAGAAAAACGCCTCCAAAGTCGGCCATGCTGGTAGTTTAGTAGCGGCTTGAAAGGGCGGTAATTTATTAAATTGGGGTCCGTTTTTTTAATAGGTACTCGGGATTGTTTATTCATATTTTCTCTCTCTCTCTCTCTCTCTGTATTACTTTTGGGCGGTATTTTGCTTTGTTCTACTCCTGGGCCTGGAGTCAGAGTTAGTACACGTCGATTCATAGATGGAAATGGAACACAGCACTTGGCCCAAGACATCATTCTTGTCTGATAATTGGACGAAGCAGGACGAAGCAGTTATATATACATATTATCATATTCCACACATCTGCAAGTTGTGCCACACTGCTAACATTTCAGCCGAACATGGGGTTCTGCGCTTCCACCTCCCAGCTGCCGCTTGATCGCTGTATCGCTCCCAGGGCTCCTTGCCCTACGAGTGCCAGATGTGCCTTGCTTGGGCGGATCGTTGTCTCACGACTGGTCCGCTTGGAACGGAGGAAGCACGTGAAGGAGAATGTGTAGGTCTCTGGAATTGCTTTTAACATCTTTTAACGTGACCGCCCTTTGGTCTACTCTTGGGTTGGTTATGTTGGTTCATGGACGCCACACCTTTAGATTATAACTATAAGGTTAAACCTTCAGCAGGTCTACTTCAAGAAGGACGGTCTAGTTTGTTCATGTTTTACCACAGGGTGAACCCAACGTTTCCAGAACATCGGCGAAGAGCAGGAGTTGACCAGGGATGGCGACCGAGATGGATGATCAGCCGAACAACGGGCGTAAACGAGCTGGCGTTCGTGTGGGTTTCATTCCAGCCAGTTGAGGCTACTTCACAGGTGGGTCTTGAGGATGCCGACGTGTGTTGTTTAAATAGAGACACCCCGCCAAGACCTCCCAAGAGAACAGTAGACCAAAACTCATTGGTTGGAAGGTCCTTCCAAAAGTTACGCAATTCAATACATGCAATTCGCATGTTTTTGAACATGTACGGCCCATATATACACAATAGACCCACAGTAAACATGACTGTGTGCCCAGGCGCGGGCTGGCGGGGCCCAGGTGCCGAACCGGGTGCTTGGACAGAGGGAGATATAGGAGAGTACTAGCAGCTTTGCAACTAAGGATTTATAGCTTTTATAGTATAGAGATTTATAGCTAGAGTGAAGGATTTATACATATTTATACTAGCTACTATACTCTTCACACTCTAAGGATTTATAAACTCTTAGAATTGACGACACCTTCAAGTGACCTACTCAGGATATATAGCTCCCGGCCAAGCAGAAGGTCGAACTTTACGATTCTTTGGTTGGCGAGGTCGCCCACAGTGGCCCAAACATAGCTAAGTCCTGATAGTCCTGCAAGTGCTGCGGGGGGCAGTGTCAACCACTGCCGATTTTGGCGATGCTGCACGAGATCATGGGATTTGGTCGAAATTCACACTGATTGGTCTTGGAAAACTTGAACAGCAGGTGAAGATATGTAAGCGAGGGTCACGAATCACGAGGAGGTTTCTTCATGTGTCTTGCATGAGGTATCCAGGATCGCTTCTTCATATATGAATATATTAGATATATTAGGTATCCAGGCATTCTTCATGATATTTCATGATATTCTATTGGAATACTTGTTGAGTAATAAGTATATATATATATATAACTATATATATAATTTTGCTATGTTCCACTGGGTCACCAGGTCAAACGGCCGTAGGCAAGTGGCGAGCATCTGCCGGGCACGGCTCTGTCACTTCGAGCGGTTCTGGCACTTGCAGGAGGGCATGGCAGCTTGGCTAAGAAGATCCGGAATTGGTGCGTAACCATCATTTCATCCATAACTTAAAACCAGCCATATCATTATATTATTTTGTTGTTTTGATATGCTTATCCGCTGGGGTAGGCCTTCATGCAGAGATTTGCAAGTAAGTTCGTTAGTTGCTATGTTTTTTTCCCATGCAGCGCTTCTCCCAGGTTCAACGTCGATGGTCCTTCTTTTTTGGCACACGTGTCGCAGAATCAATCATCCGCTGAAGTGCAGAAACCTGAAGCCCTCAGCCATAGAAAACTGGGACCACCAATGTAGACTCTTACTGTGATTAACAAGTCACATCCCCTTCTAGCTTTTTAGCATGCCTTTACATCCGTATCAGGAATTCATCAAGATATGACCTTTTCGGGATGTGACCGACCGACGAACGTCTCGAGACGAGTCTCGGGTCACAAGAACATCAACGTCATTCATTGGGTGGTGATGGCTACAGAAGGATGGCTACAGAAGGGGTAGCCACGAAACGGTGGAGACATGCACACTGTAGAAATACATGGAAAAACACTTTCAAACACACACACACACATATAATAAATATAATATATATATATATATTAATATATATATATATGTATTTTTTATTTATTTTGCTGGTTGCATTTGCTGGAGTATGTTTCAGGGTGTTTGATGGGCCGTGAGAACACGCGCTGGGCCATTCTCACCACCTTGATCTAGGCCGTGCGCTTGCGTGCTTTGCAGAGCGCCCCGCAGCTCAATGGGATGTCAGATGTCCCAGAGCGCCCAGCCGGGCCGTGAGGGGGAGGGTCGAACACGACACGCCTAGTGGGCAACTCCATGACGATTGGGGGATTGGGATTTGTTCCATTGAGAGTGTTGGGCAGAGCCGTTTGGTTTGTTGGCCACCACTTTGATGTTGGTTCAAGGCTTATTTTTCATTTTCGCGCGACCCCCTTTGTTTGCTTTTCGTTTCTCTTGGGGGTATCCTGAGAGCACACAGGCACCTCCAGTAGGGCATCCCAATGTGGCAGCGAGCCCAGGGATTCTCCACAGCATCCTGATCAGCGGCACATGCACACATCAAGGAAGTGCATGCCGCTACGGCGACAGACGAACTTACCTGGCACGGTGAACCTTCACCATCTCAATTTGGAAAAGGATCCACTCGCACGGGGGCCTTCCAAAGGGGCCTGAACATCACCAAACCCTCCAAAGCTCTTCAACCAAAGCTCCACGAAAGACTCACGAGACCAGCAGTCACGTTCGACGGGGTGCGATCCATGGAGGTTGGTGGTGCCCTTGGAATATCCACTCACTGGATGGGACTAGAAGCACTAAGCACCACCCAACTCCGTGCGACTCCCGAGACCTGCCAGGTTGGGACTCCTCGAGCTTTGGGCCGGGCAGCCCGGCGCCACGTGCGTGCAGCGCAGCGGCGGGCCCTTCACGGCGGGAGAGACGACGACCACGAGCCACCGGCCGTCGGTGTGTCGGACCGAAGGTCTTAGAAGCGAATTGGAAAGACTCAGAATGCTGTCTAGAGTTCTGGGTCCCTTTGAGCTGGGTTCCCAAATCAAAGTGAAGCTCTTCAATTACTTCATGGCTGGTTTGGTTTATGAATCCATTTTGGTGGATGACCTTCCATTGAGGTTTGGAGCTCGGTTCAGCACCTGGCCGGAAACGCCAGACACGCTGCCAGGATGCTGCGGCCGGGCGCTGGAAGGCGGGGTTAGGGATTCACAAGCTTTGTTGCTTTTTCTTGGAACCAATGACCGACTGGGTGCCACGAAAAGTAGGGAATGAGGGTGGCTGGATCCAAAAAAACCTGCAGTGGGGGAGAAACTTCCCTCATTTCCTGCGAGTCGCACCAGCCAGATGATGGAACCAATACAACACTATATGATTTACACGGCCATGCGGGACGTTCATTCTGGTCGGATCTCCAATCCTCACAGCGCGATGTATTTTGCTGTTGGCTTCTCGCTTTTGCAGTTTGGACGAGGCTTTGCAAACTTACTAGTATCCCGCGGCGGAGATTTGGAGAAGTCACAAAGTGCACACTTTGACTTAGCCTGTCGATCGAATACGCGGTGCACCGATGCACTTCGAATACGCGATGTTTATTTTTTGTTTCAGCTCCAAAGTGCACCCAAAACATCCAAAAACCATCAAACGCCCAAACTCTTAACACGCATTTTGTGAGTGTGGTGCCTTGTGCCAGGTGCGTTTGCAAGGGGGTGAGGTCAAGCGGGGCCCTCTGAAATGGGAAGGACACAGAATGGATATGGATGGATCATGACCCGAATGAATAACTTGCGGGCTGCAACAAACGCTGGCCTGAGTCAACAGGTGTTTTGATCACTGGAAGGTGCAATCTGCTACAGATCCTTAGAGCAAATTGAGACTGAGTTCGGAAGGGGCTATTATAGAAGTGGTTAGCATGCATGCCGCAGGCTCACAGGATACCTCTCCAGAACTCATTGGCTCATGGATTAATCATGATCAATCCCATGCACCTCTTTGGAAGGGTATCATGTGCACTACCCATTGTGGATTGGGTGGCTATTTGTGTGCAATTCTACTGCAAGGCAGCTTTTTCCACCTGCATGTCAGCTAAAAAAGTGTTCTGCATTGATTCGTTTGGTCCCAAGAACGGTGCAGTGGGTTCTTCTGGTCTTGAGGTCCAGAAAAGCTAGGTACAGACCGTTATTAATAGTTGTGAGGGTCTGATGAAGTGAGTGACCACAATACATATAAACACGAGTCCACGGAGTCCACCACTTGTGTCACCTATGATATACTATGATGGACTTACAGTATGCCCTTTTTTTCCCGAACAGTTGCTTATAGAAAATACCAAATACCTACGTTCTATACCTCAACCCCCCAGCCGTGGGCCCGAGTCTTACCACTCCACCGACCGAGGTCGGTGAAGCCGGAGAACCTGGCGGCCGAGCTCGGAAGTCGCTCGGAAGTCGATGAAGGAAGAAGGTGGGGACCCAGAAAGGTGAGGTTTTTGAGGATGAAATGCCACTTCTGTGGGCATTTTGGAAGTTGAGGTTGGTTGGTTCTTGCAAATTGCCCCACTGACTTCCACACGGAAAATCCGTGTTCCTCCGTGGGTGGCTCTGAGTGACCCATTGCACTGTTGATGAGCTGAGTCGGTGGGGCAAGCTCTGGAGCTTCAACTTCCGCACGTGCTCGACGGAGCTTGAAGGTGTGCTCAAGGAGTGCTATATATGCGCTATATGGCTATATGTGTTTGTGCCAAAGCTTGGGCTTTTTCGCAAAAGCCGAGGGAGTTTTGGGTGACCAGCGAGAATGAACAGAAATATAGTAACTGTATCAATAATTAGTCCCAGACCTCACTGGCCTTTGAACAGATAAAGATGATAAAGAGACCTACCTACCTGGAAGGTGTTAGCTCCAGGTTTTGACCCATCCCCATGCATTTTTCCGCCAAATCTGGCAGGAAGGTCTATAGCCTCAAGTGTTCCCAATTGCTTTGTAGCACCTTTCGCAACGTCTGAGGCAATGGCTCCGGCCACGGCTCCTCGCACAAGGCGGCGGGTCCGCGATAGCTGGGAGAGGTGTACCGGGACACAGTTGGGAAGGTTTTCAGGTGAAAAACGGACCCATCACGTAGAACTATTGCTAACATCTCCAAGCCTGGGAGGTTGATTCATCAATCGTTTGCATTAGAGAATCCAAGGTGAAGAAAAGGAACCGGCCAGGACCATTCAAGGTGACAACGCCACACATACATACTCATACTTGCAACATGTCTGAACGCCACCACCTTGCCCTGTAGCTTGGCTGGGTAGGGGGGTGCCTATACAAATCAGATCAAGCGGACACATCCAAATTGGCTTACGATTTGGTACATGGCTCCACATGGCTGGATGGCCCCACCAGTGCTTTGACACGGCTGCCGTGCCAGCCCAGGAGCCCGCGAACGACGCCGTCGGGAACCCTGGCCTGGGCGAGCTTGGGAGCCAGAGGGGTTTTATGGATTTTTGTGGCATGGTGGGTTTGACATAGTTTCATTAATCAAGAGTCATCAAGAATCAAGAGTCTAGCATCAAAAGGATGCGAATTGGACCAGGCGCGCTTCCACGCTTCCGTTTGCGACCCCTTGGAAGCAGCAACCAGCTGCGACCGGGTTTGCTGCAACCAGCTGCCTCGGGAAGAATCAGCCTAGACCTTTGTTGACAAGAGGTTCTTCCGGTGTGGTGCTGCAATGGTTTGCACTCACGACTCGATTCGATCAAGTTGGGACCTGCTTTGAGTGCATAGGTTTGTTGCACATATGCCTTGCAATCTTTAAGATGAACTTTGGGTTTTGAGGCTTTGGTATAATTGAGGCTCACGCCTCCCACCTTCCTAGCAGTGCGCAGTTGGAATGCGGCAGTGCTTTGAGGATTGGCTGAAGTGCGGAGTTTGTTTGGACCTGGGGCACGGCGGCCACTTGGTCCATTTACACCATATATTCCACTCCGGGCGGAAAAGGTCAACATTCTCCAGAGGTTGTGGCCTTTTTGGGGCTGAGACAGGGAGGTGATGGGAGGTGTCTTTTCTTGGAGGGTGTGAGGGTTAGTCCAAGCAGACAAATGTGACAAAAGCATACGCAAGGCAGCATTCTTCGACTGCCGGATATCCGGTAGTGGGCGCTAGCCGCCAGAGACGAAACACCCAACCGTTTGGTAGCCACGTGGCCTGCTGCCGACTTTTTCTCAGACAACATGGCATTCATGGCAAAGATAGAGCTTTGAGGAGGTAGTGCGGCCAAAACAAATTTGAGAGCATGCGGCAAAAAGATCGGCAAATCGATGCATGTAGAATTTCAATAAAGTACACAATATGACATATATTATACATAGCATAGTTATATAATATGTTATTGCTTAACATACATTGCGAGCACAATCTGACCAACTCGATAGGGTGGCCGATGATCGACCCACTTCTTGGTTCGGATGTATGCAGATTCTGCGTGGATGGAGCACTCCTGAGCACTGGGATCAACAAGTACGCGAGACTAGCTCTACATGAAAGAGCTCAGTCCATCCGTTAATGGTAACGCTCTGAGACACCCCATGGCCGCGCAGCATGACGGAGTCCCTGGATATGGCGGCGACAGCATCGGTGGATGTGGCAGACAGCTCAATAGGCACAGTCTCTGACCTATCTACTGAAAGATCAAAAGGTGAATCCTGGTGCGAATCCGTGTTGTTGGTGCATCGAACATGTCCAAAACATGGTGAAATTTCATGTGCTCTTTGCTGTTTTAGCATGTTTTAACTGTGTGATGTTTGCTGTGTTGCGTGTGTATCAGCAGATGCCTTGCAGGCAGCCTGATGAACCTGGAAGACAGCCTAGATGCATGGCCAGAGAATGGTGTTTCTTTTGGTATTCCTTTTTGTTGACCGGTTTTCACTCAGTTGTAAGGCAGGCACTCCCGCGGTCAACTGGCCATTGGCTAGCGGCTACAATTACAACATATCATCAAAGATAGCTTGCAAGTCTGATGTCCATCCATCCTCCAGCAGTCCAGCGCCCTCCCCAGTCGTGCGTGTTTCCCCTTTGGATGCGTTCTCAAGTTCTCGAGGGACCGGGGGGCGGCGGGGTTGCAGAAGCTCGCTACATGGCGGCTGAAAAGCACAAGGAGATCGAAGAACGGAAGAAGAAGGAGGTCGCACGCCGCACGCCCGTTCTCATGCAATTTCTACCAGGACCCTCCAAGGGGTGTCCAATTAACTACCCCACACTACCTATAGACTTCCATTGGGCACCCCTTGGAGGGTCCTGGTAGACCCTGGTATTTCTGGACCATCAGAAACAGGTGGACCATGGTGGACCCATCGAGTTGCTCGAAGCACTTGAGCCCAAAGAACCGATCATTTGGTCAAAACGCCATCGTCCTCGGTCTTCGCCGCCCAACACACGCACGCCGAACTCGTCTTGGCGTCGGCCGCGCGCCTCGACTCGAAGCGCAGTCGACCGAGGATTTGTGGGACAACTGCCTTGACCGAAAATCCGTGAAGAAGCGATCCCTGCTCACGCCGCACGGTCACCGGCGGGGTTGGTGAAGAAGCGGGGGGGCGGTTTGGGGGTCGGGAAACGGCTCCAGTCCCGGCAGATCGGCAGAAGCCGGACAGGGATCAGGTTTCAACCGACAACCGCCAACCGG
>CAXAMN010024472.1:629671-642600 GCA_963970005.1 Durusdinium trenchii | reverse complement strand
CAACCGGATCAACCGCCGGTTGAACCGGCCAACCGGGAAACCGCCGGTTGATCCGGCCAACCGAGAAACCGCCGGCTGAACCGGAGGTTTCCCGGTTGCCCGGTTCAACCGACCAACCGGGCAACCGGGACAACCGGCAACCGGACACATCCGGTTGAACCGACTCGTCTCGGTTAGTCGGCCGGCCGGATACTCCAGATCGGACGGTTGAGTCTGGTGGACCCAGTCACTATAGGCAGTGGACTTCTGGGATGCCTGGGTCACATGAACCGATTTTTTGGGGATGTCAAACCTATATTGGAGGTATTCACTCACAGCCCAAAGATCAGAACATGAGAGCAAGCAAGAGCAAGGGAGTTGTTGAGTGGGCAAACATAAATGCCCCCTCAAGACTGGTGAACTAGGACATCCTAGGCCCTTCTCCTATCGCCTTCACGGGGTGAATTTTGGTTGGCTCTTTTGGCGGACCTGTCCGGCTTTCATCATGCTAGAATTCCTGGATGTGCTTCCGGGAACTTCCCGAATCACTGCGCTACCTGGTCCTACTCCTACACCACAATGTGACAAGACTGAGCTGAGATTTCTAGATCTTCCATCGCTGGGCTGTTTGGGTGCCAGCGACAGCATGCCACAGCCACTTGTTGTTCTTACTTTTAGTGGGTATCCGCTAGAAAGAAAACACGGCCAAAATGGAATGTTGGGTGAAGGTTACATTATGAACACCCCCGAAAGGTTACGCACCCAGTTGTCGCTTGAAACGGGCAATTGGGTGAGTCACAGTGGCTGGTGGTCACCCGTATGCAGCCACCAGTGTATCCCTCGTATGCAGCTAGTTCACCACAGATTGTTTAGTTTTTGTATGTTTTGCTTTCTTGTTATCGATGTATGCGGCAGGTCATTGAATTGCATTTGCTGTGTAGAAGGATGAACCCTCCGGAAATACCTCAAGCTGTATGAAGCTGAAAAGGTGTGAGAACGAATTCTCCAAAGCAAACACTGCCTTTGTCAAGAATGCGCCCATCCTGGAATCCTCGATTTTGCCACGGGGAGACGTCGGGGGAGACGGAGACGGCGGGCGACTGTATCATCCGGCGCTAAGGAAGCAACTCAGTGGCTTCTCACGGGCTGGGAGCTCCAGATCGTACCTTGAGCTGATAGGTGGGGTTGTTGGATGGCCCAACTGCTTTTTGAAGAATGCAGTGTGCTCAAGTAACAACCCCGTTTTTTGATTCTTGTGTTCAGGGATCCCAGTCAGGTCTATAGTTTTAATATATTTAATGTGTATACATATATATATATACATGTTTCAACGAGTTAGGGGTGCTGTCCCACAGGCGATTGTGGGACAACATCAGCAGGAAAACCAGCTTGGTTGAATCAGGACCTGCTCAGCTGATCGGTTTGTTTTGAATCTTTCCAAGGATGATTCATCCTCTTCTGTTTGTTTTTCTATTTTTATTTTTAAGTTTTTTTAGTTTTCTATGTTTGTTTCCCATCGGGATCCAGTCGTACCTTCTCAGAAGGTACGACTGGACCCTCCTGGCACCTACACAACAGTGTCTCCCTTCTCACCTGCTGAGGTTCAGAAGGTACCTGGATCCCTAAACCCCTTGTGATCGACCAGGTGACCGGTGTTTCTCGGCCGGACCAGCGACGCTCGACACTCGAAGTGAGGTTGCGCGTGGGCCGCTCCTTTGCCCGCTCCTCGACCTCGGGATGGCTGGGACAGGCAGGGTCCAAAGCGCTTTGGTGTGTTCGACGTGTTCTGATTTGCGATATGACCGGCAAAAAGCGTTCAGACATGTTCACACAATATGGATCATATGGGGAACATCTGGCGAACGCTCCACCCTTTTTAGCGTTCTTTTTGCCTTTGTCACCCCTACCAGCTTGGCCAACTGTGGAGCCATCTGGCTGCTGACCCAAAAAAATCATCCAGAATGGTTTTACTCATTTGGTGGAGGTTTGATCAAGCTCAGAACCGTCTACCACTCCATCTGCCCAAAAGCAGAAAAATCCATCCGGGTCCGTCGCGGCTCGGGCTCGGGCTCGCGGCCATGCGCGCATGGCCGCGTCGGGACCGGAGGGTTGGACGGCCCGTCGGCCCGTCGGCCCGTTGTCCGGGTCGCTGGAGGGACAAGTCCCAAGTTGGGCCATGACGTAGTTGGCCAATTGTCACCTGATGGATCAAGGGTCTACTTTAGGTGGTCATGGATATATGAAACGCGCATTGATATGGACATGACTCCAAAAAATAGATCGCCATTGGCCACAGATGAGAATGAGAGCCACGAGGAGGAAAACCAAAGCGTACCCTCATGAGCCCTATGGCTTCCTGAGTGACAATCATCAACCACAGCGTGGTCATGATCACGGTGAGGTCACTGTTTGCAAACACTTGAAGGACAGACACGCTCAAATTCGCTAAAGCTTCAGTATTGAGCCATTGCAACATGTTCAGATGTGCTTTTCGTTGGCCATCCGCCACTGGGGAGGGGGATGGCCCCTGCGATAAACAAACTCCTAGAAACCCAGGGTGACACACACGCACACACTCTGACATTCTGACATTGGTTTCAGTTAACTCAATTCCCAGGAAAAAAGGCGATGGAACCGAAAGGTGAAAGGGTCGGAGTACTTGAAGATGTTTCAAAAATTGTTTTTGCACATCTGCAGTGCAAGAACGCGCGGCAGCTGAAAGCGACGGAAAGGAAAATCTGGTGAAGGAAACCTGTTTTGTGGGAAAGTAGCATGGACAACCACCATGAATCAAATTGAAAGTGGAAAAGCTTGAGCAACAGTTCGGTGCAGGTACGTCGGCAAGCGTCCTTGCCGATATCAGCACAACCTGAAGAGCCTCTTTGTTAGATGCCCTCTCTTCAGGTGTGGGGCATCCCCCTGCGACTTGAAAGTTGAGGAAAAACAGAAAGTCTTATAGTTACAGAGGTTGACACACACACACACAGAACGCCGATATCGGCGCTCTGGAGGAACTTATATACAATACTAATCACCTAAAAAGCCTTAGAAAGAAAGAAAAGAAAGACAGAAAGGAAAACGCAAAGGAAAGAGAGACAGATAGGTGTAGTGACAAGGCCCACTAGTTACGAAACCTGCTAGTTACTGAGTACTTAGCCGCATGAATTAAATGCACTAGTTAAGTTAGCGAGCGGGACATACGTCTTAAACCGCCCGGGTAGCTAGGAGTAGAAAAGGAGAAACAGAAGGAAAGGTACCGACACACAAGCGTGTCGAGTACCATTTCCTTCTGTTACCCTAGATAGCGGGTGGGATAAAAGTACGGATTAGGGTGCAAGGTGGGTGTGTGTGTGTGTGCGGAAGTGCATGCATGGAAGTGAGTCGCATTTTGGTGGTTGGAGTTTCCGTGAAGCCCGGCGGCATAGGTGGCAGTTAATACAGTGGTGAAACAAAGTCCGTGAAGAGAATCCAAGGTATGGTGGAAGCGGTGAAATCAGTTACACGAATTCCGGAATGAAAACGGCGCCTCCTTGCGGAGGATCACACCCAGCACCCAAGTGGGACGACTGAGCGAGTCACACTCTGACATTGGTTTTCAGTTAACTCAATTCCCAGGAAAAAAGGCGATGGAACCGAAAGGTGAAAGGGTCGGAGTACTTGAAGATGTTTCAAAAATGTTTTTTGCACATCTGCAGTGCAAGAACGCGCGGCAGCTGAAAGCGACGGAAAGGAAAATCTGGTGAAGGAAACCTGTTTTGTGGGAAAGTAGCATGGACAACCACCATGAATCAAATTGAAAGTGGAAAAGCTTGAGCAACAGTTCGGTGCAGGTACGTCGGCAAGCGTCCTTGCCGATATCAGCACAACCTGAAGAGCCTCTTTGTTAGATGCCCTCTCTTCAGGTGTGGGGCATCCCCCTGCGACTTGAAAGTTGAGGAAAAAACAGAAAGTCTTATAGTTACAGAGGTTGACACACACACACCGCATCCAAAAGCTTCAAGCCCTTCAGCTTCGCCGAGCTGGGCACCTGGCCTCTTCCGCCGTTCCCCGGCGCCAGACGGACGATGCGACGTCTGGGATCATGGCCGCCGCTGGGCGATGCCGACGCAGTCGGGCGCTGTGCGTAGTCTGGAAGTCGGAACGAAATACTTGGGATGATTGACAACCCACTGACTAAGAATGTATCAAGCGAGTTGAAAGCACCAACCAGCATGTGGCACGGCCCAGCCAAAAAATATATCTATACTGTATATATATATATATAAAGAAACAAACGAACAAACAAACAAACACACCTGCGGATGATTTCCAGTTACTCCCTTCTGGGGCCATGCAAGTTTGTTCGGGGAAAGTGTGAATGCTTGCAACTCGCACATTCTAATTACCTGAATGCTTCTCATAATGAATGGCATGTTTCAGGTGGTTACTCGGATCGCACGTCACTTGATGTGGAGGGATCCGTGTCTACGTGACTGGTCCAAGGGAGCTGACTGTTTGGAGGCTCGTCCATTTTGTATGCAACTGGGCCAAGAGGTTGCTTTGTGTGAAATGCCGGGCCAAAGCACATGATAGTGATAGGTCATCTCAGCAAGTCTTGTTCTGGCCTGGTCGTCGCTCATGCTTTTTTTTTGGGTGTGTGTGACGAAAAACATGAAATGAACCAGGCCTGTAAGGGACAAACCTCCCACATCACGCGATGTAGTCTGAGGCGAAATCGGCGCGCAGACAAGCCCCATGTTGTTGATGCAATATGATGCAATGGTCCTCTGAGGACTTCGTGAAGCGAGACAGGGCCAAAGCCACGGTCAAGGATCCCAACGAGACTTCCGAGCCGCTGGGGTCCATCACTGGCTGGTGCGATTCGTTTCCGGCGCGACGGCTTTCGGGTCGCCTGGAAGGGCATGGCCCATGAAACAAGGGGGCCATTCGGAGTTGGGTTCCCGGGAGTTTCCGTTCACCCCTTAGCTATAGATAAAGCAGGGGGTGAGATGAGGTGTCAGTTTTCCAGCAAAGTCCGGGAAGGATTTTGGGTCTCATGTGTTTCTTCGACCTGCAAGTGACTCAGTTTTTGAACAATCTTTTGTATGTGTGCATGGTACCTATATATGACAAGTGCTGCACTTATGAACGGTATGAATGGGAAGAACACCACGAAAAAAAAAAAAAAAAAAAAAACAACCCCAACCTTCGTCATGTTTTTCGCGTCATGGCATGGCCAGGCCGGTTGCACAAGAGGTTGTAGCCCAGGGTTGGCCGTCCAGTGTTTCAATAAGTGAGTACCATGTGAGGATCATTCCTCATCCAACAAACCTTGTTGAAGATGTGGCATATTGGGGGCATCATCCGGGACGCCTGTGGCGCTCGGTACTGAACGCGTGTGAGCGCCCAAGCCAGCCATCAGGAAGTACTTGGAGAGGATCCTCTTGAAGAGCAAGATCTACCAAGGTTGGGTTGTTTGGGCAGTCAGGGTGCGCACCTGCAAGGCCAGGATGATATCTCGTTTAGATCCGCAGGGGTAGCGAACATGGCATACTGCAATAGCAAACATGGCTCAGCGATTCTGTCCATCATCAAACCTTGGGGGTCAATTCTGGTGGCAAAAGACTGATTGCAGACATCTCTGGAACCCAGTGCATGTGCTCTAGCCGGAGCAACGATGTTGGATGTGCTCTATCCGCCCGGTGGATGTGGATGGAAGATCTTGCGTTCACGGACATGTGTACCGTCTACCGCTAAACTTGACCAGGTGAGGGGCACAGAATCAAGGTCAATGGCAGCCTGTCTACCAGGAGTCACAAAGGGGTGGTGTTTAGTCCCTAAATGAGTGGATCATGGACACCCCTAACCTCCATTAAGCACCCCTTCTTGATTGCTGGTATACCCTTGTAGTTATGTACGTATTGATTGCCAACACATAAAACAAACTCTACTTGCCCATAGGCTACTGGGCGTGTGATCGCTAGGTGAAGGTTTGCGTCGGATCCTGGGCGTGTTCCAGTATGAGCAGCTGAAGCCTGGCCAGATTGCTACAGACCTTAAGGTTGTGAAGGCTTGGCTCCAAGACGCGCAGACGTAGGAATTACACCCCAGCAGACTCGCATGGAACCTGAGAATTCACCCGTGGAAGACAGAAGACGATTTTCCTTCACAACCCAGCGATTTTCAGGTTCCATGTTAATCTTCCAGGGCGTAAAAATCACAGCCCGGTGGCCTCCACAAAGGCAGACTATCACCAGCCTAGCCGGGCACAGCCTTCGCAGCGTTGCCATGACATGTTTTGGCAAGAATGAGGGTTGCTAATGGTTTTGGTGTGCATAGTCATATTGAACATTGTGACACTATACCACAGACACGCCAAGACGATCTGCAAGATGCCTGGGTCTTTTATTCAATGTCACTGGGCCAGCAGATGGAATATGAAGCGATCTAAGAACAACATGCAGTACTATTGAACCTGCATTCGTTCAGTATTTTTGGACAACCAACTTGGGTTGAGTTTTGTGTGTGGGACGGTCTTGCACTGTTTGCTATGGCCCAGTTGGGGCATCGCGGCGGCTTTGCGTTCAACTCAGCGAAGGTTACGGTTATATATCACGAAAGGTAGCTTGAGCTACCTGAGTTCTCCTTGCTTTAGCAAAAATGTATTACAATCAGGAGTTGGGATTGTGCATTGAATTTGGTCCTGTAAGAGTTGATTCTGTTCGTCGGGGGGGGGGGCCCCCCCCCCCCCCCGCCAAAACCCCCCCCCGCCGGTTCACGCCGTCGTGGACTTCTACCAGGGTTACTTGTGATTGCCTGCTACCTTTCGTTCACCCCCTCCTCTCTCAAGTGTATAGGCAGACGTGTCGGCCAGAATCAGGAGTCAGACTGGGTGTTATTGAAGATTGTTGCAGAATTCCCTAACCAGACACTAAACCGTTCTATCCCGCTTCCTTCCCGCGTCATTTATATCCCGCGTCTTGCGAGGAATGCGATGATGATGGCCAACGTCGTTGCGGAGTGCAAGGACCAATTCATTCCTAGGCCCTCCCAGCAGGCTCTGCCCTTGAGCCTCACCATCATATGGCCCAATGCCAGCAAGATGGTGAGAAGATTTTGGGGCGGGTGTGCAGTTCGTGCGAGTGATACCCCAGTCCCACTTGCCACTTCCAGTATTGGAAGATCTTCCAGTGATAGTGATAATCCATGATAATCCAACAACATTCATCAGAAATCATTGCAACTGTTGGGGACCCGGATCCATTGGACCCACCATTCAGACCAATTCGGGCTCCAAGCAGTTCGGCTGAATCAGACCTTGACCGTCCAGGTGCCAGACCTGGAAGCACGTCTTCACCGCCCGCGCGCGCGCCGGCAGGAGCGGGGCCTCTTCCCAGGGACGCCCCCAGGGTCCTTCAAGGAGCAATGCAAGACGATCCACCAGCTGACGCTTGGAGAAACCTCGAAGTGGGAAAGACATGTTCAGAATCCTTGAGCGTGAGCTCGTGGGACCGGTTGTGAGCTTGTGCGGTTCTGGCGGTGGGTCTGGGGGGTTTTGCACGTGATGCTGGACAAGGCACATGGCACCCCTGGCACCCCCGGTTCGCACCACTGCACACGAATATGTAGCTTGGCCCTTGTTCAGCTGCAAATAGTTCTGGGTTCATGTCCCTTGCGGCTTCCATGGTTTTTGGAGTCGGCTGATGCATCTCAAACCGGTATGGAGGGGTCGCCGATGCTGGTGGATCCCGGAGTCCAGGGCGAAGCCACCGCGACCACCGGCTACACGTTGGCGTGCCACGTGCTGCGACCCTCCCTGGAAGACCCAGCACGCACCCATCAAAAGCCTAGCCGCCTAGCCATGTGGCTTTGGGTGCAGATGTCGGCCCATTATACGAACGGTCAGAGACTCAGGGCCTGGGAGCATCGGCCTAAACTTTGGGAACTGCTCCATAGGAAGCATGCTGTTGCTGGTTTATTTGGCAGTAGAGGGCAAACAGATTTGGTTGGCTTGCGCTGCCCGAGGCCCGCGCGCGCACACACTTGGGAACGGTGCTCCGTAGAGCGTGGGTTCAGGCTATTCGCGGTGAGCATTAGCACTTTAGTGTTACTGCAGTTTAGACCTTGACTAAAGGAAATTGCTGAGTCGGTCGAACAGAAGGTTTCAACATGGGTGAGACGTGAAAGGTTGCTAAAAAAATGTGCAGGTACGTGAGAGTGATCAGCTCTCATTTCCCGTGTGTCAGGTAGCTTAGTTGGACATGGTCCCTGAACGCACGCCATGTCCCCCTGCAACTGTACAATCTAAAAGTCTGCCAGTTAGGATGAAAGGAATGGAATAGGTTAGAGTCCCTTGGAACGGGAGTTGACACACACAAGAAGCCGAAACAGCGCAGAGCAAGGGTGCATATAAGCTCCTTTTTCTGGAGGGCCGCAACGCTGCAGCACAATGTTCTTTGGAGTGACCTTTTGTCACGTATAGCTGTACCAATGCTGGTGATGTAAGTTCTGCCATGTGCGGTGGGTAGGAGTACAGTGTGTGATGCCTGGATTGCAAGCCTGATAAGCGCAAGCGGTAGCTTCCTGCTGATTGTATGTCTCGGATCTGCCAGGGATGGGTGGGGAGTTGGAAGGTGACGGTTCTGGTCTGTGGATTGATGAGAAAGCACAGAAGATGGTCATCAACACTCATTGAGAAAAACACCTGTACCTCAAGCTGGCGCCAACTAATGGAATTTCATCTACTTTGACTACTTTGTGGCCTACTCTGCACCAACATGAGGATTGAATGTGCAAGAGGTCCAACCGACCAAACTGCATCCCCTCCCAAGCAAGAGCTGGAAAAAGGTCACCCCTCCCTGCAGCCTGCTTCCGGGCTGCTCTTGGGGATCTGGCCGCCATGAGGAAGCGTTTGGCGCGGCTCATCCATACAGCAGTGCAGAACTGGCACTTTACCTTCAAGCTCCTTGACGCGAACCGAGTGGCGCTGTAGACAGCTGTAGATGTCGAAGTTGGAAGGTCCGCAGTTCCTGACGGTTTCTGTCAACACCCAACACATTTTGCCACTGGTGGGTTTCGCAGCATGTCAGCTGGAGTCAGACTTTGTGGTAGCTGGAGTCAGAAAGCCAGTCCATGTTGTCCACAAAGGGTCCAGTCAATGAGGAACCCATAGGTTTAGCGCATGTCCACAGGTAGGACCCCCAGCTCTACGAGTCTATCGTTGGATGAGTCGGGCTCAGTGGCACTCCTTCTATCTCAGGCTGCTGAATGCACCGGGCCGGGCCCCTGCTGAACCTCAAGAGGAAAAGCTCCAGCGGGTGCAGGAGTGCCTTAGACCGAAGCTGCAGAATCCACGCATCGTTCGGCCAAGTCACCTCGCACAAGTCACGGCACGGCCACATCTAGCTAGCCAGCAAGGACCAAAATGGGGCAACTGAAGCAGTCCGCGGAGCATTTCTTCGACTGGTTGAATGTTCTTTGAGTACTCGGGCTTGGGGTTTCAGATGGCACCCCTGAGCTGTATTCAACAGGAACGAGACCTGGCTCCCCGCATGTGGCATTGGCCACGCGTAGACAGAAGCACTCACACTCCCATCAGCCTCTTTTTTCCTCCTTTCTCCTCATCTTCATGATAATCATAGAATATCATAGAGCAATTCTAATTAACTGCGCATTTAGGCTACACCAATTAGCCAGCCTTGGCATGCCTCCTTCCATCTCCTTCCTCTCTTCTCACCGCTCCTTCACCCCGTCACCCAGGTTTTGGAGCGAAGGCCTTTGGCGCCCGCAAGACCTGCGCCTGGCCGAGGCCCCGACGTCGATCGCCCTGGATCGCCCCGGCGTCGAGCGCTCGGTCGCGCCCCGTCGTCGGCCGTGCGAGGGCACCGAAGAGCGCGGCGAGCGGCGGCCGCGGTATGACCTGCACTTCGATCTCAAACACCTCCAGGGCCGCTGGTCGACCAGGAGATTTCAGCGGGGGGACAAAGGGACAAGGGCGGAAGGCGGCGCCCTGGGCGACTGGAGCGACAGAAGTGGGGTGAAGGTAAATACAAGGGTTGAGTGACTGGTCACGGTTGAATACATCTTTGTTTGGTGCCACTGGTCATTGCCAAGTTTGCCTGGCTCATTCGCCATGACAAGGGACACTGATACTGTTATAGTTATCCTGAAGCTACCCACTCTAGAGAAGGATGACCAGACGAACGGTGCCACCGAACATGCTGGGAGTCGAACGGTGCCGAACGGATTCGCTTCACCGGGGGCCTTGGTGCAGTGTCTCTCGCTGTCTGGCGGCCGCCTTCCAACAATTCCAGAGTGAACATGGCCTCCAAATAGATTACAGCCCAGAGCACAGCTGTTTGCTTATAGTCGTCCCCAAATAGATAGAAAAACAGATCCCCACTCAAAATGTATTGGAGACCGTTTCTATTTCTGTGGAGATCATTTTCAGCTTTTTGGGGGGTCCAACCGGCTCGTGGGTTCTTTGGCCCGACCAGCTTGTGGTTTGATTTGTGGCCCGAACTCCGTGGGTGAAGCGTGCTTGGCAAAGGGCACTGTTTGACTTGTTGTCCACGTTTCGTTGGATGGGCGGGGGCTCCAAGGCAGGCGGGTCCCCGAAGCCGCCCGAAGCTCAAGTGGCATTCATCTTCTTTTTCTTGGGGGGTGTAGTCCAATCCATTCCCAGAGTTGACACCGAGAGTACGGAGAGCTGGTCGGAGGGTGCTGCCAATCCGAAGCGCAGGAAGCCTGCTGGGACATTGCCCCATCAGCAACATGGGCAACCTTGATGAAAGGAAGGGGCCGTCAGGAAGGGCATTGAAGAGAAGGCACCTGTCTAGCGCGTGTGACTAATTAGATTCAGGTTGAACAGAGGATGATGTTTTTCCTTCTTGCTCGCACGTGAACACATAGAAACCCCGCTCGGAGCATGTTTTGCAGATGAATTCCGCAGGCACACAATGCACAACATTGGTGCCCAGAGCGTCCTTTAGTCGATGTCAATGTGGCGGAACACGGGTATGATATGGTATGATGTTTGCCCAGTCAGTGCATCACCCGCAAAATCATGTTGATCCTTTTTGTGGGATTGGCTTCCCACCTGAGAAGAGGTTAGCCGCCTCTATTTTTCAATGTAACTGAGGGAGTCGGTGAGGCCAAGGAGCTATTTCTGGCATGCTCACTCCAGACTCTTCCAGCGGGAATGAGTGAGCAAGACCAAAACACCTTTGGCACCCTACTGATGCATGAGGCCTCACATTCTGCAAGCAGAAGAACAATTACAGCCTTAAATTGCAATTCAGGTTCCTTGTGTTTGTGATGTCGAGTTGCGGTCCCGTTGGCTTTTCTTTTTCGTGCTCCGTCCTTGGCTTTTTTTAAGCGGAAAGCTGGTCCTTGGTGGGTGATAGGGCTGATGACCGTGATGTCAACGTGTGCTTTACTGCATGCCTTGGCACCTCTGGCATCTCCCGTTCTACAGAAATACAATAGCAGAGACAAACCATGGAAGAAAAGCGCCCGGCTGGGCCCCGGTTTCGGCAGGTGCAGGACTGGCGGCGGTGAGGACAGCCCTTCTACCGCCCTTCTTCGGCCGGCCTAAGGAAGCTGAAGATGCTCACCCGGCATGGACGACCTGAAGACCCAGCAGGGGATGGACGCTTCCCACCCTTGGAGGATTGGCACTTGGCACATGCACGAGAGGTTGAATCATCTACGCACGTGATGCGTAGGTTGCATGTTAAAGACACTTAGACTTAGAGAGATGAATGCATTTATATACATGTTTTATATACATTAGATACGGTTATCTATTACTGTATGTGATGTGAAATCCTTCAACTGCTTGGGAGTATACTGGTTTTTGTTTGGTAGATATGTCGTTCGGAGTGAACAGGTTTGTTCATGTTTGGTCTTTAAATCTTATAGGGTCTCGTGGTTCCTTTATGCCAAGGTGCCCAAATTGCTACTTCGAAGTTGAACGAGTTTCATCGAATTTCCATCAAAACGCCTACTACTTTGTGGTTCGGGGTTTGGTCAAGACGGTTAGGAGGCTACTTGCTGAGCCACGCGCGCCATTTGCACGTGGGATTTGCCAGGTGATCATCAGCAGAACAGAGGTTAGCACTGTAGTTGGTGTACTCCCACCATTCGTGCATAGGATGGATTGCTGCTTCAAGCCTAAGACTTAGAAAGCTCAACTGTGCCGCCCTCTTATGCATATGGTAAGACGAGAGATGGTAGTCTATCGGTCCTTACTTCTATTTTTCATGGTCCCACGGTCGGATGTTTTTGTTTTCTTTGGATGATTCTTGATCCACCTCATTCCAGGGTGACCGGCTTTGGGTCATGCTTTCCAATTACAGGGCACCCGACCAATGGAGTCATTTGTGTAGATCAACCGTGCAGGGTTCACTCTTACATCAGCGCGAACCGCTTCAGGATCTTGATTTCGATCGTATGTTTGGTCAAGATTCTAAAGACAGTTCTGGAGCCAGAATTGTATACTCTCCCTGGAACTAACTTAGAAGTGGAACACCCTTTGTTTAGTATTCGGTAAATGGTCTTCCAAGGTTCCATGTTCATCCATTTTCCACTTCCATGTGAGTTCCAGGGAGTGTATGTTCTTTCATTTCTGGTCCGTTCGGCTTGGATCTTCGATCGTCCTTCGAGTCCAGGGGATCTCACCCAGTCGAAGCGTCACAGACTTGCTGAGACCAGTGAGACGAGGCCGGCCATGAAAGCGGGTGATGCGGCGGTACCGGAAGCATGTTCAGTCCATCAGTCGATGTGTCATTCACTTATTTATATATACCCTGAACTGGCCCTGAACACCCCATTTCCACATGCACGAGTTCATTCTGGCGCTCAGATGCTCGGGTGTATCTTACTAATACTTAATTATATATCTATCTCTATATATATAACTACATCAAGAAATTTTTTAAAACAGACTCTGGATAAAAATTGACTCTGGG
>CAXAMN010024472.1:596370-606682 GCA_963970005.1 Durusdinium trenchii | reverse complement strand
AGAAAACCAGAAGAGAAAGAATGGTCTTGAAGGGTCTTTGGTCTTTGTTTTTTTTTTTTCACACTCCAGGGTCTAGCCGAGGAGTGTGGTGCCTCTCCTGGAGAAGCTCAGTCACGAATCGATTTGTGCTAAATTGAGGCGGCTAAGCTTGGATGGTTGCAGGCAGGATTGGATTCAACATGATTCAAGCAACTCAAGGCATTGCCACACAATCAGCATGCATTTGCTGCATTTCGCAGTGTGTTTAACGATGTTGGACTTGGACTGTCTTCTTGAAGGTATATCACTGTATCAACCACTCCAAGTGGGGAGAATCGGCCTCTAGAGGCCTTGCCCTGAAGGCCAACTCGTGGTCCCAAAGAGGCTCCTTCCTTAACAGATGGGCGCCTGTCCCTTCCCCAAGAAGAGGGAGTCAATCCTCAACTCTGAGAGGCCCAACACATGGTGCGACGCCACTCGTGTGTAGGCAGGTTGGCCGAGATGGATCTTGGGCCTCCATCAAGCTGGTGACCAGCGCCCCAACGCTGCGCGTTTTGAGCCTTGAGCAGCAGCCACACGATTCGGAGGTTCCCAGCTCGCTGGCGGGTTCCGAGCCAACCACGTTTCCTCAAAAAAGCGAGGTTCAGCCTGAGAATCACCTGAGAATCACCCGTCCCCAATTCATCTATCCTCCATTCCTGCATCATCCTGCATCATCCTGCAGCTCACTTTTGGCTTTGCCCACCGGTCACCGCCATGCCGCACGTGGCCTCGCCGCGCTCGCCGCGCGCGACTTCGCGGGAGCGGGGCCTGGAAGCCTTGTTGCGGCGAGACGGTGGTGTGAAGGTCGAGGGCGGCCCGGGCTCGCCAAGAGCATTGAGTGCCTTCGGTACCCCGGCCGATGCAGGGGATGCATTGGGTGCGGTTCGCGGATGCAGGGGGCGGGCTCTTCGCGGCGGGGGCGGGTTCGCGATGTTGTCACTCCTCAAAAGGATGAGAAAGGATCGATGTTTAGTGCATTGCAGTCTACAGTGAACTATGGGGTTTGGTTCTACTCAACAGCAATAATCACTATAATTATACATTATATGTATATATACAGTTTAAAGTTATGTAATGGGGGGATATTTTTCAGCGGACAAGTCGACTGCTGGGCACGAGGGGTATCTCAAATTATGACAGCATGACTCCAACTTGTTGATGCTTTTGTTTGTACTTCACCGGCTTGATCCTTGTCTCAAAAATTCAATCTTCAAGACATCATGTAAAATCCGCTAGAAACATTCCTCAACAATTTCCAAAGTGGTGGTTTCTATGCCGAACAGGCGAGTGGCACATGGACACAGATTTGCACTGCTTCCCATCCATTCACCACTCTTGAATAAAATATGCTTTAGCAGCCTCATGAGCCTGCCCCAGCTCCGTTTTGTGAGAGGGAGTTATTAACTTGCTCGGCAGCGCGAGTTCCGGCGCTTGGTGCAGCCGGTGGGCATAGTCTTGGCACACGTAAACTGAGGCAAGAGTCAGCCTCCTCCCCAGAGCACACAGTCGTTTGAGGCAGATCAGGCCCAAAAGCGTCGGGCACACCTCAATCGCATCCCGGATTGATTCAGCCCACGAAGAGCAGGGGAAAAGCTGCTGAAAGTCCAGCCTCTATAGATGTTAAGACATGTTAAGGTATATATATATACAGTGCACTTTCATGATTTGTCATGTATGTTTGTTCTTGCGATGTGGATTTAATGCGCACCGATATGCTTTGGCGCCTTTTTGTCACAGATGAAGAGATCCATCTGGGGGGTCACTGGAACGATAAAGAGTATCAAGAGCTATGACAAATAAGATCAATTAAGGACACATACGCAGAACATCATGTGTGCAAATGTTGTATTGCACCTCACTCTTGCCGTGTGACCTACCCTGATCACCTATAACTATAATGGGAAGATTTTGCACTGAAGAATGACACTGACAATGAATTCATGTCATGTTTGCATGTGCATTCTTCTGTTGCTGTCTTTTTGGACTTCCTTTCCTTTTCAGGCACGCCACACGACGTGGTCCCTGGATGACACACACCGGGTACGTTAAAACGACTGCTTTTTTTGGAACCGGACTGTGGGCGTTCACGTGGGCGTTCAGAGGTCGCTCTCAGGAATTCCGGGCTCCTGCACTCACAAGGCAGCAAAAACTGAAGCCCATTGCTGGATGTCGGTGGTGTCCACATTCCACAAGACTAACTCAATCTTTAAATTAGTGCCTTTTGGCCGAGTTTTTGAGTCTGAGTGTACGGTCAGTTTTGGCCAAGGGAGTGTCATGTTTCTCTGTTGATGCGTTTCCCGAATCTGTTTGCGCCGGCCCGTGCGGAAAGCCTACGCAACAAAAAAGCATGCAAAGAATCCAGCTGCGCTCATGCCCAGCAAACAACAAACTCCAGAAACCACCACAAACCACCTGTCACCTGTCACTGGCACCTGCAGCTTTCTCGGTTGAGAAAGCTGCCCGCATCCAAGCCAGGCTTTATGGGGGTTATAGGGAATCACCGCAACGGCCGCAGCCAGGCATTTGTGTGAGTTTTTCGGCTGACCTTTCCAGGTTGGTTGGCGGTGGGACTGAGGCCGAAATCGTTTGCTGTTTGCCAAGTCTGTTGCGACTCCAGGGTTACATTGGCGTCCTTTGCTCCGTTCGTAGCGATGCCAGGATCCCCGTTCGTAGCTTCTTGCTCCTAGTAGTAAGGCCAGGAGCCCCGTTCGTAGCTTCTTGCTCCTAGTAGTAAGGCCAGGAGCCCCGTTCGTAGCGTCCTTGCTCCTAGTATCGTGCATGTTCATGCCAGTCAGGCCGCGGGGGCATCCCAAGTCGACGGTGGCGTATCCCTTATCCCTTTGACATCAAACAATGCCGCTCAGGCTTCCTCAAGGGCATGATGGTCTCAGGCCAAGTGGTGAAAGATGATTCTGCCTTCACAGAGGGGTCCATCTTTGTGCGGGCCAAATCCTGAGAGGGCGCCTGGGCCTAGGTGTGGAGCCACCTGGTTGAAATAGGCCCCTGCAAGAACTAGATCCACTAGCAGCTAAGGCGAGGATGGCGAGGCAGAATAGATCTCATCCAGTTTTTGGAGACGTAAATGCTAAACCATATCCGTTTTGACCGCCTTGGCCTTGACTTCCCCATCGGCAGAGGAAAAAAAGCAAACATTCTCCGCGGGAACAGGTGCTCTTCGCCTCGGCCGAAAAACACCATTGACACTAGTGTCACTAGATGTCACTAGATGTCACTACTTCGTCTGGAGAGTGAAGCTCCCGGACGGGTTTTGATGTGCCTTTGGAGCCGGTAAAAGAGCCTCCAAAATCGTTAGCATCCGCTAGCTAAGCTAGCTACTTCAAGGTGGGGTCCCAATGAGTTCTTGTTTACCACTGTTTCAGTCCATCCATTTGACATCACCCACCTAATGAACGGGCTATGAGGCTCTCCCGATTTTTCTGGTTCTCTTGAGGAGCTTCTTGTAAGGGATGAGCCTGAGCAAAGTTTGAAGATTTGCGAAGTCAAGCGCAACATGTGGCCTCTTCTTTCTCTCTTGAAGACGGGTTTTTACAGCTGTTCTCCTGCTGTGTTTGTTGTGGCTGCTACATGGCACGACGCTGTTTTCAGAAGTCGGGGACGGTCAAACACGATCCAACCGTCAAAACGTATCCCGACAACACGGCACCGGGATGGCAGCGACCCGCAAGCATGGGCTGGACTCCTTTCTCCGGCGGAGGTCTTGTAGGGGGCTGGATGATTTCACAGAGAGAGGGGTAAGAGGATGACTGGGGAGCCCAGTTGCTTGAACATTTGGCACCAGCCGGTGGGGATGGCCCATTCATTTTTCAATGCTTTTGGCAAATTTAATGTCGTTAAATGGCTCTCAGAGCTCGAGCATGAGAGTTCGCGACCCGTCCCCTTCGGGGAGTTCGTCGCGAGCGGGCGCATGTGCAGATCTGGGGCTCGTTGGATAGGGTTGTTGCGACCGAAATGAAACGTGCCCGTCAGCCTACAAAGGCCGACCGGTGAATCCGTTCTGCGGAGCTGCTTGAGATTCAGCTGAAAATAGGAGCCAGCCACGATTCTGCTGAGGCCCCCTGTCGGCCCTGCAACTGACCCCTAAGATGGAGGATTTGACTCGGAAATCGGGTGGTGTCAATATGTGGCTGTCCACTTGTTCGTCACTCTATTTGGAGGGTGCTAGCCACGTCGGGGCATACGTATCGCCATCCCAACCAGCATATAGTGGCATATATATACTTTTTCTTCAACAGGATCCACACAAGTGGGGCGGTGCATGGACCTCTCCCCCCAACAGAAATTTGAGGGATAGTCAAGAATAGTCAAGAATCAAAGAGACAATATAAATATCAAGACCCCTTCCAGCAGTCACAAACGGGTGCCTATTTTCAGGATAGGGGTGCCCAGAACATCCACTCACTGGATGGAACTAAACACACATAAAAAAGACTACCCCTTGGTGACTCCGGGTTCAACGTGCAACAATGAAAAGCTCTTTTGACCGAGCTGCACGTCTGGGGACGAGCTTCACTTCGCTCAGCCAGAGAAACAGTCGAGGTGCAACGTACATGGAGTGACTGCTGTCGTCGAACTGGTTGCAGTGGTTTCTGGCCATCCCAGACGCTCCAAACAGCTCTTGGTCCCTCAAAACCCTAGGCCTTAGGGATTTGAGGGTCCGGCCGCTACTTAGGAGGGTCCATGAGCGTTTGGGATGGTTATTTTTTTTTTGGGGGGGGGGGGCCGGGCTGACTCGCGTGTCTTTCGCATTTGAGGCAGCTTGAGACACAGCTTCTCTGAGCGCCTCAGGCGAATGCCCCAGGACATGCTATAAGAGGTCCCGGATCGCTCCGGATCGCACACGTCTCTACCTCTACCAGCATCTACCAGCTCATGAGCCGCACCCAGTTTTGCGGGACATGGGTCACGGACAAGCAAAACCAATGTGTTTGGTAAACCCCTTGATGGTGGTTTTAAACTCATGTTCCGTTTTCCGCTGCCTGGATATATGTTGGATTTGAAGCTACGTTCCATCACTAGTGACTTGACTGCCAGGATCTTGGCAACGAAACGGGCCCCTTTGGCCTGTCGATTGATGTAGCCACACCCAGCCATTTGCTTGCTCGGTCGCTTCAGCTCGCCCACGTATGACGGAGCGGCGCTCCAAGTCGCCCGAGCGATGGATCTGGCCCAAAACGGATGGTCGCAGTTCTCCCAGAGCCTTCGACACTGAACGCCTCCTGACTGAAACGGCACGTGCTCGGTGCTGTGGTGCTCGGTTTCGGTGCTCATCTAGATGGGGTTCAGTGAGCCCTTCGGAGGTTTCGGGGGTTGTCGCCGGGCCGTGGCCGTGGTGCTTGCGTTCGGATTCCAGCTTTCGTCCGGGACCCCTAAGGGGTGATCCCGATCTCTGCGTGATCCAGTCGAATTGGCCGTCGTCGGGTTATATATATATATACCCTTGGAACTGTAGGTTTTTTTGACAGCTGCAAGTGTTTGTGGAGAGGACCAGGGGAAATTCTTGAGGGGGTTGGATGATGTGCAGGTGCCAAAGCACGTGCTGACATACGAAAGATATCAAAAGATCATGTGAGTTGGCTGGGGCTGCATCTTTCAGTTCTGCCACACTGCTCAGAACAGCTCCGAGGCAAAACCCCGACGAAATCAGCAGTGGAAGCTCAGACAGATCAAGGTTTAAAACGTCGTGCGCACCTCAACCGTGTCCTGGATATGCATGAGGCGTCCTCTTCAGAACAATGTGTAGCCTTTGTGCTCAAATCCAGTCCATGCAGGTGCTTTAACGGGGGTTTGTACCCTCAAACTAACCCTTGTTTTTGAGGGTCCGGTCGGGATCCCCAAGGTTATTGAATTATTTTGATTTCATTGCGGGGTCTGTGGCATGTGACCCACCTCGCGTGCGTGGCAGCGCCCAGGCTTCGTGAAGGGCATGATGATTGCAGGCCAGGCGGTCAAGGAGCCACCGGCCAGTCCCTCGCTGGACATGTGTAAGACCTTCAGTGATCCCAGCAGCAAATAGTTCTAGGGCGGAGAATGGCCGTGTTGGCTGATGTTTCCTATATAGGTGAAGCGATCAAGAACAGTCTTGAAAGCGATAAAGCGCGACGGTTGTGCTGCAACTCCACTGGTGGGAGCGGATCTCCGATTCCCCAAAGCGTGGACCACGTGAAAACGCCAGCCTCATGAGCAGGCGGCCGGGATCTGGGCAAGTGAGGGGTTTCTGTGAGGAAAGATGGGAAAGAAGAAGAATGCAATAGAAATAAGATGAAATAAGACGAAATAAGATACCCATTTCTATTGCATTCTTCTATTGGGTTATTGCATTTATATCTATTGCATTTCATGAGACTCATTTCCAAGATGAAAGAAGAGTTGGGACCCATGAGGTGCGGACGTACTCGTACTCATACATACTGTACGCTCCCTGAACTAATCATGGACCTGGACAATATAGTCTGTTTGTAGAGGAAAATGGTCATCCAAGGGGCCATTTTCATCAATGTTGCACTTCCATGAGTATTTCAGGGAGCGTCTCATGTTTCTAAGCCTTCCAAACCTGTGCCCAGGGCACTAGCACCCTGGCGGCCCTGGCCCACCGGAACATCACTGGTGTCATCACAGGTGATCGGAACATCGATGGCGTGGCCGTTCCATAAGTAGATGTTAGATTAGATATCAATATGGGCCTCTACCAGCCTTATGCTTGAGATGCTTTCCCTGCCCAGGACAGATTAGTCCCCGAGTGGTATTGTATATTCTCCATGCTGGGGCCATTGCTTTTAGCCCATCGCACGTGCGAGTGGTGGAGATCCCTTCCTGCTTTCCCACTTTTTACTATTTGGTTAAAGGTGTGCTGATCAACTGGAACTTGTGACTCCCACTTGCCCGAAGGCCTCTTGTTCCTTGCCCCACCAGCTTCGCAGATCTTCGCAGCCTCTTTCACAGCCCGACGATGCCGCGCTGATACGGCTGGTCAATAGAGGTTGTTGGCTTGTTGGTTTTCAAGGAATGTTCCAACAACAGCTGTTTTAACAATCAATCGGTGAGCTTTTTTCAGAGAGGGGGCAGGGTGGATGGCCAGAGATTGGAGTGACTTTGTTTGCCTCAACCCAGACAGCTACTACCCGGGAATTTCGGAATAGACTCATGAACATTCTGAGAGATGGAGTCGAGCTGCAACTATACAACTATAACTATAACTGTCAAAGCATAAGTGCGACCATGCAGGCGGTAGCCATCGGACACGACAGGAGGGTCTTGGTGCACAGAATTCTGCCCTGATTTGGGAGTACAATGCATAATGGAGTACATATGCCAGTGTCAGGCAGCAGGTCAGGTCATTTGTCAGGATCATGTCCTTCCTTTTGCTGCCTGACATATGAGGTGGTGTACTGACATATGTATTGGCATTTCGCATGGCAGTGGTCCCTCTTGCATTGTGTGTGTGTGTTTGTTTTTGACTATGTGTAGCTAGTATATCTAGTATTTTATGTTCTGACATGTGCGCTGATCCACTTTTAAGATGGCAGATGTGCTGCCATTGTTGCCGACTATGTCAAAATTTGGCATTCTGTACCTTTTGGCAAATGGGATTCTGACATATGATGTTGTGGCAAAACTGGCTTACTACCCTACCCAACACGTGCTCCAACATATCTATATAAATGGCATATCTTCGGAGTCATGACCGCTTTAGAGACCCTGGCCTGACAGGTGGCACTCTGGGAGGGTAAGTTTTCTCTTCAGTTGTTTCGTTTGGTGTGCCCTTAACATGTCTGAACTCGTCAGATGTTGTTTTTGTTTTGTTTAAAACTCTGGGCCCTTACATATCACTCCTCACTACTGAAGATTTCCGCAACTCTGTTCATGCTCAGAGAAGACGCCACCAGGGGGCTCTTCAAAAAACATGTGAGGCTAATCGCTCACACCCGTAAATTTCAGTGCCGGTCGGCCATGGCTATGGGCTTGATGCAAGATGCTGCAGCAGTGCATGTTTCGCACCCCAGGTGCTCCCATGTCACAAACTGCACAGAATTCAATGTTAATGTTGAAACTGCCATGTTCCAAGCAAAAAACTGGCTGAAGCACCTTGAGGTTGTTAGCTTGTGCTCTTCGAGCCACTTCAGACTCCGAAGTTGGCTTCCAGAACATGCGCAGGACAGATCAGATCAAGACTCACAGTCACACGGATCCCAAATACAGGCCCGCAAGGCGACGATGGCTGGCTAGTCCTGCGGTTTTTCCTGCAAAAACTGCAGGGTTCTCATTCCAGAATTCCTTTCCATTTTCTCTTCATCCCGCCAGATCTGAGCGTAGCCGGTGAGTAGCCACCGAGTTGGGCACGATACGAGTTCTTTCACGACGGGGGGCGGATCGAAAAGTCCTGTTTGCGTTTCTGCGGATCAGGGGGTTGGTGGTGATGGGACCCGCTGATTTGCTTCCCCAGTGCTTTCAGTATGGAAGGGTCCGGCAGGGTGGGGTTCGAATCAAGCACGTGCATAGCCGTTCGCGGGCGGCTCAGGAGGGTATGAGCGATAGGGATGACGATCGCCCCACGGTTGGGCCACTGTTGGGCCCTCCGTCCGAACTGGATCAACTCATATCAACTCCATGACTTGCTAGTGCCTCCTGGCCTGGATTGTGCATGGGTATTCAACCATATTCAACCTACCTATGACTGTCGAAGTTGAGGTTCAGCCGCCGCCCCCTCCCAGTAAAAACCCGAGCGAATGACGTCTTCGACCCGGCTTTGGAGACTGCCAGAGTTGGAACATCAAGCATATCCCAACCCACGGATTTAGTCTGTTTTTCATTTCCCAGAGGTCTTTGAAGGGCCTCCCTATTCTAATACACACCCATAGTGAGTCTTTTTGGTAAAGGATTACAACTAGGGTGTGAAAGTAAATTTGGTGTTTGCTTTTCATTCGGGTCTAGGGCTCAATTGAAGACAAGAACGTATTTCCATGTTTTTTTGCTAGCGTTTCTGTGTTCAAAACAATATAAAGCAAACTATATGGATATACGATATATATGGCTTGCCACCACAGAGTTCGGTACTTGTTTTGTCAGTCAGTCGTTTGGAGGGGAACCCTGTGTAGATTCACGTGCAGTAGTAGATCTCCCTTTTCGGTCACCATTTGCGTCACCTCCAAGAAAGGAAACAGCAGTCCAAGTGAGGGCTTGATTTGGTTCTGACGACTGGTGAATGGGTTTGGACGAGTTGTCCAATGTTTTAAGTTATTAACATTAACAGTGTTTTCCACACAAAAATGGCGTGGAGCTCACGCACTCCAGGGACCTGCAGGTGTTCAGTCACGTTGCATATTTCTTACCAGCAACCAGGGGTTTAGTAGTGGGTTTAATATACATATATATATATAGGGCACCGACGGCCGATGGTACCCTACTTTTTGAGCCATTTCCAAGCCATTGCTGCCATCAGTGATGGATGGTGTCCCCAGAGGGGATTTGTTTCAGCCGCAGACATCCAGGAATCTCAGCCACATCCAGTTCAACTCCCAAAGCTTGGTACCCTTGTGCTACCTGGCGTCAAGGAGGTGAGAAATGTCTTGTTTTTGGTTGCAGAAGGGGCGCTCCTAGGGCTGCACTGTACATGACATTAAATTACAGTGTAGTTTGCATGTCCATGTGCCAAGCCCCTATAGTAAAAACATATCAACAAAAGGCATGTATATCATAACTTTGCATTTGCTGCCCACTTCAACAATGTGCAATATGCTTCATAAAATGCACATGTGGTATCACCTGTTTTTGCCTCCCACCGGACAAACAATAACAACACACACACAAAAATAGTAAACAATAAACAATTGAACAACAACATCAACAACAACAACAACAAGATAAAACATAAAAACACATCCAACAACAAACAACCACAGCAACAACAACAACCAACAACCACAACAACATATTCCGAGACTCTTTGCTGCCACCCGCCCACCCGCCCAGAAACTTCTGATATATTGTTTAAAGGCTAAACTGGCAATTTCTGAGACTCTTGGATGCCCTCCCGCCAAAGACTCCTGGAAACATCTGGAAACTTGCTTTTTATGCTTGCTATTCTTTGTCGTGGCTTGGTTGGTGTCAGGCGTTCCCCGCACAGACCACGGACCGGAGAGCTGGGCACGCTGTCTGGTCGTTGCCAAGAAAGTCCTCGACGATTGGCATCGTACGTCTAAGAAATACCGTCCTCTAGTAGTAACAAGAAGCTATTAGAAACAAGTGCCTCGCTAGTAGTAACAAGTGCCTTACT
>CAXAMN010024472.1:562293-585367 GCA_963970005.1 Durusdinium trenchii | reverse complement strand
TTTTCAAGCTAAATTCAAGGTGGCCTGAGACCACGGTTTGCTGCCCTGAAGCACTCTGTTCAGGCCACCTTGAAAATAAAGGTGTAGTTGGCACCTTGCTTGCAGCTACCAGGTATAGTACTTCAAGTCCCCTTTCCGTCAACCGCTCGATAGCCTCTACACACGCGCAGCAATCCACAGCTTTGAAGTCTCATTCGTGCTTTGAACTTGTGTGGGTGTGTAAGAGGTTTGGCAACATAGTATTTGTACGGACCCAGGCTAGCTTCAGAGCAACATGCAAACGACTATAGGATTAAAACTAAACTAAATAAGCCACCTGCCTGACCTTAGTTTTGGGCACGTTCAAGGGCTGGATTCAATCTTGTGGGCATGCTTCTGCTTGCACCAGAGTGGTCGACTGTGGACACCTGAAGGGGACTCAGGTGAGGATTTGGAAGGTCAGTCAAGGGTCCATATGCAATATGTTTCCATAATCCAACCCTTAGGGTTTATAGGCGGTATGTCTAGGTGCACACTCCCCGAAATAAGCATAGAAGTGGATGGCATAGCCCCAACAGGTGGTTTTCCACTTCTATGATTAGTTCAATCGATGTACACAGTGTACCCCTTGGACTTTTTGGTATCTCCATTGCTCACTGGCCATTTCTGAAGGTCTATCACACTTGTGGGTGCAATGATGAATCGGTGATGTCAATTATCGAGCACCCAGCAATAGTTGGTGAAAACCAGACCATAGGTAGGGTCATGCTCAACCTTAGTGGATCAGACCCAGTGTCAACCTGTAAAGCAAGTCCCGTTCATGTGGCCATGCTGCACTTCCCACAGTGAGACCTCCCATTCCATGTCCAGACACCAAATGATGTCAATGTGGATAGATTTGGCTACGGCCTAAAACATCGGATTCCATCCAAACCCCCCCTTGTGCAGAGGAAATTTCCGGGCAAAATGACACCGAATCCCTCAATTGCCAGGAAGCGCAGGTTTTTGTTTTGACATGGTTACCTCTGTGTGGGCAGAACAAGACATGAAGCAGATTTGACACGCGGCCGCAAGCAGCTGCGCGAGCTCATTTGCTTGCTTCGACGCGCAGTTGTCGAGAAAGGGAAGCGCTGGCTTTCGTTTTGCAGCTTCTCAGGTTAGTTTAGTATTTACGGCTCGATCTGGGCTTGATTAATAGAGGTTACTTAATCCTAGGTGTGCACTATGACATCGGTTCACGACCTTATTCTGGGAATTACACAAACTTTGCAAGCAACATGCGCTTGGGGTAATGTAGGACGTTCTGTGTGCCATGGAAACCAGAACTCTGAACCGCGACGAGGGGTTTGGTACATTACGCACGAACAGAGTTGTTCTGCCCCACCTATATTTGCCCCTTTAAGTTCTCCTCGGATGGCGCGGGATGGTTCAACTTCGACGCTGACGCAGGACGTGAAGAGGACCAAAACGTCTACTTGGCTGCGCTGGCCAAGGATTTCAACATGACCCTTGGCGCGAACTTGGAGGAAACAAGAGGGGGAGGTGGGCCTGTTTCAAAACTGGGGGAGATTCGCCAACACCTTTCCCAGACCATCCCTGATCATCCAATGCTTAAAATTCGTTACATCCTGCATTCACCCCATTGATGACCCTGAGGTAGGTAATTAACTATTCCATACATGGACGGTCTGGGATTGTCCACATGCAACATTAGAGTCATTAGAAGAAATGTTTGCAAACTCTGAAGTCGAGTAACTTGCTTTTGGAGGGGAATTTGTCCTGGAGTGACTGAGACATAGAGGTCATCAAGTTTGTTGGGATATTCACAAATAAATGCCACTTGCGTTCAGGATGTGCTATATAGAAGCCGTTGAACACTTCGCCGTGAATGGTTGAATGGGCCTCAATGAATCAATGAAATTATGCTAGTGCTTCTACTAGAAATTTGACTGAAAATTGATAGCGCAAAGGTAGCCCTCTGACTTACTTACATGGAAATGGAAAGCCACTTGTTTGCCTTGCTTGTAGAAGGAAGTCGTCTTCCTTACGGGGCCATGCCATCAGAATGGACCCGCGCTTCCCTCCGTTGGAAAAAAATCTCAGAACCTTAGAGGTGACATCTTCGCCACCAGGCTGACAGGCTGACAAAGCCACACGGTAGTATCAGCATTACTGTATGTGGGCTTGTCTTTTAAGAGGGTCCCAACCAGTGGGCCATTTAGTCGATGTTCCTTCTTCCAGAGGGTCTTTGGGAGGTCTCCCTATTTCAATACACACCCATGTAATGATACAACAGGTGCTCGACCTTCGATACAAGCAATAGTTTTTTGTTGCTGCGTGCTCTACAAGACTATCACACCATTTTTCAGCAATCGCAATGTCCAATATATGCTTGACTTGGACACAGGTTTTCGGCAGCTGCGTGAAGGCCATCCTTCATGTGAGTTATGGGAACGGATACCGCTGTTGTACTACCGGCTGTTTATCGCTGCTGGTGTGAGCTGTTCACCCATGTCCACCCCAAGGTCATGGGCCCACCTCTTTGCAGAGGCTATTGGCACCGGAGCAAATCCTTTCCTTCTAACACCCAATGGCAGGGTATGGAAGACTAAGCAATACAAGAAAGACCCCGGAGGTAAGTGAATAGCTTTGCCAAATTGGATCAGCTAAGATATGATAAGATTTGTTGGTTATTTTTTCCTTCAGCCTACCAGAGCACACTGGGATCCTCCAGCCTCCGTCGGGATGCCTCAAGGTCCCTGCCGTACCTCTCCTATTTGTGCCGCAGCTCCCCGTCCAGCATTCGTCGCACCATGAAGACCATGTTCCCGACGGTGCCCAGCGACAGCCAGTGGCCTGGGCAAGCTGGATCTGCCTTGGGTGATGGAACATGCTTGAGGGGATGTGCATCGCCTGTAGCCTTGCTTGGTGCCAAGTGAGTGGTTAACCTGCTTCTAGCTTGGCCGCGAAGAAACACATTACACAATTGACATTCCTTCCTTGTGCTTCTCCTTGCGAGCTAGAACGCAGGGTAAGTGTTGGGGTCAATCAACTTCCACAGTCACCCATTGGTGGACCCAGACCATTTTAAGCAGATGGGCTGTGGAGTTTGGAATTGGCCCAAATGTATTTGGTCCTCCCACTTGTTGTCTCTTCATTAGTGACCTCAGATAAGAAGGAGGGGCTAGCATCTATTTGTTTGGGGGATGTTGCCCTTCCTAAACGCTTCCTGGGCTTTCTGGAGGAAACTACGGTCAGGAAAATTGGTCATGAGAAAACAATTGGTCTCGAGAAAAAGGCCCAAGGATTGGTGATTGGAGGATGTTGGAGTCTTTCTTTTGGTGACCCCCCAGCATCTTCAGAAGGAACTGTCCAATTCCACGCGGAGAAAGCCAATTCCTGTGGGTCCCCCCCTGAAGACTAACTCACATGGACCCTGAAGTTCAGAACCACTGGCTAAGTAGAGGAATGCAATCTTCCAGGCATCCAGGACGTCAGTCCGTAGGACCCAACGATACCCAAAGCACCTGCAAACGAGATGCTGGTGGGTGGGTCCCCGGTTTCGCCGAAAAACCGCATGGCTGTCTCCTCCGAGTCTTAGACATTCACCAAAAGACACCAAGGAGTCGTAGAGGAACCGAAAGACTGGAGCCCAAAGAATTCTGAGTAGTTGATGTATTTGTTGGTTTTGATTGGATGCATACAAGCACCTGAAGACTATGACAAAGACGTGTTGCAATCCATTGCTGCACCCATGCAATGCAGTCAAGATCACACAGGGCCAGCCTGAGACGCACAAGTCATTAAATCGAAATCCGCTAAGGCAGGCATGATGCAAGGCATGCTAGAGATTTGCAATATGACAGCTCTCAACTATTCTCAACTAATCATTAATCATACAACTGTGCAACTGGTTTTGTGTTACACTTTATATATATATAAGGGCATTCCGAATGTGGCCCTTTCAAGCAGCACTTCGACAACATGGTAACATGGTTCTAGAAAAAGAACGGCCCCCCAACCCCCCTAGCTAAAGCTATCAGTGCATGCGTATTGGTGCCTATTAAGCTGCTTTCTGTGTAGACTCAACCGCTTTGCAATGTTCACACCGCGGCACCCAGAACATGTTGGCGAAATCTTTGGGGGACTATATTGGACTGCTGCTGATATAGTACTATAATGGACTAGACTATATTGTATCATAAGTGGGCATGGGGCTGTATATTATGAATTAATGTCAGTGGGACCGTTTTGTATGTATATATCTATACACACTAAACTGCCCTATGTACAAATATAGAGCACATTTTTTTCCTTGAAGCCTAGCGCGTGACTGTATTAGCCGCCTATCTGGTTTCTTCCATCAGCTTCCAGCGCTCCAGGGCTTTCCCCACTGCAGGTCGCGGTACTTGGCCATGCTTTGCTTACCGACCTTGGCGGACTTTTACACCTGCCGTTTGGCTGAAGTGTTGAGCCTTGATGCATTGTTATTGTTTGGACCGATTCCTGCACGCTTTAGCCTGGTAGGCGGTCTAGAAGGCTTATATAGCTGCTTAGCTTTTAGATGCTGTTGCATTTAGACCGATCCTTCCACCAACTTTCCACAAATCATCCCTGGTGACATTTTCACTGTTCACATTGTTGCCTTGCCTCGTGCTGACCCTTGTGAGGCTATCCGCGCATGGAAGCCCTGCTCACCTTCAATGCCCAGAATCCCACGGGACACTACTCTTTGGACTTGAGCAACAGTTGCTGAGCTCGACCAGACTCACCAGGAGCTTTGAAAGGTCGACTTGTGGGCTCGAAAAATGTTTGGACGACGAGTTCGACGAACGACGCACGTCGGGCGAGGTGCACGTCGGCTGGAGATCGCAGGGTTCAGCCTTTGGGGAACGGAATCAATGCTTTGTGTCCATGGGTGTTTCATGTATAAAGCATGTTTCTTCGACGCAGGACTGATCGATTTATGGATCATGCACAAGAAATCAAGACACAAACTTGTGCACATGCCGTGCATGTTGAGTAATGTGTTTTTTTGTCGCACCCACCGTGGCTATATCATATATATATATTCACACTGATTCATAACGCTAGAGTTACTAGCCTTCAAATTTTTGATGGTTATCCAAAACTACCCATGCCCATGGATAACGTGCAAAACCGTTTTGGCGGATTTGGTTCCCCCACCGATCTACAAGATGGGGAGAAAGGTTATATAACCTGGACTTTCCAGATTCTTTCCAGGGAACATGCAGGGAACAAGGACCCTCCACCCCTTTCGCTGGCCATTCGACCTAAGGTTGTGAGTTCGCAGTGGCCCAACGACTCTTGCTACTGGACCGCTGGGAGGCGGTTTGCAACAAGCGCCGGCAGCGCGTGGACACCTCGGCCATGGGGAACAAGTCCCAGCTGCGCACCTTGGTGACCTGTCGTCGGTCGTTGACCAGCATGGCAGGCGATGACCTTAAAGAGCCGCTGGTTTTGTGAGTGGTTAATTAGAGCACTAAAATATACTGAACTTAAAAAACATATGTGTATATATCGACGTCAAGATTTCCTGTATAGAATGGATGGCCTCAAGGCCCTTATGACAGCTCTTTTTTAAATAAGGAAATGACGTTTGGGCCCCTAACTTTGTAAGAAAAATCTGGTGATATCAACGTTGTAGCCATCCATTTTGCAACAGATACATTTCGTAACATTTCGTGAGAAATCCGGTCATTTTATAAGGCTTTCGAGGCCTTCGAGAAAAAAAACAAAAACATTCTACATAACATATTGTTTTGCTATCATGATCTATCATGATCAGATATACATAGATATACTGTAATCAACATTGCAGGCAAGAAGGATTGCAGGCAGGAATCCTTTTATACAAAACCTGGGGCAGGTTGCCAAAGGGGTTGCGTTTTTATAAAGTGCCTTGGACCAGAGTCGCATCACCAGATTTCTGTAAAGTCAAGGATTCGCAGGGGCAGGGGGAATCGTTTTGCTGATTGATGGAGAGAATTTTTTTTTATAGAATGTCTGGGGCAGGTTGCAAAGGGGTGGCCTCTTTATAAAATGCCTGGGCATAATTTCATATCACCAGATTTCAGTAAAATCAGGGATTCTCGAAACTCTGTGGGTAGGATGGGGCAGGGGAAAGGTTTGGCTGGAGGATTGCAGGCAGGAATCCTTTTATAGAATGGTTGGACCCGACGTCATTTTTCTAAATCTTCGGGCCCCAACCCCTTTGACTACAACATGACCGGCTACAACCCCTATGAGCTCCCAGTTTTTTGTCCATAGACAGGCGCACGAAACTTTTATAGAATGGATTTTCGATACAGGTCAGCCAATCATTTTGCAAGAAGGATGCCTTTGCGTCCATGCATTTTGTAACAAATGAGGTTGGGGCCCCGCAGGTTTTGTATACAGAATGGTTGGCCCCGACGTCACCCATGAAATCTTGACGTCGATATATATATATATACATATATATAAGAATATATAAGTATATATATGTTTTGTTGAAATCATACTTAAATACCATGAATATATGCTATTATATGCATTTGTAGTCATGCGCAAAGTCCGATGTCTTCCGCTTCGGCGAAGACTTGACGTGGCGAGGGGAGTTTTCTTCCTCGCCCTCGAGGCAATGAGAGCCATCGGGGACGACCACTCCATTTGCGAGTTCGATCCGTGGCAGACTCTTGGGCAGTGGAGTGAACGATCAGTGGAGGAGTGGACAAGATGTCGATGTGGATCGGAGGAAAGTGCTGCGTGGACTTTTTGGATACTTTTTGGCTGATCTTTTGGGCGGCTACCTTTGTGAAGAAAAAAAGGACCAATAGTGCCATATAGTGCTGGTACTGGCACTCAAGACTCAAGATGAACCCTGGCTCAGTTTGAAGAGCCAGTCATGAAACACCTCGAAGGCCACAGATAGTGTTCCTATGTGTTCCTCTCTCCAGGTGCCTCTCAAGTGGAGAAGGGAGATCGCACCCACGGGCCGTTCCCAGTCTGGATGCCCAGACTCGATGTGGAAGGTCAAGGCCGAGCCCAGTTGGACTCACCAGCCCTCGCAGCGCCGGAGACATCCCCGGCAACTCCCAAGGGTTTGAGATGGTTTGATGCCTTTGGAATGGGGGCGGCTCCATGCGGCGCCCAATTCGGCCACTCGAGGAATGGAGTTTGCCCGAGTATGGTATCTTCGACTTGGACTACGTGAGCTGCTACCGACCTCCGGCCAAGGCCAGCCCCTTGAGCGATGGCCTTTGGGACGCCTGGCAGCTTTTTAGGTGGGTCCTTTGTTTTGGCGACGCCCAGTGCAATTCCATATGAATGAGTTCATGTTTGAATATGTTTTCATGTTAATTACCAATTAACTGGGTGAAGTTCACCCCATTGAACCCCAAAAAGAGACATAGATGGCCTTGTACAACCAATGGGAATATGGTACCCGGCGCACTGACCCCTCCATTACTGCGAAGGGGGGACATCATTGAGAAGAGACCCGTGGGACACTCTGTTTGAAGCTCAAGATGATGACTTCCCCTCGGCTCAGCCTCCAACTCTTAGGAATCCCTCATGGTTGCCATGTACAACTGCAAGGACTGCAGCACGACCTCGTGTGCTTTTCTTAGCGCTGGGGGTGGGATTTTGGTTGCTCAGAGTCTTTCGATTCTTAGCCTGTACGACAGGCTATGGCATAGGGTTGTACGACAGGCACGGGAACGGAACGCATGAAATTGCTTGAGCAAACCCATACCTGCATAAACAAAGCAATGGAAAGCTAAACAAAGAAACATCGTAGTAGGAGCTGTTTCCTGACATGAGGCCCACAACCTTGTCTAGTGCCACGTTAGGATTTTATCACAATTTGTAGGAGCCTCCTATCACAATAAGGCCCCCCAAAAGGCTAAATTATGACACGGTAAGTTTTTCATGGGGGTTGGCATGCATGAATATATATATATATATTATAGTGGTGTACACCGCAATTGGTAGCCTGTAAATGTATGTATGTAATATAGTCTTGAGAATTGGTGGGTGTTGAATATTACTGACCTCCCGTGGTGAATATATGCAGCATTTGTGCTGCTATATGTTGACCCACAACACTACAGCCATCCTTGACCACACCTCATGTTGCGTTTACTGCCACACCATTCCTAGACCTTCTGCCGTACTTGAAGTGATGCCTGTATTGGCGGAACAAGGGCTCTTCCGCAGGAGTACCGGCCCCAAGACAAGTTGAAGGCTTTGAGAAGCATCTCACACTTGATCTTCATCACTTGCATGCACATGCGCCAGATGGTGGGCGTCCTGGCCAGGTTCGATGTTCGATGATGGATCAATCCAATGGATTCGGGCATTCAATGGAGGAAAACCCACCTGGGACCTACACTTATACCCAAGTGCAGGTGTTGCACCTTGTTGACACATGAACAGTTTGAGACTTAGTGGATGGTCATGCCACTAACATCCACTAACACACAATCCTCGTGGAAATGGGAATGGGTTTTGTGTGTATACACACCCTACTTCAACCACCCAAGTTGGTATCACAGAAGCGCCGCTGTCAAACACCTACACCACCCAGTCAGTGGATAACCGTTTTGGGAAAGTTGTTTCCTCACTAAAATCCAACGGGTAGAAAAGGGCAGAATATTTCAAGGGAAACTGAGGGAGAATGTATGGCATACCATGCACCGGTACATACAATGGGCCTTGTTCTACTAGCTGTAGTTGGCGGCTCAACTCCTGTGCGTGAGAGGCTCGGACAGAGCCAACATGTGGAGGCCATCGCATACAAAGCTAGGATATATTGTGGGAGAGGCCAAACTTGTTCTGGGGCAATGTATTCAAGCTGCTCCCATTTGCTCCCTACTTCAAACCTCTTGGTTTGATGGGGAAGCCGTAGAGGATGCCTTCCAAGCACTGTATTCTTGCACTTCGGATGTAAGAGGGAATGTCACAGACCAATCAGGGAAGAGGTAGGATGTTCATCCGTTTTCATGCCAGTTGGGGCAGACGTCACCCAATAACCGGTTTGTCAGACTTAAAGGTGCAAAAGGGTTAGTTATCACAGCTTCTCTAGCGCCTCGCGGATCATCACGTCCTGTCCGACTGGTCACCGCCCTGTCGCGGAAGGAGTCGCAAGCCTCATCCGAATCCCATCCATGGGCACAGCTATGTACAGCTTCACACATTGCTGCTTGCACACCTGACCATAGTCAACTTAATTGCTTGATTCTTACAACCACAAGGGTATTCAAACAAGTCAAGTAGTTTTTGAACAGAATGGGCAAGGGCCAAATTCTTACTTCATCCCTGCTCATTGGGTTCACAAGTGCGACCTTCCAGTCAAGTCATGTGCTTCAAATCATGACCTACTTTCTCACACCGCTCCTTTTCTCCCCCAGCGAACCTTTGTGATGTGTCCAATTGCTCCAACTGGGTCAGATCAGGCTACTTTCAAGAGAGTGAGTTCAGAGAGGAGGCCTTTGTGACCTTCTTTCCCCGTGTGGTGGACATGCGCCTTCGCCGCCAGGGCATAGGACTGGGTGAGGCTGAAGAGATGTCCTGGAAAGTGGCACGGGAGGTCAGTTGGCCTGTCAAGTTGTAGATGTGATGGGTACTTGTTAGGTTAGTTGCTGCGCTGCGACTGACCGGGGTAGATGAAGTCCTGCTGCCCTTGACTTCAATGTTTTGCACATTCGTGATTCATAGTTGGGACATGCTGGGGAACATTCGATGAAACGGACATCACTGAAATACCCAAAGTCTTAGTCAATGATCAAATATGACCGGATGATATGATTGTCGTCCAGCCCAAATTGCTTTACTAAAGCCAATTGAACCAGTAAAGCAATTGAACCAATAGTCGTAGTCATGGTGGACCAGCTCCAGCCCAATGAACTGAAATTGAACCAGTTTAAGTCCTACGTTACGGGCAGAGCACCCACCACATCACATGACATGGGCTTTTTGTCGGTCTATGTTCCTTGGATCAATTGTGCGAGTTGCCACATCACGAAGTGTGCGTACAAGCAAGCCAGAAGTGTGCGCACAGCCTTCAGATCCAAACGTGCTCAAGTAATGAACGCTGTTGGCGTTGACCTGACATACAGCAATAGAGATAAGTGGAGCGCGTTCCCCCTTAGCTGCTAAAGCCATGGTGCATGACAACTCATGGGGGATTCTCAACAATCATCACCCAAAAGCTAAAAGCCTCAAAGTTTCAGTGAAAAATCCGTTCCACTTAGGATTTCAACTTTCACAGTCTTGGGTCGGGATATCCCAAGTTCGTACACATATCACGTATCAGTTGCACTGCACCATCCAAACAAACACATGAGACCAAAGGTTCCCCGTGCCTTTGCAAGTATCTCCGTACCAAGGGTTCTCCCTAATTAGTCAATGGAAGCTCGACTATCTTGCAGACCACTTTGACAAAACCACCCTTTTGGATTGAACAAGTGAACAATCTCTTCATTGGGGGTGTTGTTTTTGTCAGTCTACTTGATCCACATCATTCCATGATCCCTTGTGTGTCCACCCGGCGGAGGCACAACTCCAAGCAGTTCACCGTGCGCTTTGATCGCCAGGACGGGCGGCAAGCACTGGAAAGGCATGGGCAGGACCTTTCCACCCACATATAGAGATGTTGACTGACAAGTAACCCCCTTAGATGGTGATAGATGGACATGTTTGACCAGGATCGGGTTTTGATTCTTAGCAAGAGTCAAAAACATATGACTTGTCTCAGCCCTAGCTTGAGCAGATCAAGTTTGGGACTTTGCAACCCAGGTGGGGTTTCGAAGTCCAAGTCCTCTTGGTTCATCCTTTCTCCTCAATTCAGCATGGTTTGCAAGTTCGTGGATGTTTGCATATGTTTCCGGGTGGTTTCAGCCTGAAATGGATACATGACTAGCATACACCCCGGAAACATCCCAGGAGGGGCGATCCTGGATCGCCCAAGCTTCAGCATGGCCCCAGGAAGAGCTGCAGAGGCTACGGAATCGTTTGGGCTTTGTGACATCCTTCCCATTCCTTCAGCCGGTGACGCGGAGAGGAAGACCAACGGGTCGACCAAACGAACGGCTTCGCGACGGTCGGGTCATGGTGGACCGGGTGTTTGGCTCGGTAGCATTGAGACTGGGCAGGTCGAGCAGAGAGAAAGCGGATCATTTTTGCAGGAAGATTCAACTATTTAACTATGTTGAGTTCATTGTGATGATATTTTATTTTTCCAAAACCATCGGAGTCGCTGTTTCAAGGTGGATGAGCCCCCCTCCTTTTAATGGATGGCCGTCGCAGTGTCCGGGCACCCCAACGAACTAAACACACAGTCTCACTGCTATCACTGCTTTTGGCAGTTGGCTACCTGTAGGGAAGGCAGGGACATGTATGAACATGTTAATGATTTGGAGTGGAGTCATCGCCCACCTTTACGTTGATAGGGATTTACCCTCTCTCAATGGGCAGTCTTCAGTCTTGTCCTTGCAGTGCGTCTGAGGAAAACACTCGATATGCAACTTGGCAGCCACGTGGGTCAAGCATCAGGTGGTCGACGAAGACCCTCTCCCAGGGAAATGTTTTTGGATGTGTTTACTTATGGACTATCAGCTACACCCGGGAATTTTAACATGAAACCTGAAAATGGACCTTTGGAAGACTATTTTCCTCTACAGCCCGTTGCAGACCAGTAGTTTTCAGGTTCCATGTGGGTCTCTTCCAGGGTGTATTTGTACAACTGGACAACCACTTAACCGCTTCAGGATTTCCCTAGGTCAGCCAGCCATGGTCAGCTAAGTAACTCCCTGCCAGTTCCGATCAATTGACAAGGCACGAGAAGGCTTACGACTTATTGAAATGCAACTTCATAACTTCCGACATCGTAGGGTGACTTCGGACCTTGTAAAGGTTCAGGCGGCATGTGCTTGAGACTGGATGTGGAGGTGATCAGGTGACCAGAATGGGTATGCCTTTGTTCTTCAAGGACCTTCTTCAGGTCCATCCAGTCCTTTCAGAAAGGGCCGCCTGAATACCGGACAAGGTCCATCCCGTGTGCATGTTGACTCGGAAATGGGAGGCCCCAACCTTAGCAGGGTACACAGCGATTCGTTCATGGACCATCCGAAACAACCGGTGGATGTTTCGTGCTCCTCTGCTAGGTCTTGAACCTGAAGTACAACGATCAGCGCCTCTGCTGCGCACTGCTGGTGGACCTGGCCATCAAAGAGAAGTTCGGCGCCTCGGCCCCGACGAGACGCACCAAAAAGGAGACGAGGATGTCCCGGATTTAGAGAGCATCGCTTGGTTTTGCTTAGGGCTTGGATGGGCTTATATAGGGTGATTTCGGTTGTCCCGAACATCGTCAATCCCCTTTGGACGATGTGTGTTTCTGGCCGGACACGAAATCCATCACGCCCCGCGAATTCTGCCTCAAAAATAGCCCGACGTGAAGCATTTGTCGTTGGAATATTTGCTATGCAAGGTCAAGGCACATATCGGGGTCTTGTTTTAGTTGGGGTGTGTCCAGGTTCATCGTTTCTACCAAACGCTATGCGTTTGGCGAGAGGCCTCTCTACACATTGACGTGTGCTTACTTTTTCTTGGGGGGTCATCGGGAGTTTCCAGACTTGTTCCTTGCCTCTCGACGGAACCTATGATCGGCCTTCTGGAAATTAACGACTCTTTTAGCGTTTTGGATCGTTTGGGTATGTTTTGGGACTACTAGGCCCCACTAGAAGAGTGGGGCCACTGTTAGAGCCTCAGCATGGTCATTCTCTTTTGCAACTGACGCTCTCAGGTTTGGCGGTACCTATATTTACTAAGAGTAGTGCCATTTCATGCAATTTGTTTGTGTGTATGTGGTAGCTCGTCGCGGGGTGGCAATATTCGCATGCTGCATAGGTGTTCTCGTCTCACGCTCTCATGCTGGTAAGACTCGTGTGCACAGATGCGTGAGCTACTTGAGTTCTCTTAGCTGAGCGCTACCTTAGGTGCCATCCGGGTAGCTGATGTGTCCATGTTCCAGGTTCATGTGGTCTCAGGCAACATCCGGGAGTATAGCTACATCACCGAGGAGGGTTTGGTCGATCCGCTCACCATGGGTGTGCCACGCAGCTGGGGCGACCCGGCCAAGACGCCGAGCTCGGGCACGCCGCTTGGCGGACAAGGATGAAGGTCATGAGTCATAACACTCCATGTATGGTATCTAAAGAGTCAACGCAGCTATATTATAATATATAAGTACAACATAGTACAACCATATATGATTCTGATACATATATATATATATATGCCTAGATGACTCCCTCCAACCTCCCCAAATAAAAAAAGACACAATAGTATCCTTAAGAGGTGGGAGTTGATGCAGTTGTTTACCTGTGGTGTGTATGGACATGCGGTCGCGCTTGGCAGATTGACGAACGAAAAAGAACACATGGGTCAGCTCATGTCAGAATGTTGCTTGATGAAAACCTCCGATCAGAATGGCTTTACATCTCCATATGGGTAATATGCGGGGCAGTTTGTGGTAGCCATGCATAATGTGCCCCTCCCAAACTTCACAAAGCGTGGAATCTTCTTGGGACTATTGGGATCAGGTCGTACTTCAGCATTGCAGTCACCTACTGTGCCCATGTTTGAGCCACAGTCTTGCGACCATACTCGTTCATTGTTGCATTCACGTTGCCATGTCCGTTGGTCAAGGTTCACCTGCAAATATGCCGCTCAGGCTGCGTTGTGAAGGAAGTTGGGATGCATTTGTTTCGCGTGGGGTTGGAGGCCCCCATCCCATAGTGCAGACAGAGTTTTTCTGTGCAGCTTGGACACACCTTCAGGTAAGGCTGGTTATGGCACCCAATAGCCCAATAGCTATTCTTTCTGAGATGCTTTTGGGGGGAGGGCATTTTTGCTCCGACCCACCCACTACTATCCATTGCCTGGTTCCACAGGCCGGTCATGTGGGGAGGGTGTCCAGGTGCCCAGGGTCGGCTTGCCGTCTGGGTCAGCACCATGCACTTTTCGGGGTGGCCACAGCGAAGTAAAGGCCTTTAGATCTTTTTGGGGTCGCCCTGGGTCCCTTCAAAAGGCACCAGTTGGGATCTGACCCAAACATCGTGAAGGGGATATGTATGGAACCAAGCCATAGTCCACCTGAATTCTAAAATCTTTACGCCGAAGGCGGGACCGAAAATGTAAGCCACGCTTTCCAAGGTCCTTTCATGCAAAATGTAAGTTGCATTTATGGAACAGGGGTAGGTTATGCAATTTACATGTTTGCACGTCCTGCTGCACACAGTGCCGGTTGCAGCGACTTGCGTTGTTGCAACGCCGTAAAGGCACACAAGAGCCATATAAAGGCAATTTATCTGGATCTAATCCTTGGAGTGATGGGAGGGATTGGGAATTGGGGGTCGTATGGGAGTTGGATGGGACATTTTTTTCCATTGGACCCGCTAAAAGAAGACGATTCATGAAAAGTGCATGAAATTCCCGAGGCCTTCCTGGAAGGTTTGATGCTTGGTCCACCATCTGGGGAAGCTTTCGCATGTAAGGACATGTTTCAAACAGCCGACTGGACTTCCAGGATCTTCCAGGCCTAGGCGTGGTTGCACACTTGGCGGTTCTCCCCCTTATTTCATCAAGCAACCGCCATCCGTGTCCGAGGTGTGTGCTCCGGAGGATCGTCAAGTGGACTTCCGCTGCTTGGCAGGGTCGGCGAGTAAGAACCTGTTCGCTTTGCGGGTTCGTTCTGCGGTGAGAAGACGTTAGGAAAGCGCGTTTTTGTGAGAAGCCTCATGTTTTGGCCGCGGTGCAAGTATTGTTGTGGCATGTTGTGGCCAAGTGGCCAGATTTTTGCTTCAAGCTATTTCAAGCTTTTCGATTGGGCGGATGGCCTGCCCGCCGACCCTACCTGGACCTGCCTATTTACACTAGTATCAATAGTACCGTTGGGTTTGCTCAGACCTGCTCCTTGAGCCGGATGGCTTTGCTTGATGTTAATTCGCAAGCTTGAGCAGTAAGCACCGGGAGTCCGCTTGAGCCTTTAGCCTGGCACAAAGGCAACATGACCATGCGGTCGGTGTTCGAAGTGCTGGGGTTCCGGTTCCCGAAAGTAGAGGTACTAAATCAAGACAGCCCGTGTGCAACTTGTGCTGGCCGATTTTCCAACAGTTCAGCTTGGCGAGCGGCGGGTTAGGCAGTGTGTGGTTGTCGCCACAGTAAGCGCAGAACTCTTTACAGTATGACATGGGCACATTAAGAGGATTTAAATGATTTAAGAGGAATTTCAATATCAGTATCGCGGGGAAGGACTTAACTTTGCTGCCTTTTAATGTTTCTTTGCCGATGTCATACTACAACTGTCAAAGACTATGGCAATGGTCCAAGATCAGCCAGGCCAGGACCAGGACATCATAGTTTGGGTCTGAGACGATGTGAAGTTCAAGCCCCTGTTCACCACCCCTGACCTTGAATCAGCTTGGTAGCGAGCCTCTCCACCCAGCAAGCCAACAAGCCACCTTGCAATTTGCAGGTAAGAAGTTGGCACAGACCTACGGCTTCATCAACACCACCTTCAACGACGCAGACATTGCCTGGTGGACAGGCGCAGTCACAGCGCCATTCGTCCGATAGCCGTGACCTACGTGTTGTTTCCAGTCACCCTAAAAATCTAGGAACCAAATCAGTGCGAGCATGTGAGAGCGCTTCTTCAAGGAAGCTCCCCCCGCCTTCAGGCCGTGGGAGCTTCCTTCAAGAAGCGTGAGCTATCCTGCGTCCAGTTGCTAGAGGCATTTGGAAGCTAACTAGTCGCCCTGAGCTTCTCCCTGACTTAATCAAGTAGGAGCCGATTTAATAAAAGGCAAGCACAAAAGGGGACAAGTGAGCCATTCGGATCTCATTAGCGATCGGTTGCACGACCGGCCTCGGTGGCCAATGATTTGTGGAGCTGATAGTGCTCGAACGAAGGCAGTCGAAAGACACACGCACGCATCACGCAGTCCGATCGCCTACTTGCATCGTCTTGAAGGTCTTGAGGGCAAATGCTTCTTGCATAGTTAAATCTGCATGTTCTTGAAAATTTAACGTCCTCTCATTCATTCTCATTATTTTTTCTTATGAACTTTTTGCATCAAACATATAAGAACACACGCCCCCGGAGAAGTTGGAGGGCTCAACTCCTTACCGTGCCTCACAGCCTACCCTGTGCACCAACGCGCCATGGGGGAGTCGGAGCCATGCTATGTGGCACTGGGCAGTAACATGGGAGATCGGCTGAGGCATCTCAGTGGAGCCCTTCGCTCCTTGGTGACCTGGTTGAAGCTGAGCACGTGGATAGCCATGGTACAGAGGTGACAGGGGATTCTTTGTAACATAGTAACATAGTTTATACCCGGTACCCAAAGTAATGCGTACATGGAGTTTTTCATCGGCGGCTTGGTGGAGAACAAAGAATGAACATGTTCTTTGCCAGGGTAATGGTGGACACTGAGATCTGGATTGAAGGGTGGATTATAGACATCGCATCTTCGCAGTCTTCCATGCTTCGCTTCAAGGACTTGACGGAAGGCGATCGGGAGGATGCCAGGATGCCACTCTTTTTTGGACGGCCGGCTCCACTAGACTCTAGTTTGATCTAGTTTATATAGATGTTTTGCCTTGTAGGGCAACTGTTTCAACCCACCAGCCACTGTAAGAAGCACTCACGGTGCCAGTGCTCAGGTGAAGTTGGAAGGTGTAGAGCTGAGAAGGACCTCCAGCCTCTACTCCACAACTGCGCAATATGTCAGCGATCAACCAGCCTTTCTGAATGCCGTGGTGGAGCTCCAGCTCAGCTCGGCCAGGCGAACCAAAACGTGACCAAGTAAAGGGCGGTGATTGGTGACCAGCCAGGGAGGCAGCAAAGTGAGTCACTACAAAGCAATGTGCTGGGATGTTTCAACAGAAGCAGGAGTCCAAGAGCCTGTTGTGTACTTAAATACCGCACTGGCCAGTAGGGGGGGCAACATCCTGATCAATGACACGGGCTCCTCAGGCTCGAGGATTTGCAGGGTTTGCTCTCTGACTTCAAAGTCATCGAGGAGGAGCTGGGCCGCACCAAGGGGCTTCGGCGAGGGCCAAGGGTCATCGATTTGGACCTGGTGGCGGTTGGACAGCGAAGCTGGGCCCAGTCTTGAGGCTGTTCTTTTGAGATGTTTTGAGGCTTTTGGGAGGTGTTTAAAAGCCCAAATGTAGGGAAAATCGGTTTATGGATCCACGCACTTGTTGGTCTCCAAAACCATCTTTGTTTATCTGACTGTCAGGATACAATTGCATACTATTGCCATTTATTGCCACATTTGCTTTCCACCTTGCAATTGGCATTTGTAAGGAAGTCTCAACATCACCACTGGGAAGTATCCCTTGCAGTTGCCCCATGCACTCATGCACGAGCGTGACTTCGTTTTGGTGCCTTTCGCAGAGCTTTCCCCTGCCTGGACTCATCCAACCTTAGTTGGATCTCCGAGCGTGAGGGATTTGCTGGAGCGGCTGCAGTCCGGAGCGGCTGCAGTCCGGCCGGAGGCGGAAACTTGAGGGAGGGTGGCTGGGGTGTTTGAGTGCTTTGCAGGTTGTTTCTTTTCATGGCGGGTGGGTTGGTTGGGGCAAGGAATGTTGGTCCTAAATTTGATTTGATGCACTGAGCAGGTAATTAGATCCCTACAATATCTATTTCCACTCTGGTCCATCATTTGATTCCTGATCTAGGGATTTCAAAGAGGTCACAAGACAATAAAACACATGTCTCATCATTTGCCACACGGAGTCAAAGACTGTTTGATGGTATTTTCTGAGTTTGATGACCGAATCGGAGATTGATGCAGGTGAGTCAAAGCAAAGATCTCCATGGTCTTTGTGACTTTATGAGGTTCAGCTGGGTGTTCAAACGGGCCACAAACCATAGGAAACGATGGCAAAACCAAACGTCAACCATATAGGGCCTAGGGTGTGCAGCAACAGTCGGCAAAATCATGATAATATCGCATACTTTACTAACACTTTGCTAACCATCATCATCCATCATCATCCACTGTTACTGAAACCTTTACTAGTCATCATCCACTATTATATACGGGTAATGGGGTTTACCCAGACCATATACATAATCAAATGATCGTTGGGATATTTCTGCAGCCATCGCTGGCGCCAGGGCGCGAGCTTGGATTCTTGGCCAGTGCAGATGCTCCCAGGTGCTGCTGGCTTTGGTGCTCGGGTGTCCTCCCCCGGCGTCCTGTGGAGAAGGGGGGAGCAGACGCTAATCATGGGGAGTCCTGGCTTGTGGATCTTGAAGGTTTGGTTTGTTTCCCCGATTGGCAAGTGGAACATCAAGTCTGCAACTATCGGGAATCACAATCAAACCATGTTCTTGTTGTAGGAGCTGAACTCTAAGATCTTTGGGGAAGGCGTTGCCAGGCCCCAAAAGCCACCGTTACACGAAAGCTGCTCCCTGAGGATTCTAAATGTGACGCCAGACTCCTTCAGCGACGGAGGTGATCACCTGGAGCTCCAAGATGCAGTGCAGGCTGCCAAGGCGCAAAATGCAACTATTACACACATTTTTGCCCCCTCTTGGTCCTCCAAACATTTGTGTGTTCACTGGCCACTTTGGGGCCGGAGACGCCCCAGTTGTTCATGTCGCTCTTTTCGTGAAGGACATGATCCAAGCGGGGGCGCAGATCCTGGACATTGGTGGAGAGTCGACACGTCCAGGCTGATCTCCGGTGGACTCGTCACTGAAGCGCGGCGGTGTGGAAGAGGTCTTGGGACGAAGTGGGGTGTACGGCAGGGCCTGGAAAAGTGAGATGTGGAGTAACTAGTAACTATTATTTATTTATGTTTTTCTATCTATCTATCTATCTATATTTCTTATCTTATCTATCTTGTCTATTTAATCTATCTATGTGTCTATCTATCTATTTATCTATCTATCTATCTATCTATCTATAATCTTATCTATCTTACTTATCTATCTTACTTATCTATCTTACTTATCTATCTATCTTATCTATCTATCTTATCTATCTATCTATCTATCTATCTTATCTATCTATCTATCTATCTATCTATCTTTCTTTTTTTATTTCTTTCTTATCTATCTATCTATCTATCTATCTTACTTATCTACTTATCTATCTATCTATCTATCTATCTATCTATCTATCTATCTTATCTACTTATCTACTTATCTATCTATCTATCTATCTATCTATCTATCTATTTGTCTAATGGCCCGTACCTTAAACAATTATTCCAGGGGGGCATGTCACACCGGTAATTTAGTTAAAGGAATATTAAACAAAAACAGGTACATGTTAAACATATTTTCATGAGGGGGTATAAATGATGTTTGCCTGTTTCTGAATTAATGTAAAGATACCGCAGACCAGTGATCTTGATGTGATCTGGCTATTCTACATGGAATCAGGGGGAGTCTATGTTAGTTTTCCCGTTAATTTAATAGAGCCGACATTGTTGCTATGCGGCTTTTGTGTAGTGAATGCAGGCTGGGCATGAATGAAACAAAATCGAAGGCAAACGAAACTGCAATCTGTCCAGCGGGAAGAACTTGTTCACGATCCTTCTTGCTCAAGATTGTCAGGCGATTGCATATTTGTGGTTTGATATTTGGATGACACACTGAATAATTTTGCACATCTATGTGGAACGGGTCTGATTATTATTCCTGGGTACAGGTCAACATAGGGGGGTCTAAGGCAGGGACCATTATCTATCTACTGTATTTTTGTATTTTTGTGTTGACATAATAGATGTCATACAAACCATAGAATTACACTATATTATTTATATAATTATATGTTATTCGACTCAGCCATTGATTGAACCCCCACGTTTGAAGCAAGGAACATGCCAATGGCAGCTGTGGGGCGAGTCGATCGCCAGGTGCTTCGGAAGTGCCCTTGGACGAAGAGTTGAAGCGAGTGGTGCCCGTGATCCAGGGCATCAGGGCGCCTGGGATCTTTGATGCCACAGGCTGTGAGGGGCAAGGTGCTCTTTCGGTTTTGGAGCCAAGCCAAGTGGAGGGGACAAGGTTCCAGCCCAGTCGAAGGGGAACTTGTGGATTCTCATCTAGATCTACCAATCTATAGGGGCCTACGGGCAACTTGTGCCATTTGGAGAGTGGAGAGCTTGCTTTAGAGATCTTAAGAGTCCTTTGAGCATATCTGAGCATGGGAAATCGGTCGCACTTCTGGGACCAGAACGCTCCAACACTCCATGCGGGCCGACCCTTCACGGTTTTGCGCCAAGGAGGCAGGTCTGGAGGCCACCATCAGCATCGACACCCGCAAGGCCTCGGTCGCCCGAAAGGCTTTGGAAGCAGGAGCCGATTGGATCAACGACGTCTCCGGAGGAGAATTCGACCCACAGATGCTCACGGTGGCACCTCGGCCTCAGAGCTGCGCCCTGCAAGTCGACGGCGAAATCCAACAATGATGGCTTTCTTATAGCCAATGATCGCCGAGAATTCGCCGAGAATCATCAATTACCATGCAGGATCAGGGACCAAGCTCAGGCCCCCAAGCAAATTCACCCAACCTGCCAGCTATCTCATGTACGGGACGAATGATTGCCCTGAGGCCTCTGAGTTCCTGGCGCCTATTGTCCTGATGCACATGAAAGGGACACCGGAGACCATGAACTCCTTGGCGACTTACAGCGAGGCGGTGGTCACGGAGGCGCCCAGGAGTTCCCAGGGCAGAAGAACTCAGCCACTCCTTGGATAGAATATGCACTCTGACTCAACTAATATGCATGAAGTGGAAAACCACCATGTTTGCAGAGGACAATGGTCATCCAAGGGGCCAATTTGTTTCACTTCCATGATTGTTGCAAAGAGTGTGTGATAATTTTGCATACGTTGACCCCTCAAACCACCCCAATGTAAATATGATGTTGGGGATAGCTTTTCGGCAGAAAACCACCAACAATGATGGAAATCAAAGCCATTCTCTTCCCTCACCATCGGTGCCAGTGAGTTGTTATATAAGTGTAACTACTGTATCTCCAAGACATTCTGAGACTAAGATTCCAACCAAAGTTGATTTATGGGTTTTACCCTTTTACCGAACAACTATTGCTTTAGTTTAGACTCCAAGACCCGCTCAACCGAACTCTTTGAATCCAACGGACGGCGACGGCAATCGGCTTGATCGCCCTATACCCTTCAGGTGGGCGACTACCTGTTGACCCGGCGGCGCGCGGCGGAAGCGGCCGGAGTGCCGAGCTGGAACATCATTTTGGATCCGGGGATTGGCTTTGCCAAGACCTTGGAGCACAACCTGAGTCTCGGCCCTTTGTTGGATTTTTTTTCTGCGCGACAGTTTTTGGGCATGTCCGGTGTCAATTTTATCAACACCTACAGTACTTTGCAGATGCTAGAGTCTTTTAGAGTATCAAGACATTTCACGCTTTCGCGATACCTTTCACCAGAACCTCCCAATTTGCTTGAGGCTTTTAGGGCCATGAAAACAAGAAAAACAAACACATCAAAACGCACGTTTTGCAGCTTTCATGTTATGCCGTTGGACTCAGACCGCCTGTGACTCGTCGACCCCTCCTTGACTACACACGTCGCACATCGTAGGAGTTTGTTGCGGCACTGTGGGGAACTGGTGGCCAAGACGCAGCCCTCACCTCTGCTGGTCGGCGCCTCCCGGAAGCGCTTCATCGGGACCATTCTGCAGGACGTGAGTCGGAACGAGAACGCGCGGGGCAGGTAAATGACCAGGTGGGAAAGGCTCGAATTCGGAGGTCGGAAATCAAGCCTGGCAGGTGTAGAAGCTTAAAGATGTATATATATATACTGGGAAAGGAAGAGAGGTCATGAAGAGATTCCAAGAGTCCAATCGCAGGGACATCAAATTGGATTGGATCCCTGAAAGGTGGCTTGGTAGGATTGAACATGATTGAGGGAAGTCATAGGGATTCAACATGTTTCAACGTGCCCCTGGGTAACGTCGCAGGAGCCGGACTTCAAGAAGCGTAGCTTCGGCAATGCGGCGGCGACGGCCATTGCCATCGCAGGTGGTGCCGACCTCGTGCGCGTGCATGAAGCCTGGCTTTGCTATGTGTTGCTTAAGGTGATGTTTATTTATTTTCCTCGCCCCATGGGTAGATCCACTTCTGGGAAATATGTGTTTTTGTCCTGATTCCTTCAGCAAATCCAAGGAAGTCAAGGAGATGAGCCAAACAGCACTGGTTTGTGACCGCATCTACCGAGCGAAGAGCTCCAAGACCGAGTCGTCGAAGTTATGAAAAAAGGAGTGTTGGGGGCTGGCATGGGCTAGCATATTTGGAACGAAGTGGAGCGTTTTCAGATACATTTCTTCAAGAAGTGCCGCCCCTCAAAATACTTTGGGGGATCTCCATGTGCTTGATTGTACTTGGCTACACCCATTTTAAAACTTGTGTATTTCCTCCAACCAGGTCCGGCCTTTCCTCCGGAGACCAAATCCTTCACTTGTTTGGAAGCCAGGCTTGAACGAAGTGGGCGAAGATGTCTTGGATCTTTTGGAGTTCTTCATCAGCCGCTACAATCATGTGAACGAGGCGCATGCGCCGAATAAGGTCCAAGAACTCGCCAGTCCACCTCGTCCAGTCGCCCCGGCACCGTGCCGGGTGGTGAAATCCATCGGACCGGTCGACTCTTTTGAAGGTGTGGAAGAAAAGCGCCCGTGGTGAGAGTTCAAAGGAGCAGTTCCATGATGTTCCATCACCTACAATGATTATTTTTGAGATTGGACTGTTATCTACGAGATTAATGCAAGCATATACCAGCCTGACAAAGCATAGTTTGGGGTGAACCCCTTGGCAGACTAACTTTGTTTGTTTCGTGAAGCCCACCGTTATGATGAAAGGCCGCTCAAATTGGGGTTATTCACTTCATTATTCTGGTTGCCTGCAAAGGTATCTTATCTATGTTTTAGACTAGTCATACATAATTAATACACCGCGGCAATAGTGTAACATATATATATATACACATAAATATCATCATCATCATCATCATCATCATCATCATCATCATCATCATCAT
>CAXAMN010024472.1:525061-562283 GCA_963970005.1 Durusdinium trenchii | reverse complement strand
TCATCATCATCATCATCATCATCATCATCATCATCATCATCATCATCGCCATCATCATCGTCATCACCACCACCATCATCAAATATTTACAATCCAACCCTACCTGCGGCATGTCGCAACCCAGAAGATCCAGAAGAACCCAGGGACATTTGCAGATGAGATGCTGTCCCATATATGACGGTGAGGATGTCCCACCTCAAACATGGGCCTGAAAACACATTGTCAGACAAGACTATATATAGTTGTAGCACAATGCCTGGTCCAACATCAACATACCCCTGCCCATGTATTGAAGATGTCTTGTCTGGGCATGTGCCATCCCAGAAGTTCCTTGAACATGACCCTGGATCCCACCATGCTTGCTTTGGATCCCTGTGCGCCTGTGCGCGGTGACCAGCAAAAGCGGAGGCGTTTCATCACATCGATGGTGGGGTTCGAGAGGGTGAAGGCGGAAACACCACCAGCAACGGAGAGCTCACCTTGCGCCTGGGCGGCTGCCGGAACAGCGCGTCGGAACGGCCGCCGTGCGGAAGGTGAACGATGACCTGGGAGGGGATCCGGCCGCCCTTTCTGAAATCGCTTTGCTCTACGAGGGTTGTTCAGCCATTGCAACAAAGGTTGATCTTCCAGCCCAGAGGGTCAATAGGGTTCAGCCTTGCTCTACCAGGGTTGTCTTATTGATTCTTTGTTCGCTTTGCCCCAAGCAAGTCGACAAAACATCAAGAAGACACCTTCCACCCGCTTGGATCCGAGGCGCGAGTTCGAGGCAGGCTTGCGGGACATCGGCTGTCATAAGCCCCCTGGCGCGATCGGACGCGGGGGGTTCATGTGGGAGGGAGTTGCGATGCAACATGCGACATCGTGCACTGAAGACTTTAACGTACTTTCAACTACTTTACACTCCCTGACGCCCTGAAATAATCATGGAAAACATTGGAAGACCATGTGGTTGTAGAGGAAACTTCTCATCCAATGGATGTGCTGCATAGGTGCTGCATATGCACGCGTTCCCGAAACACTTCCGCCAGGTCACCCAGTCCCACCCCGCGAGTGGATCAATCAAAGTCATTGCCCAGACCCTTGATGGGACTGGAAGATTTGCACTCCCTGAAACTAACATGGAAGCGGAAAATGGCCACTTGGAAGGCCAGTTTCCTCTCCAAACAGTACAGGGGATTTTCCACTTCCATCTTAGTTCCATTGAGGTGATTCGCTTGCGATCAACACCATGGGTTTAGGGTTTGATCTTCAGAACCTCGTTCCGAACCACGTCTTTACCGTTTAGAAAGACCAGGTCAACTTGGACCATTTGGGTTACGGATCGCATCCAGTGAGCTGCGGTGAACCGGCCGAACCTGCACCCGTCCCAGGTTCCGGGGGCCCAACGAGAAGGAGCGCATCGGAGCCGTCTTCAGGCGAGGAAGTTGGGCAGGAAAAAGAACGACTTGAGATCTTCCTTGGTTTTGACCGGTTGACCTGCCCAGTTCGGTTGACCTGCCCAGTTGACCAGGTCTGCAGTTTAGTACGGTTGACCTGGTTTTGTGGTCTCAAGGTCTCAGACAAAGAATGTCAATGCGAGGCCGATCCTGAACACCTTTTCCAATACCTGAACCCTGGCCTTCAAGTGTCTCCCGCGACGTGACAGGTTTGCGGTCACCGGATGTCCACCCAGGTTTTGGATCGAGGGCGAGCAATCGCTTGTACACTTGAAATTCTTGATGTAAATTCCCAGTGCGCAAGTGATTGCCCGGCCCTTGGATCGAGGGTGACTGAGAGAGAAGAACTGAAAGCTCCCTCAGTTGTTCAGCCGAACGGAGCCAATAAGTGAAGCTCAGCTCCCGGAATCCTGTGGCCAACTCCAGCCTCTTAGTTGCCGCAAACTAAGATGTGCCTACATATGGCATGGGAGAACCAGTTAATATTTCGGAGTTTGTTCAATCCGTTTCAACAAGTGAGGTTTAAAAGTTGTTATCGTGTCAACTCCGTGTCAAACAATCTGTTTGATATATATGATATCACAAAGGTGTTATTGACAAATCCGTTTCATCGTTGCACCGCGTTGCACCGCGTTTTCCCGGGTGCATGGTGACGAAGCAAGGACGAAGCAAGGAGCAAACTTGGGGGACAGGAGGAGCAGACTTGGCCTAGGCTTTGAAGACCTGCTTGGAAGAATTCAGGGGCATGTGAAATGCTCCAACTGCCCTCGTTGTCGAACAAAATCCGCCTCATGTGGTCTAGGCACATCAGCTTGGCCCTGCTGTCCGAGACATGTTCGAGTGTCAAGCACTAGCAGTTAAACATCTTCAACACAAGACAAAGGGGGCTGTTGAGAGTGTCAAAGCTGTGGATAGACCCCTACCTTCGTGAAGCGATTTGAGGGTGGGAGCACGGTGGGTGGTTCGGTGGGTGGCTTTACGGTACAGGGTCTATAGTAAGCTCGGGAACCCTGGAGCCGGGTTTCGGCTCGTGTTCGGCGTAGCGTGGCGCTTCTCTCGCGCCTTTAGCGCGCCGCGTTTGCAGGTATTTGGACCCTGGTGGTGAGGGCAACGTGTCCCTGCAGGAGTGGCAGATCTTGGATCAGCTGTGGAAAGAGCCACTGGGCACAACAACGGTCGGCGTTTGGCGGTCAGAGGTCCGACAGGGCCAGCCTGGTCGAAACGCGATCCTGTTCCAACCTGACTGAATTGAGATCGATTCCGGATGACTCGTTTCTTTTTCGGGGGGGTCACTACACGTTTGTCTCATCATGTGACCTGAGCTGATGGCAAGCAACTACAGTCATTGGGTGCCAAGATTCAGCTGCCCAAACACCTCAACCAGCCAACAAGTACGTTCACTAGTGGTGGCAGTGTTTGTGCTAGCACTAGTACTAGTACCAGTCGTCGTCGTCGTCATGGTCGTCGTCGTCCTGGTAGTAGTAGTAGTAGTAGTAGTAGTAGTAGTAGGAGTAGCAGCAGCAGTAGCAGCAGCAGCAGTAGCAGTAGGAGTAGTAACTAACCGGTCAGCTAAACCTCTGTAAAACTTCTACTTAGAACCTCTACCACATCCTAGAAACAAAAACTGCAGCCCCGTTGTTGTTTTTTTGACCCTCCCTCAAAAGGTGTTGTTGTCTCTACCCCCTCCTAGAAACAAAAACTGCAGCCCCGTTGTTGTTTTTTGGACCCCTCCCTCCAGAACAACACCTCAAAACACTAAAAACGGACCAGCCCAGACTTCAGTGAAACAAGTCCAACAAGTCCGCCTACTGACGAAACCAGCATTCGCTCAAACTTTCAACCGTATCCCTAACCTTGTCCCCTTGAAGTTCCAAAGTTGCAACATGCGACAAATATATTGGGCGGCTCTTTTTGTTTCTACCAACAACAACAGCAGCAACAACAACAACAACCACCAAACAACAATCCAGACGACGACGACGGCCGCCGCCACCACCACCACCAGCAGCACCACCACCAGCATCATCATCATCATCACCACCAGCATCATCATCATCATCATCTTTCTTTCGCGACGCCCTCTGCTTCGGGAGGTAGCGTTGACCCTCTTGAACATTTGTCAGGTCAGGCACTTCGTACCACGTATGGTCATGAAAAGGACTGAGCGATCTGCAAAGCAAGTGCGGCCGTCGTTTCTATGGCCACATCCTGCTGCATGCGCTTCAAGAATCGGTGGAGCATTCCAAAATTGCGAAAACAAGGACAGATATGTTCGTCCATGCCCTCCATCCCACTATAGAAAGGTTGGCAGGCGCACAAACGACCTGGTCTGGCCTGCGTCATGAATTGGAACGTGAGTTCCTCACACGGCTGCTCAGCTTCATCCCACAGCGCAGCATGGTGGAGCCTCAAGTGAGACTTGAGGTCAGGCGGCTGCATGTTGCACAGCACACAGCGCCGCGTCAGGAGGCCGCATGCTTCCAAGGAGTCAAGCAGCAATCGAACGTCGAGACGATCGAGAGCGGGCAGCCAAGCATCAAAAAGTGCATGGTCCTGACTGAACGCTTGCTTTACGTGCAGCATTTGTTGTTCCTTAGTCAAAATTGCCAAGGAGCCTGAGTCAATCACATCACAGATCTGAGCTCCGCCATGGTCCGTAAGCTTCAGCCAGAGGACACAGCAGTTCCTGAGCACGTCGTCCGGAAGTCGAGTCACATGCACTGGAGGCGCTGCATCATCCAACAAAACCCAGTGGGTCTCATCCCAAAGTGCAGTCTGGTAGTGTCCTGAGTGAGGGTCATGACCTACATGATGGGAAACCGCAACCACCGTGTATGGAATGTTGTCAATCTCCATGCTAAAGTGCACGAAGTGAGGTACAAACACTGGATGGTTCCAACTGAGTTTGTGAGTGCATTTGCCCCCATCTCGATTGAATCGGTCTATCTGCACAGTGAGTAGGTCGGCTGGACCAGCAAAGGCCTGGAGGCCATAAGACTCAAGTGACCATGCACTGAACAGCTCTTGCAGCTCGGTCGTATCTTCGTTTTCCGCTGCGCTCAGATAGAGGCGTACAGGACAGAAGTGTGCCCCGCTGTCCACCGTGCGGACAACTCCATCTGCCTCAATCCTGGCCTCCCAGAGATTGCTCAGGAAACAAGGCTCCACAATGGGAAGCAGGAACTGGAGGTATTCAACTAGGTCGTGCTGTGCAAAGGGACGGGCCCATTGATCCATCAAAGAAAGCCACTTGCCATTGCCCCATAGCAAGACAGGCTCACCATCATCATTGCTGACGATGTGTTCGAAGATCTCTGGTAGGACCTTCCATTGGTGTGCCTGCAAAGGCCCCACTTTGATTGCACCCCATAGCAAACCCTGGACGGCTGAGTTCATGTAGCAGCAGTTTCCTGGGTTTTGCAAACCCCTGAGTGTCTGTTTGGAAGCCAAGCTCATAGGGTCTCCAACATCCGGCCGAGGTGGCCTGCCAATGGCGTCCTCTGAAGCGAGGCTGGTCGCATCCTGCCCAAAATGAGTTGCCATAGTCCCGAGAATGCCAGCTCCTGCCACAGGGAATGCATCTCCAGCGAGTACTTGTGGTTCATGGAGAGCGAGAGTCTCCACGGGATCACCTGTGGAGTGGCCACCGTCGGCTTGGTCATGTGCTGCTGAATCTGAGCATTCGGACGTAGGGCGCTGAATCTGACGATCACCGCATGGTTCTGAAGCAATGTCAGAATGCGAGTGAGCTGAGTGGTCACATGGGTCATCGTGAGTGGCGTCTGATCCATGTTGAGCTCGAGCTTCTTGAGCTCCGGATTCCAGTGCAGGAAGGGGAAGTTTAACTCACGAGCATTGTCGTTCAAGGTCACGTACTGATGCTGCAGCAAGGTTTTCACCAGGGCGTCCTCCAAGGGGGTCTTCTGCAACTTCTGAACACGGGCCAGGAGCTCCTCCAGGAGAACATGGAGGACCTTGATCCGAAGAGGAATCAATCTGTCCTTGGGCGCCTGTTGGTGCCAATCGTCCGTGGCCTGCATCATCTTGACCATGCTGGAACCTGGTCCGAGACTCAAAAAAAGCATGAAGTCCTGGTCCACCGCAAGACCCCTCAGAGTGTCTTCGTGTCGAAGAACCAGCCGTGCAAGGGCCTGTACCACTGGTCGAAGTTCGGCGTCTTGTGGATTGTGGCTCTGGTCTTTGCGAGACTTGTGTTTGCCCTTGCCTTTGCCTTTTGGCGGCTGGTGGTCTGCTCTCTGCCTCTTCGGGTTGGGGGTGGGGTCCACCTCCATTGGTGTCAGGGACTTGAGCACTCCCCACATCTCTTGCACCGGATCCTGATCGTTGTCCATGGTGTCCATGGTGCAGCCGACACAATAGAGCAGCGAGTTGGAGCAGGATTGGACACTCGTGTGCTGCTGTTGAATGTGTGTGGCAAAGAGAGCAAAGATCGGTCTCCGGAAGCATGTCCAAAAGATATCTATGAAACAATGCCCCACGTGTGCAATCCCGGGGATGTTGATGTCTGAGATGTAAGTACATGTCGTGGGTCCCAATGAGTCGACCACAAAGAACACAGCACTCTCTGAGGGCAGCACAGAGTTCCGGCAAGGTGAGGATCTTGGAAAGTTCTCCACGGACCAGCCATTCGTCCAGGTCTGGATAGTTCAGCTGCAGTGTAGGGCAGAGGACCAGTAGGTCCAGCTTCAAGGCCTGCGTGAGCACAAGGTCAGGGCCAGAGTTGCGGAATTTGTGAAGATCATGATGCACCATCAAGGCCAGATGAGTGAAGACCGTGCAAACATGGGGTTGGTGGCCGGGTACAAGTACAACCCAGTCGAGAAAGGGGGGTGGAGTGTTGAAGCCACTCTGCATATCTGGTCACCTCCCTCCAGCGATCTCCATGATCCGAGCACAGATGTCTGAGAAGGGAGGTGGAGCTCTGGGAGAGATGACCACACAAACCACACCTAAGACCAAGGCGCCGAAACAGGCTTTTGTACCCCACCAAGTGATCGAACGTGCCCCCACTGAGTCCAGCCAAAATGACAGGGTGCCGCCAAAGAAATGGTGTCTCGGCCATGTCCTGAGTATAGGCCTCACATTGGTTGCCGTCGATGTGGTGTTTCAGCTCTCTCAAGGTGGTGAAGGTGGTTTCACAATGAGTGCATTGGAGCTGACCAGGAGTTTGGTCCCTGCTAGGATTGAACGTGTTCTGGGTCGTCGTATGTGGATGTTGCATGCTCATATGTTGATGGAGGCCGGCGGCAGTGGCGAATCGGTTGGTGCAAATGCCACAAGCAAAGTGAGCCTGCATCCAAGTGTGGGCCTGAGGGGTAGGATCAGGTGCATCCGGGTGAAGGTCCCTGTGTCGTCGGTCACCAAGTGCAAGGCCCAGTTGTTTCATCACGGGACATGTGTGGGTCTTGGACTTGAACTCCATGTGACAATATGAGCATGGTGAAGTCACTCTGGCTCGAGTGATGTTGGGAAGCACTTCATGCATGATCGTGGCAGCACCTGAATGTTCCCTGTTCATATGCGCACTCATCTGCTGAGTGCGTGCAGCCCAGTAGCCACAGAGAATGCAGCGATGCGTCAGGAAGGTGCAGAGAGGATGATCATCCTTGAGCAGCTGCAAATCTCCAGCATCATAGATATCCAGGAGTCGTCGTCGGTGGCTGGTCAGGACCAGCGGCGGTGCCTTGGTTGGATCCAAGTGGGTGCAAGTGTGAGAGCTGATGTGATGTTTAAGGTTTTGCCAGCTGATGAAAGCTACACCGCAGTGTCTGCATATCGGGCGTCCATCAACCGCATCCCTAGAGATTTGGAAAGTTGGTCCCTGCATCACCGCAATGCCATGTACATGGATGAGATGTCGCCGTAATGTGTGAAGTCGTCGAAAGGTGAGACCACACTGTTCACAGTTCAGACCTGCCTGGGCCAGCTCTGGTGAATCATCGGCGGCATCGTCCATGTGATCCTGCAGCCATTGGTCAATGAGTTCTATGGAATGAAGTATGTGTTGAACATGAGTACCATGAAGAATATCATCAGGCTGCAAGTGGCCCTGATTCCGTTCCCACCTCTGAATGTGGGAAAGAAGGCGGTGACGCAGAGCACTCAACGGGTGCTCCAGTCCATGCACACGCAGGAAGGCTCGATGAGAATTGTGAGTCAAAAAGGAGTGATCACCTGCAACTTGGCGAAGTTGGAGCATCATTTTATTCTGAAACATGGTGAGTGAGGAGGTCGTGACTCCGGTGGCATCAACCCCATACAACCCAATCGGAAGGAGACAAGTGGTCCAAATGTGCAGCTTCTGCTCCATGGTGATGTTGTTCCCCCGCTTGAACCAGGGTTTGAGTTGCCGGAATCGGTGCTGACATGCCGCAAGTCGATGTTGCATAGTCTGTTTGTACATGTTCGTGTAGCTGACCTTCACACCCAGGTAGTCTTGAGAGGTTTTGACTGGAATCTCATACTGTCCGTGGGAACCTGGGATGATCAACATCGTCTGATGCAGGCGGCAGCACAAAAATTTCTTCCTCACAGTGCGTTGGTGCGTTCCTTTGAGCTCCAACAGAATGGCGGACTTTTGGAGGTTGACCTTCATCCCCAGATCATGTAAAACATCTAACACCCGACCCATACAATGGAGACCATGTTCAAAACTATGCATGTCCGTGAACAGGAAGCAAAGATGGCCGTCGTCGGCATAGAAAGTGCATGAGGACATCATCCATGACTCTGAGGTGACACGAGCAACCTCCCGAAGTACCAGTGCGATGAAAGTTGCCCAGAAAAAGGGGGCACCCCTACAGCCCTGTCGAACTCCTTTGTAGGTTCTAATTGTTCGGACTTGACCCTTGTAGTTCAAAATGTACTTGGTTCCAGTGTGCCATTGAAGCAAAACATTGGAGAGAGGGATAGGGATTCCAAGTTGATCAAAAGCCGCCTGCAAGGACTGTCGGGGCATGTGGTCAAAGGCCTGAGTCAAGTCCAAAAACAATTGACAGCCTCCGTAGAGGGTAGGACGGGCTCCCTCCGGGCGGTTCAGGCGGCCCGCATGGTAGCGCCAACGGTCACTGAGCTCCCTGACTTCCTGCACATGTTTATGGACCCGGCAGATGGCATCCCAAGTGCCGCGTCCCGGCAGGTAGGCAAACTGTGGAAGTGTGTTCAGGACGGGCAAGGCAAAGTGTCTAGCTCTTTGAACCATGAGTGACATGACACACTTAGACAGTGGAGTTTGTAGCGCAATTGGTCTGAGCGCGCTGGGTTGGGTAGGCGCCTTGTGAGGCTTGGTCAAAAACACGATCCAGCCACTCTTCCATTCTTCTGGGAGATGTCCAGAACGGAACCACTCCGTGCACCATCCTATCACAAGCGGACTGATGGAGGGCGCAAGTGCTTTCCAGAGAAATCCCGGGGCGATATGTGAAGGCACCGCCTTGTTGCCCTGAAGGTGCTGGAGTTCATATTCAAGCTGTTCAGAGTCCACCGGGGAGGAACCAAAATAAAAAGGAGGAAAATCTTCATCATGTCCTTGATAAAGTTCAGTCATGTACGTGCTCAGGGTATCCATTTCTTCAGTAGGAGACAGAAGTTTGCCCTGCGGTCCTCAAAGATGTGGACGACTCGAAAAAGTTTTTGGAGTCAGCTTTTGAACAGTTTGAAAAAATTGATGCGTCTGATTCCCAGCCCAGTGAAAGCGAGCAGTGTCCAAAATACGCTGTAGGCGAGCTCTGCGATGCTCAGTGGCAGCCCGTCTGGCCTTTTTGCGCCACCGAGTTCGTTTGGTCACCCATAGCCATCCCTGAAAAATGCCAAGGAGCTGAGACCCAGCTTCGGGGGGCGGAAGTGGAGCCGCCCCGCATTGCAGGGTCCACGACCATTTCAATGGCCATCGATCCTGAGGTGGCGTGGGAGTCGTGCTGAATTGTCGGCACGAGTCGATCAGGAGCTGGTTTAGCCCCGAAAGATCGGGTTGTTGTGGATGCAGGTGTTTCATCTGGTCCTTGATGGAGTGTGTCAGGTTCTTCCAATCCTCCGTGTCATGGAACCAGTGATGGTGAAGGGTCAATCTCTGCGTACGTGAAAGACCAGTAGAGGTTTTGGGGACATAAAATCTTCTCCAAGGAAGGCCACCAAGAAGGGGAACATGATCACGGTGTAAGCCCATCATCTGTGGAAGGTCCCGCAAATAGATTACTTTCTTAGAAGCAGCATCACCATCCCGTTGTTGAACCAACACGAAGTCAATTCTTGAGGTTGCATGGTTGGGACCTTCATAGGTTGCCCCCAAGGATGGAAGCCAGGAGTTGAGCGCCATGAGCGAGAAGTCCCGAACTAATTCTTGGAAAACTCGTTGATCAGGATGAGAACAACCCGTGCGTCGACCGGTAGGAGTGTTAAAGTCCCCAAGTCCAACCAATTGTGCATGATGTCGAAGTCCCGTATTGAAGTCTCCCCCTATAAGCCAACAGTTCCGACGAGGAAGTCCAGAAAAGGTGGATCGAAGGGTTTTCCAAACAGTCTGTCTATCAGCCAAGCACGAGGGGTCGTTCGGGTTGTAGGGGAACTGATAGACGTTCACAACGTCCAGGTTGAAGGACCCTTTGTAAAGTCTAACATGTAACACCCTGCTGTTCAATGGAATAGTCCAAGCAATGGAGTCCACCGAGCAGAAACGAAGTTTAACCACTGTAAGAAGACCTCCCCTGTGATGTGTGGCCCCAGCGTGGATGTACGCATAGTCCTGGTCAGTCCACTCTCCTGTGAAGTCCCATCCGGTGTCCTGTAGACAAACACAGTCAACTGTCTGTCTGTGGAGCCATGAGCGAAAGAGGTCCCACTTGATCAGGGTCAGTCGGCCAATGTTCCAGGACAGGTAGGTCAGGCGACCCTGCCTGAATGCTGATGGCGGTTGTCGATTAGGTCTGACCTCTACCGTCTGTAAGCCAGGAGGCTGTGTTGGTGAGTCGGCCTGGGGAGGGGGAAGTGACAAAGACTTCACCCCCAATTGAGTTGCAGTCAAGTATTGACCTCTGTACCATGTCACTCCGTGAAGAGTTGCGCGTTTCACTGCCTTCAAATAAGCCTTTTTGCGGTGTGCATTAGGCTTGGAAGTCCTTCGGGGAAGTGCCAAGTCCGGGGCGGGTCTTTGGCCATCTAGCTTCGTCAAAGCTGTTGGTGTTGAGGAAGTCTGCAATGTGACTCCTCTGACTCCGATGGCTGAGTCAGTACCCTCGGGCTGCCAAGGTGGTGCGTGTATGTTGAATGTAAAGGACATGTGAAAACAGAAGTACCCCAGAATGACCAGAGAAAAACTTCCGATGGTGCACCCCCTCGTCTGGGGTTTGGGACCCAGAAGAGCGCTCATGTACAAGTTCAAGTGCCACTTCTCTGCCCTCAGAATCGATGTCCGGGTCAGGTAGAGCTGTGGTGGTACGTCACGACCAAGAAACCGCCAGCGTCAGCGCCGACGCTAGTAGGCCGCCAAGACACAATCGGCACAGTCCTGGAAGGAGAACTCCAGCAGCAGCGCAGCAAGCTGCAAGGAAGCCGCAGGCCGCCGTACGGCAGGAGATCCAGGTGGAGCCGGAGTGCCGATCAGCTGGTCGATGATCACCACGGCATGGGGCAGGTGGCGAGTCTGAGCACTCGCAGCCCTTATCATCATCATCATCATCATCATCATCGTCATCATCATCATCATCATCATCATCATCATCTTTTCTTTCTTTCTTTCTCAACGCTCACCGTGCGGCGATTGCGTGGACCCGTGGCTTCTTTCAGCCGGTCCGCCAGTCCCGTAGGACCTTCAACCAAAACGAGTGTCCAGCAACATTGCCAGTGTCGTCGACTGGGCTTGATGCTGTTGCATGGACCTCAAAAGCAAATGAAGGCAGGAAAACTGCCTAAGGCAGGCGCAGGAATGATTTTCCCGCTCATCTTCCGCCAACCTCTGGTAGGGTTGGCAGGCGCACCATCTCGTAGCCGGCGCAGCTGCAAGGAAGCGCTCAGCACAGATCTCCTCCAGGGGCTCCGCCTTGGTCCACAAGTCCTTGTGGTGAGAGGCCATGTGATCGTTCAGGTTCGCCGGCCAAGTCTGGCAGAGAAGACATTTCTTGACCAGTCGGTGGCAAAGTTCTGGGTTGTCAATCAGGAGCTTGGTGTCCAGACGATCCAGTGCCTGAGGCCATTCTGAGAACCAAGGGTCACCAGCATGTGGGTCAGCCGTCGCATTCTGGATCTGCTCTTCCTTGGTGAGTGTCGGAGCCTCATCAGCAGGAGGTGTCACAAGTTCTGCACCGCCATGGGGCGAGCATTTCAGCCACAACATGCACACGTTCTCCAGAATCAGAGGAGGGAGCACCTTGAAGGGCTGATGGACGGAGTCGTTGTAGACCCACCAAGTGCCATCATGCAAAAGCGCAGAAACATAGTGACCCGATTGAGAGTCAGGACCTAAGTGATAAGCCAAGGCACAGACCTCATGCGGTATGTTGTCCAGTTCCAGGCTGGCTCCAATGAAGTATGGGATCCACACCTTAGAGCTCCAGTGAACGCGGGTTCGACATTTCTGACCAAAAGAGTCAAAGCGGTCCAACTGGATGCAAGTGAGGTCTGCTGGACTGACCAATGCGTGAAGGCCGAAACTGGCCATGCTCCAACTCGTGAGAATTGCTTGCAAGTCTGCGGATCCTGCTTGTTTTCTGATGCCACTCTGCGAGCTCACGTAAAGGTGTAATGGGCAGCTGTGGTCATTTTGGTCAACGACCTTCACAATGCCGTCCTGTTCCAGCCTTGATTCCCAGCAGCAACTGAAAAACATGGGGTTCAACAGCTGAAGAATGTGGTGAGAAAAGTCAACAACATCATGCTGTCGGAATGGATCAGGCCAGTCTACCAGGAGAGATGTCCAATGGCCGTTGGCCCACAGCAAAATGGATTCCCCATCAAATGGTTCAGCAATCTGGCTGAACACCCCCGGAAAGTTGGACCATTGGTCCTCACTCAGTCCCTTGACTTGAGTTGCTCCCCAAACCAGGCCGGTCACTGCAGCATTCATGTAGCAAGCCGAGGACGGGTTCATCAGAGTCTTCATTGGAGGCTTGACTTCATCCATGATCAAAGAGTCTCGAGCAGGCGTCCCAGGTGCTGGGCCAGCGGGGATCTTTGCATTGTGGCGGGCCTCATCCTGGCCAGAATGAGCCAGAGCCCTCTCCATTCGTTCGAATAGGTGTGGGTCAGGGCCAGAGTCACCCTCCATGGAATGACCATAGCTGGATTCTCGGAGTCCGTGCCGAGGGCTTTCTGGATCTGATGGTTGGGACGTAGTGCATGGAACCTCTTGATCAATGCTTCGTTCTGGAGAAGCGTCAGCATTCTCTGCAGTGTGTGCAGCGCCAAGGAAAGTGAGACCTGTGCATCTGGCAGGGCTTGAATCTCGTTCTTCTCGTGGTCCCACTTCATCCGTGGGAAGATGTAGGGGTCCTTCTGGTCGTCCCCCAACTGGAGAAATTTGAGCCTCACCAGTGTCTGGATCAAATGATCCGAGGAATCGGTCGATTGCAACTTGAGTGTCCTGCTGTGAAGTTCCTCCAACATTGCCTTCAAGATCAGGATTCTCAGGGGCAGGGGTCTGTCCTCCTGCGGTGCTTGATGCCATTCCGTCGTCTTGGACATCATCAGCTTGAGAACTGAGCCTGGGCCCGCGCTCAAAAAACGAAGAAGTCCGTCTCCATGGCCAGGCACTGTAGGCGGTCTTCGTGACGTAGGACCAGCTTGGACAGGGTTTGCAGGACGGTTTTTGAATCTTGTGTGGATTCGTCCTTGATGTTCTGCATCTTCGTTTGTTCTTTTCTTCCTTTTCCTTTGCCCTGGCCCTTCACGCCATTCGACGTGGTGGACCTCTGCCTTTTGGATCTGTTCGGGTTCTCGTCGTCGACCTCCATCTTCATCCATGTGTTCAAGGCTCCCCACATCTCCGAGACCGGACCGCTGCTGTCTGTGACCATGGTGCAAAATGGCCAGGAGGGCTGCGATTTGCAAGAGCACTGGGCACTGAGCAGCGGCGGGGTGTGATTCACAAATGGAGCATGCTTGCTGACGTTGTTGAAAAGAGGTTAGGTAACGTACTTGTAGTACAAGCTGCCCCTGTTGCAACGTTTTGCATGTGAGTTCCAGAGATGTTGCAAAAGATCTCTAGGATCAATCTGCCGTCCACAAAGGCTGCACCAAGAACTGAGGGCTGCACAGAGTTCATGGTCCTGAAGCAGGAGGTCGAAAAGTCCCCTTGTCAGTTTGGTGTCCAACTCAGGAAAGTTCAGCTCCAATGTGGGGCTGAGAACCTGGAGGTCCAGCTTTAATGCGTGTGCAAGTACAGTTCCAGCTGAGGCTTCTCTGAACTTCGTGAGGTCATAATGAACGAAGAGGGCCAACTGTGAGAAGACAGTGCACACATGTGGTTGTGTCGGTGGACGTAGACAGGTGCAGCCAGCATTCCTGAGTGCGCTTGTGGTCTGAAGCCACTCGGCGTAGGAGGTGATCGAGTCCCAGTGTCGACCATGAGTGGTGCTGAGATGTCGAAGAAGATTGGTAGAGCTGGTGGACTGAAGACATAGACCACAAATGTGGCCAAGCCTCCTCATGAGAGATTTGTAGCCTGTCATGTGATCGAAGGTGCCACCATGGAGTCCCGTGACAATGACAGGATGATGCCACAGCAAGGGAGGATCATCCGGAAGTGGAGCTTGGCAGTGTCCGCCGTCGATGTGATGCTTCAAGGCTGCAGAGAAACTCCTGGTCACAATGAGAGCATTGATTACGTCCAGGTACTTGGTCACGATCTGCCAGAAAGGTTCTGGCCGTAGTCGTGTGAGGATGCTCAAGTGCTTGGTGTTGATGGAGGCCAGCCATCGTGACAAACTTCCTGGGACACGAGGCACAGGAGAATTGAGCATCCATGCGCTGAACTGGTTGAGGAACCGGTGGAGGGCTCTCTGGACATTCAGCTCGGTGACGGCGGTCAGCAAGAGCCAGACCAAGTTGCTTCTTGACCGGACAGGTGTGCGTCCGGGACTTGAACTCCTGACCACACAAGTCGCAGGGTGATGGCATTCTGGCTCTAGTCACATTGGGAAGAACTTCACTCATCAAGTTGTAGGCCTCAGGGTGGTCCCTGCCCATGTGAGCAGACATCTGTTGAAGCCGTGCAGACCAGAAGCCACAGAGGATGCATCTCTGTGAGAGGAAGTAGCATAGCTCCCTGTCTTGCCTCAGTGGTTGAAGTTCTCCTTGATCGTGATAGGCCAGCAGCTGACGTCGATGTGCCAGAAGTTGCTCTGGAGGTGCCTTAGATGAGTCAAAGCTGGGACATGCATAGTGCTGGATGTGGTGAGTCAGATTCTGCCACGAGATGAATGGGTCCCCACAGTGCCGGCAGACCGGTTTGCCATGTATGGAGTCTCTAGCAATATCCAGGTTCGGACCAGCGGGTGGAACAATTCCATGTGAGTGCATCTCATGTCGACGAAGCGTGTAGAGATGACGAAAAGTCAAACCACATCTCGGGCAATCCAGTCCTGCCTCCGCGAGTGGGAGAGATGGAGCAAGGTCATGATCATCCAGTTCCTGCAGCCATGTGTGGGTTAGTTGAAGTGAGGTCTGCAGTCCTGTGGTGTCAATCTCACAAACAACATCATCTTGTGCAAGTGAGTCCAATCTGGCCTCATGCCGGGATAATTGCGCGGCCATGCGGTCGCGAAGCAAGATGACAGGGTGTCTGAGATTGTAACCGTTGAGAAAGTCTGCATGTTTGATGTGTGAGATGTACTGGTGGTCTCTCATCACTTGCCGAAGTTGAGGAAGAAGTGTCTTCGAAAACTGAGTGAGTGTGACGTGATCAACACCAGTTGAGTCCAAACCATAGAGTGCAATGGGAAGGACACACGTTTCCCACAAGGACAGCTTCTGAGCCGTGTGAGTCGTGGAGTTGCAAAACCATGGTTTCATCTGACGGTGTCGATGTGTACATGCTTTCAATCTCTTCTGCAATCTTCTGCATTGTTCCCCGCAACATTTGCTTGTATCCAACTGAAATCCCGAGATAGTCTTGGTGCTCCCGTAAGGGAATCTCATACTGTGTGTGGTGCTCTTTTGGAATCCGAAGCGTTGTCCCATGTTGAGACTGTTTGACAAAAGCCTTGTTGGCTTGTGCACGATCAGGGCCACGCCATTGGATGATTGCCGCTGATTTGGTAATGTTCACCTTCATACCCAGTCGTTCCAATATGTTGATGAGTCGTCCAAAGTAGGTAAGACCCCGTTGGAGTTCATCCCAGCTATGAAAAACAAAGCATGCATGACCATCATCCGCATAAAAAGTGCAGTGGTTCCTCATCCAATGAACATCAGTGTCAGCAGCCACATGTTCGAGGATCAGGGCAATGAAATAAGCCCAGAAAAAGGGCGCTCCACGACATCCTTGACGGATGCCTTTGGAATGGGCTGTTCAGCTTCCAATCCTTTCCATTGAACAATGTAGGCAGTTTCTGTGTGCCAAGTGAGAAGCAACAAAATGATATCTTCAGGAAGCTGAAGAAGTCTGACAGCATCTCTGAGGTGTTCACGAGGCATTGCATCAAAGGCCCCTGTGAGGTCTAGAAAAAGTTGACAGCCACCGTACACCTTAGGACGGGTTGCCCGGTCATTCACTGAAGCATTGGCATCATATTTCCAGCGAGCCAGCAGAGTTTGAACCTCGCGAACGTGGGAGGTGACTCTTGCTATTGCTTCCCATGTGCCACGTCCAGGTAGATAGGTAAACTGTGGATACCAAACCAACCCAGGAAGAGCAAAAAAAGCTTCGCATGTTGCACGAAAAGAGACATGATGGTTTTCGAAAGCGGAGTTTGTAGTGCAATTGGACGAAGAGCTTTTGGCTCTGCAGGAGGTTTGTTGGGCTTCGGAAGTAGAACAACCCAGCCTCTTCTCCATTCCTCAGGGATGTGGCCATGAGAAAGCCAGAAGGAGCACCATGAAGTCAGCAGAGGCCCAAGGTCTTCCGCCAGTGCCTTCCAAACAAAGCTTGGAGCAATGTGTTGTGGCACTCCCGTGTGAGAAGAAATGGTCTGAAGTGCCCTGGTCAGATCTGAGGCCTGAAAAGGAAGTGTCTGGAGACCAAATGAAGGAAGGTCCAGGTCAGTGCCCTGATAGAGTTCCTGCATATATTGTGTGATCCAGTCCAGTTCCTCCTGAGGTGACATCAAAGTGCCCTGCGAACGTCGAAGTTGAGGACGTTGTGCATGAGTCTTGGGCGTAAGGGTTTGAACCAGTTTGAAGTATTGATGACTCTTGTTCATGGCCCAGAGGTGTCGAGCAGCTTCGATGGTGTTGTTTAGCTTTAGGCGTTTGGCCTCCCTGGCTTTGTTTTTGGTGTTCCGTCTCCATCGGCTAACCTGAGTGTTTCTGAACCAAGCCACAAAGACCTTGTGGATCTGAGTTGCAGCCATGGGGACTTCCGGAAGAGCTCGAAGAGCTGGAAGATCTTGAGCCCACGGTCGAAGTGGTTGATACCTGAGAGCATGGCTGTCCATCGTCAGTGAGGTCTGTGGTCTGAATTGTTTACATGCTTCCATGATGGTGTTGTTCAGGGTCTCGATGGAGGGAGCCTGTGCGTGAAGTTGTCGAACAGTATCACCCAGGTCGGAGATCCATGAAGTCCAGAGATCACTTTCCTGTTCCCAGTGTTGCTGAAGAAGAGTCCGTGTCACTTTGGGAAGGCCCCTGTTGGGAGTTTTCCATGCCCGCCATTTGTAGGGGATGTTGTGCGTCATGGGGATGTGATCTTTGGTGTGACTAAAACGAAGAGGAAGCTGGTCCAGGTAGATCGGATGTTTGGCAAGGGAGTCACTGGTCTTGTGCCTAACCAAGATGTAGTCGATCCGGGAGGCAGACCCTCTGTTGCCCAGGAAAGTCGGTCCCAGAGAAGTGTCCCAAGTGTTGAGTGCAGTGAGTCCGTGGCGTCGAATCAGGTCACTGAACTTCCCGGAGTCAGGGTGTCTAGGACCTCGATGCCGGCCGGGTTTCATCGAGAAGTCACTCAGTCCAACACAGTGTGGGATGTGGTCCAAACCAGTGACCACCACATTGCGTCCTGGCAGCCCCTTGAGAGCCTGATCACAGAGTTGCCAGATCTCAGATCTGACTGAGAGACAGGCTTGGTCCTGAGTACTCCAGGCATGTTGATAGACGTTCAGGATGTCAATGGATGTGCAGGACATATAGAGTCTAACATGTAAGATGCGACCCTTCTTTCTCGCCAGCTGATCCGCTCCTGAGGACAGAAGGAGCGCCTCACAATTGTGAGAACACCGCCGGCCCAGCCGTTGAGTGGTCGTCCATCCAGTCCCCCGTGAACCCCCACCTGGTGTCTTGTATAGTGAGAACTGAAAGGGTTTGAGGGATCATCCATGTTTTCAAAATGTCCAACTTGTAGTTGCTAAGAGCTCCAATGTTCCAGTTGAATCCACTGAATCTGTTGGCCTTCAGCTTTGATCCCGGAGGTTTGGGACCTGTGGGTTTCTCGGTGGTGAGGACCTGAGGTGGGTTGTCAATTTGTGAGGTTCCAAGCATGGAGGCGCAGTACAGCTTTCCTCTGTACCAGGTCATACCATGCAGTTGAGCCCTCTTGAGAGCACGAAGAAAGGATTTCTTCCTAGAAAATGGTTGTACATCAGGGCGGTCTTGTTGGGGTCCAAGGCCACTGTGCTTTGCCCAATGAAAAAAGGGCTTCGGTGGTACGTTGTGGGCTTCACTGATACCCGTGGCGGCATCAGAACCCTCGGGCCTCCAGGGAGTGGCGTGTGGGTTGAGCGTGCTCACAAAAACTATGATGTAGAGAACCGCAGTTACAAAGAGGAGCACAAGAGGTTGAAATCTCTCCCTGGCCGGGGACTTGGGACCCCGGTGAGCTAGCAGGTTCCTACTGAGACCTTGGGAGGGCCAGCTTGGAGTCAAAAACCGTTGTCTCAAAGAGGAAGCACCGAACTGGTAGTTCACAAAAAGGAAAAGGAGGATGCTCAAAAACGCAGTGAAGAAGATCGACAACAGCAAAAAGGCCGCCAGTTGGTCTTGCCAGACCGAGTGCAGAGAGAACAACTTCGTCAAGGAGTCGTGGATCGGAATGTTCAAAAAGTCCTCCTTGACCATGTTCGAAGGGGGGGTTCCGCACTAGCTCCAGCTATTGGGCATAGCTGGAGCCTGATAGCTCATGGCCCTTATCATCATCATCATCATCATCATGACCTTGCCCACCCCGCTAGCCCAGTCGCAATAGGGTTGGCTGAGATGCACCATTCACAACCTTGCGCAGCAACATCGGTTGTTCAGTCGATTTGGCAGGTTCTTGGGACACTATATAGTGGGAATGTGATGGTGGTCATCAAGACCCTTTTCTTGTGATGTGCGCCAGAGCCAAGGTTTGTCCTCAGCATTCAGGAGAGCTGTGAGAAGCTATGGCATGGCAAGGTTGAGGTTTTGGAAGAGCACGGTCATGGCCAATGCCTTCGAACTTCCAAACCTCAGCCCTAAACAACCCAAAAAACAGCCCTAAACATCCCAAAAGCAACATCTCCCAAACCACCCCCGAAAAATGGTGTGTTGCGAGTCTGATGTGCTGATAGGGGTTGTGATTTTTCTTTGGGTTCGAATTGAGTGGACCTTATGACCTTATGCCTTCCAACCTGGCCCTGGCGGGTGAAAGCCACCCGGATGTTGCTTGGATTCAGATGCACAACCTACAGCCACGGAGGGTCGCATCGTATCGATTCACATCAGAATCTTCAGAATTACATTGGGATTGTAGACCTCAAGGGTCGCATCGATTGTTAGAGTTTGCTTAGCACTTTGTAGGACATTTGCCGCTTTGCTTTTTGCCATGCCATGGGTTCCCCTGAAAAAAAATGGGGCACATGGAGTCGTGGAGGGGCATTTTTGCAGAGCAGTCTTTGGAGAATGAGTGTCAGACTGGAGCACTGCCTGCGAGTCCAAGGGCAGGTGAGTTTACCAAGATCTAAGCCGTCCGCATGCTGATGCTCCTTGTGCTCCAGCCCCACTGTTTGTGGGTGCGCCCAAGCACCGGTTTGAGAAAAACATCACAGGCATTGGAAGGATTTCTGTACCTTTTGGGCAACACTGGAATCCACAACCAAATAACATGTTGGTCCATGTCATTGGTTGCTCCTAGTGAGCACTTAGCACTACTTAGTTCCCACTTAGCACCATCGAATTTGTATGGATGATTATGGGTGTGTGTTTGCACCTCATACTCGACTCACCTAACCTGCTCGTGGTTGCCAATGCCAACCTTGGGCTGCTCTTTGGGTCCAATTCATCGGGTTTAAGCACGCTCAACCAGACCAGGATTACAACTCACCAAATGTTTCTCCGACCCTTCGGAGCAACTTCCAACTTTCGCAACCGAACCGATCTCGAGTGAGCTATCCAGTCAGCCCTTACAGATCTCCTTTGTTTCCATTCAGCTCCACCTCCCACCTTTCCAACATGTAGCATGTTTTTATGGGCGGTGCCATAGTTATATTATTATTCCGGGGGCCCGTGTGACCTCTATGAATAAGATGTGTGTATAATTTTGACTGGAATTATTTTCTGACTTCTGGGTCAGCAAGGGGTGTAGAAAAAGGGGCCATTGGAATATGTTTGTTTGACAGACCCCCCCTCTACAGGCATGATGTGGAATAGTTATTGCCATCTTGCTGACATTGGTTTTTTCTCTCCTTGTGAGAGGGCTCATTGATGTGAAAATTACTGTATTCAGGCGTCACCTGGCCCGCGAACGCAGCCCTGTATACAGCCCACGACCTTTTTCCGGTACGTAGAATGCATCGAACAACGACAGGACACCTTTGGATCTCCCAGGTCCGGGAGGTGCGGTTCATTCTCCGTTGGTCTTACTCGAGCGCCTCGCGAGTCTCTCGAGTCTCGTCGGTCACACCCGCGGACGAGTCTCTCCAGCGGTGAAGGAGTTTGTCCAATTCCTCATCTACGCGTTTGGAGACGAGCTCGAGTTCGCTTGGGAGGAGGGAAACCGGTGAAGTCGAAGAAAAAAACAGAAGGATGACTAAAAGAGATGTACGAGAATTGAATACGCATGTCATATGCGAGTGTATTTTGATAGGGGGACCTTCCACTGTCTAGGGTGTTTGGTGGTTGTCCCTAATGTAAAAAATAGCCCTTTGCTTGACCAAAACACCTTTGTTTGAGGTAAATCATGCTCAGATAGTGCACCCAAAGCACTTGCACACAGGCCATCCACACAGGCGATTGCTTGCGATTGCTCTCCGAGTTCTTCAGGGGCTTCACCACGGGTCCCGGGACGCGCCGGGACGGCTCTTCCGCAGGAGTTGGATGACGATGGCTCTGGTGAGCTCTCAGAAGATGAATGGTTCGGTGCCGTGAAGCGCATAGGACTGAGCACCGTCGTGATGTCGCACGGGACTGTCTAGTTGTGACGTCGGGCGGGAAGTGTTGGGACGGCGCTAGGGAGGCCCATCCCAAGTTAGGATGTGAGTCAATGAAGTCCTTGTGGCGCATTGTTTGTAGATCGTTGGGCGGGCCACCCTATTAAAGTACTTTATCAAATGATGAGCCCCTAAGATGGACCTATCTAGGTCAGAGATTCCATGTCTTAAGTGCAGCGGCCCGATATGATGGTATAAGTGATGGTATAGTGATTTCAGCAACAGGTAGGCCACTTTTGGTGTCAAGGGGCGCCTGCTGATGGTCGTTGGCATGTGTTGAAGTGGGGTTTTGAGGGTAAGCCAAAGCAGGCAACAGGCAGGTGTTGAGAAGGTCGTCTAGGGAAAGGGCGATGGAGTTGGCACTACCACTGTCACTGTTAATTTGATTCAAGCCTTCACAACAGATCGCCATCGACGGCAACAGCTCTGGTACAGCCAGGCGATTCTCAGGTCGCGGGATAGCAATGAACATCTCAGAATGACCATCAGATTTGAAGGCCTCCAACAACTTGTACAACCTTTGAGCAACATTTGGCACCCCCCAAAAAGCCTGCACCCCTGGTGTCTTCTTCACGCCTGTCGTCCCACGCGGTGCGGAAGTCTTCACTTCCCCCCACTTCGAAGGATACTTCGGCCCGGCGCGGGTGGTCTTCGCTCTCCTGGACGGCTCGGACGATGGGAACATCTCCTGGGACGAGTTCAGTGAACTGGAGAAGTGACCGGGCGCACTGGAGAAGCCCGCCCAGCTAGGACGCGGGAGACGTCCGGGCGTGCTGGACGTGGGAGAAAGGCCATGTTAAGCGATTGATGAAGAAAAACCTGCACAGATGAGCCTTTAGGTGGTTTTAGATGCTAAATGGGGAGTTTGGTTGAATCTTCGCCTTGTTTTGGAGGGTGAGATCCGTGGCCTAAAAAGCGAGGCCTTTGAGGAAGGTAGGGTTTTCCATGGCCATGGTCATTTTCTCAGAGATTCGTAAGGTTTGAACGCAGGGTTCCGCGGGGTCTTATATTATGTATATATAAAACTGTATAAACTATAATGTGTCTTTACCCTTGTGGTTTGGGGCAACTCACCTTTTAAACCAGAATGAGGAACATGCCATTTTCTGAATGTTTCTGAACAGGTCGGGTCACAGAATTCTTTGTTTGTGAGGATGACTTCAGGGTTTTATGCATGCATCTTTGAGGAACTTGTGCTGAACTATACTAGTTATGTAGTGTGACGTAGAGGAAAGATCAGGAAAGTTTGAAGTTTTAATGAATTTGGAACTCCATAGTGTTTTGAGCAATCGCGGGAACCAGCATTCAATGTTCAATGCCACAAGGTCTAGTCCGAGTCGAGTGACTAGAACATACTACAGCCAAGAGGAACGCTCATTGGCAACCCCAGTTCTACTGAGCTTATGGTGCGATATAGTGCGACCCCTTCAAATTCCAGATCTCCGAGCACCAGACTTGGCCCTCCATATTTCCCCAGGTACCGCCCTCAGAAATTGAAGAAGAGCTGAGCTAGCTGGCCACTGAGCATCACCGAGAGCATGAGAGTACTCAGATGGGCCTCTATCGGAGGTGGTCTTAGCAAAAAAAGGAGTTGGAGAAGCCACTTAGCAATAAAAAGGACAATGGAACACATGGCTGCGTAGCGTGCTGATGAGTTCTATGAGGCCATCCTCCTGGCACCAAAGGTTTTCTTTTTACCAGGCCGAAATGAAGTTTCGTTCCTGACAGCCGGTCATACCGCTCCCCGAATGGGTGATGCATGGTGATGCCGAGTTGGGCAGTATAGTTGCGCTCTAAGCGCCACCTGCGAAACATGGACCGTGCCGCTGTGCTGCGCTCGGATTCCCAGGCGATGAGCACCTGAGAAACTCGGAAACAGGAAGCAAACTTGAATAACCCTTTTGGGCACTGGGATTAGTTTGGTGCCGGGGGCATGTTTGAGCAGACATATGCCAGGTGGTACCCCGACGAAATCCCTACTATACCTCCCCAAATATCACCAAATTCATGCAAGTGTCCCAGATACCGTCCAAAGAGTTGGGTCGAGCGATTTGGATAAAACCAGGTCCATGTGAAATTGGGACCAGGTCCATGTGCTTTGCTCGAGCGACCGATGGAGCCACTCAGGACGTCGTCGAGTACCAGGCGCGAGCGGCGCGAGCTGAGCTTGGGGAGCCCAGGAGGGAGCGAGCCGGGAGGTCAGGGAGGAGCTCCGACAAGTCCATGGGAAGCTCAAGAAGGATCAAGACTGAAGTCCGATGAATCAAGGAGGATCAAGCTGTAGACTTGGTTTCTAGTCACTACCATGAGGGAAAAACACATATGCTTTTCAATGGGTTTGCTACTCCGGGATGTGGCTTCAAAGGTCAGACCCTGGGGACATGACCCTGGAACATGCTGCAGCATAATCGGCATAATGCTTTCCATTTAGGTAGGGTTTGAAGGGCACCCAATTGATCGGAATGTGATGACTTGCATTCTCGCCTCGGAGCTGCTGCGTTTCTGAGGTCTGAGATGATTGATGGCACACCTGTCACAGTGCCCACCTCAGACGTGAATTGACAGTCAGATGGGTGGCAGGTCGTCATGTTGCTAACAGGATGTAGCAAGTGAAACATCGTGAAACCCATCAGGATTCTTGGCCACCATCTATTTGTACAGATCGTTCAGTCGGAATCCCGCGTCAGTCACCAGGCTTCGCGTCAGTCACCAGAGTTTGGAGTGGGCGAGGTCAGTTGAGCATAGCTCGGGTGGTGGCTTGTCCTGTCGATTGTGCTCAGCTGCATGGTCCAAAGCTTCGCACGGCAACGTTCAAAATCAGTGGAACAGGAAAAAGACACTCTACACTAGCACTTCCAAAGGAATGCTGAACTTGGAAGTCGGGGTGCCCATGTCACATCCCCAAGCGGATGGGATGGGACGAAGAAAAACAAGCCACCGAACTCCATGAACTCCCGGTAGGCCTTCAAATAAATATATAGTCTCCTTTCCAAGAGTATTTGCAGCCTTGGGAACTCGCAAGCTCTCGCAAGGACGTTAAACCTCCCCGCCTTGGCTGGGCAACTCCGGCTCGAAGCAAAAAGACAGGATTTTCTCGTTCACCCCAGCACATGGCGTCATGTGAACCCGGACGCGAACACCCGTGAAATACGTAATACATCTACCATCATTTACTCTATGAGGACGTGGCATTTGTGTCCAAAAAGCTGAGGCCGCTGAGCTGGACCTGGCGAAGAAGGCGCCCAGCCGACCTGCCGGAGATTGTTCCATCGACCTTCTTTCCTCGCCTCGGCTCGGCACCCTCAATCATGAGCCCAGTTCGTTTGGAAATTGCCTCAGTGGCAGAACATGCAGAACTCAGGAAATACCTAACCTTAGCGTAAAATTTCAGGGATAGTGCCACCTAGGTACCTACAGTATCTAGGGCAGGCTGTATCTCAGGAACATCCTGCCGAAGGATTTGAAACGAGAAATCGACCAGTCAGTGGCCAAGTGGCCAATGTGTACTTCCAGGTCAGTGAGAGAACAAAGAGTGTTCGACTTTCCATTCCCCAGTGGCCCGAATGTGAGTGATATTCTTGGAGCCGAAAGGAAACTTGGCAAGACGGCTTGTGGTCCGCGAACGGGACCCGCGAGGGGATTGTTGTGAGACCCGGAACGAACTTCAGTATCGGAGTTTAACCACCAATAGCTGCTGTATCGGAGTTTGGTTTTTGAGGTTGCTGGCTGGCGGTGTCCATAACTGGAGTTGCCCGTGCTGGGCTATTTGGTGTCCTGTTTGGATCGGCCATGACGACTCCATTGCCCATTGGCTAGTCGCCAGTGCATGGCGAAAACAGTGCTTCAAGATGTTCCAAGCAACTATACACTTGTTTTGGCCAAGGCTCCAGGTTCCTCCATAGCGCTTTGGCCAAGATACTTTAAGACGTTCCAATAGATGTGTTACTAGTAGCTTCTGAAGTGATGTTCATAGCAATGGCCTCCAATCTGCGACCGCGATGGCCTCCAACCTAGTGGCTTCTTGTTACTAGATGTTTCAAGATGTTTCAATCTAGATGTTTTTTTGTGCACCAGAGGCGAACCTGGTCGAAAAACCTGGAGCCTGAGTCCAGCCGCACGTCCGATCACGTCCGATCTCTGTCGCACGTGCCCCTCCATCGCTTAGTCTCCCGGTGGCATGACCCACCGGTATGTCAGGATGGTTCATGTTTTATTCTTGCAAAAAGTGTGGAGATCAGATACATCGTTTTCTACACGGTTTGTCAGCTGAACACGGTTTGTCATGTTCGTGTACACGAACACGTATCTACGTATCGTGTCTTCCATGTTCAGCGTCCGACCTTTGCAGCGGAGGACGCGGCGAAGGAGCGGCCGCGCTGCCAGCTGCCGCTGATGAAGTCACTCGACGTCGGGTGGACCCCCATGCGTCCACCTACGAAGCGTATCGGATCGTAGGACGATCATAGAGGACAGACATATATAGTACCACATGGGATGGAGTTCTTTCGGTTATATACAGACTCACTCCTATGTACATCGCCAACAATTGATACGTGCTTATACTGTAAGCATACTTGCCTCGATCATGTGACCCTTCGGACATCTCCATTGCGGTGGAAGGGTCTGAGGGTGACACTGGCACACAAGGCCTGAGACATGATGATTTGTTGCGTGAGCCGTTGTCGAAATTGCCCTGCAACATCATGCAACTAGAGCCCCGTAGGTCCGTCAAGAAAGTGGAGAACTGGTGAGTTCCCACAATTGTCTTCTAACCACCTTTGGTGCTTCTGGTGATTGATTGGAAGGTTTGATTGCAAAAGCCAACATAAAGCAACTAGACAACCCAACTCGTGCCATGCCGCCATGCCTACTCATTTGACTCATCATCCCATGGCCCAGCGACATCCCCACTATATAGGCCTCGTAAGAGCGCGGGGCGTGCGAGTTTGGACGTGCGCATCTTAGTTAAGCAGATCATGGGTTTTTAAGGGGCCGTGGATGTTCAATGAATGAGTCATTCATGAGGCTGTGATGATCCGGATGATCTGATCAGATCATTCTACAATTCAAAGACTTATAGGGTTTCCTCATAAACCTTGGAAGAACCTTCGAAAACCCTAGATCTTAGGCAGTTTTTAGCTGCCTAGGCCGACAGACCCATTTCTGGTACCAAGCCAAAACTTGCGTGTGGAATACTGTCTTTTTGACTCCTGCTTCCTCGATTCATCTTTCGTCTTGAGGCGCCAGCGTCGATGAGGCAGGGATTCAGAGTTTGTTGGCTCCTTCCAGGGATTTCCTGGCTCAGCCACCAGGCGACCGGAGAACAGACTGTACCGGATTCTCGTTTTTTTACACCAACCCCATGGGCAATCATGTGTCAAGTTTTGAAGATGGCAAGTGGATTTTGTTGAATCACAAGAAAACTGCCCTTTCTTCCAGGGGCATATGCCGCATTTGCCAATGTTGTTGTTCTTCCCCCAAGAGTTGCTGAAGTGGTAAGTGGTTTTCAGAAGGACCACCCTAATTGCACCAATCAATGGCCAAGCCATGGTTGAAATTCTCTTATAGATTCGTACACTGTCCGCCCCATCCACCTCTTGGAGCTTGTGTCATTGGTCATCCCACAGAAACAGATTTTCATTCCTCCTGCACAACGGGTGCTGTGATGTGTCTTTTGTTTGTTATGTGCGCTTTGTTGATGCTTTGCTGATTTGCTATGCTGATGCTATGCTCCTCTTGGGAGAATGCCATGGGTTGACCCCTCATTCAGAAAGGCACTGGGGGCCCTTTCGACCCGGCCAGGCGCCGGGCCGGTCCGATGCGCAGCCTGACTGGGCGGGCATCGCTGGAAGGGCAAAAGTGGTGCCGAGATCTGAAAACTCGTGAGAGAATGGAGACATCAGGAGACATCTATGACTGAATCGCATAATCTTGTTCCATCCACTCAGTGGTTTCACTCTGTTGACTGACCTTCCGGGGAAACCTTACCAAACCGTGATGCGGAAGTAGCGCACCTTGTATGCAGAAGTATCGTTTCTGGTCCGAGCTCAACTGACAACATGTCACCAAAGGTTGCTTGGGACCAACCTTTCGTCCAACCCACTTCTCTCAAGTTTGGTGCTTAGGTGCCTTTTGAATTGATGTTCCTTCACGTGCTTTGACCAGGGTTCTGCTCCTAGACACAGCTGCTATAGTCTCTAGAAAGCGCTCCCAAGGAGGCCAAGGGATATACAATGAGAAACACCTTGGGCATCCATTTTCAATGAAGTTGCTTGGAATGGTTTGGTTGTGGGCATGGCTCACCACATCGCAAGCCATGCTGCATCGTGATTTGGTACTCCTGAGATCTCCTGAGTAGATCAAATCCAAAGGTTTCTTAGGAGCCTTCCAATCCAAAACCCTCAATTCGTCTCTTGGAGCTCCGCCCTTCGTCTTGGAGCAACGTCATTGCTTTCACCATGGTGTAACACCATGGTGTAATTACATGTTTGGCAGCAAAAGACCTCTGCTCGCGTTGGGCTCCAGGTGTTTGCAACTCTGATCATGCCACCATGCCCACACTGAAATTTGATTGAATTGGGCCTCACTTCGAAAGTCATGCTTATGGATCTCTCAACGTTCCGCTTTTGGAGCCACTCCCAAACAAGCCCTTCAACCCTTCTAGACCAGTTGCCGTCCAGTCACCGGGTGCCTAGCAGCGAGCAACGTGCAGCTGAGCCGCCCCGCAGCCGCCTAGCAGCGGGCCCATGGCGCAAGGGGACACGCGTCAAGCAGCGCTGTTGAACAGCACCTCGGCGAAGGTGGATGGTGGAGACAAGTTGCCACTAAGTGCCTGCAGCCATGTGATACTTAAAGAGTTCCTGCATGATTGGCTTCCAAACGAGCTGCGTCAACGCGATGGAGATGTGCTCTCCAAACGAGCTGCGTCTCGGAAGTGGTGGTGCCCCAACTGAATTTCCACACTTTCCGTCGGTGAGTCCCCCATCAGGTCAGCGCAGACGTCCCCGCGCGGTGGCCGGTCGCCCTCAGGTGAGCGGAAGCTGGAAGAGGCCCGGCGTCAGATCAACAGCGCCAACCGCTCAGCACTGGCCTCTTGGCAGCCGAAACGTGCGGAGGCAATCGCAAGGATAGTATGTAGTACTATAGTACTTTGTCACTAGTACTTAGTACATCTTAGCACTGTATAGTTCCATGTAGTCATATAGTTCCCTTCACCTTGGAAGATATTTGAGGATTTTGAGGACGTCCCATGTGCTACCCGGAAGTCCACGGGTGTTTTTTTGATTTGTGCCAGCCCTGGAGGTGGGGTGATCGGGTCTTTCATCCGTTTGATGGCGATCAAGCCCTGTAGGGGTTCCATGGCCTCCAGCCTGATCCCGCGACCCGCCGGCGCCATCGTCCAGCAAGGAGACCGAGGAGGCGGGGTTTCAGACCTTGACGGAACTAAGTCGACAAAGAGATCTTTGGCAGCACGGGCAGCTGCGATCTGAATGAAAACGCGATTTATGGAGGCTTTCCAACGGCGTCGCCGTTGGAGAGGCAGTTCGTCCAACTCAAGGTCTATAGGACTCACTTCTACATCCTTGAAGGGAACACACATCTAGCATGTTGTTATTGGCATTTTCTGGCTCTTAATCAATTCCTGGTCAGAACGAGCTGATGCACCCTACCGTCGGAGAAAGACATGTTTCATGTGTGAAGATGCGACTCATGCTGAAACAGAGCTTCCTTGCAAGGCGTGTCGTGGTCGTGACCGCAGAAAATAGATCACGGCGTTTTAGATTGGATGGTTCGCCCGACCTGAGTCCTGAGTGAAATGGACACAACGTGGATTTGTGGCTGTCAAGATTCCCAAAGCGCCGCGCTGGATTGAACATGATTGAACCCATGAGCCCAAACATTTGCACATCCTCATCAATCCAACCTCCAACTTCACCATCCAACACATTCCGGTGCATTGAGTGATGCCTGGTCCTTACAATGCGTGCCGGAGGCAGAAGAATAGAGCACAATCAGTCACTTTTCTGTGAGGATTTTGTTGAGCAGGGGCAATAAAACGATTGGCCATTCAAATAATTACAAGTGCATCGCTAGTAGTAACAGGTGCCTTACTAGTAGTAACAAGAAGCTAGTAGGAACAAGAAGCTATTAGAAACAAGTGCCTCGTTAGTAGGAACAAGTGCCACGCTACTAGGAACAACATTCAACATGGACTTGCATGAAAGGATCGAACGCCGAAGTGCCGTCGTGCTGTCATGGAATTGCCGTCCTCGTCCACGAAATCGAACGAGGAGAGCATCGAGCGCATCGGAGGTCATGTGCAGCAGATGCTTGGCAATCCGTTGGGTTGGACAAATATGATCATGACATATTGGTATATTGGAGATAGCAGATAGCAGCAGCAGCAAGATGTAGCAAGTTGGCAAGTGTGATTTTCGATCTTTGGACCGGAACTTGCTGGAGTTGCATTTGATTTGTCCCTAGTAGTCACCCCAAGGAGTGGTGGAAATTCACCGGTGGCCAATCCAGGTAGTGTTTGATTTGATTACAAAATCAAACAGGCGCTTGTTGGTGATGGTGGCTACTGGCCTCAGTTTTGGGGCTCACCATGCCCTTGCAGGGGATATATGGCAGGGATATATGGTCCTTTAGTGTGAGATGAGCTTTGGAAAAGGTGGGTGATACGCTCTCATACCGCACAATCAAGGTCATGGCACAGTGGCAACAGCTTCATTCACCGATCAAAAATCTGTGAAGAACCCCAGGATGGATGACAACATCGGTGGCTCTCGCAGAGTGATGATCCAGATGTATCGCCGGGCCATGGCACCTCGCCGGCCGGAAGCGTTGTAGAGAGAGAGAGAGAGACAGAGAGAGAGAGAGACTGCAGTAGGTTCCTTCTCACTCCCATGTGTAAACATCTGTAAACAGGATTGGACGGGCAATGTTCTTTCACATAAATTCATCTACAGCTTCGGCACACCAGTGATGCAGCCCAAACACACTCCTTCGCATGGGCTTCCAGGTTTTGGGGAGCAGTTTAAAGTTTAGACTTGATCGCATCTACGAGCAGTGCTTGGTGCTAGTGGCTAGTGTTTTGCGTGCTCATCCACAGCAGCTGCAGCGGTGGCACGTGGTGTTAAGATGTCCACGCAAAAACCTAAGCGCTTCGCAATGCTTCGGTACAGAGTCGAACGGAAAAACAACTCAGGTGAAGAGAGCGGCCCTGTGGTGCATGCTGATCATTCTTTTGGTGACCATTGTAGTGATTTTCTATTTCTTGGTCCTCAAGAACGACAAGAAGTGATGGTCTGATCGGCCGCGCTGGTTTGATCAGCAAGGCTGCAGCAACAAGGAAGCACCATTTTGTTGGTTTTGTATTTGCCGCTTGAAATGGCAGGACTGGAAACATTTGTAGGTTCTTGTAGGGGCTCAAAGCATCACATAATACATGTTTAAGAAATATACAAAATAACTATTCAAGAATTGACATGATATGACTGATATGACCATCATGAATTATTGATGTACTGCGTATATATATATATATTTACACATGGCATACCCTTTCAAAGTGTAAGCCATCAGGTGGATTTCATACTCCCAGTTGTGTCCCAAAGGTGACGGGCAGTGCTTCAGATCCGGACTTTCAGAAGCGGAGAGCACAGCTAAAATCTATCCGATTGATTCCCTGGGTAAGAAGGGGCTGTACACCCCCCTTTTGCTTAAGACCCTTTTCACGAAAGGTAGCCCTTTAGGGGATACCTTGAGTTTGTCTTGCGAAGCAAGTGTTGGGACGTCCGGGTCTAATAATTGATCACTCAATTCAAACCCCCCCCCACCCCCCCCTCGAATTGATTTCTCAATACAGACCCCCCCCCCTCCCCCCCCCTCTAAATTCAATTCTCTCCTGGAGAACGTCTTCGTGAGCCTTTCATGATTTCAGGATAGTTGAACATTTAGAAAGAGTGCATATGAAATTCGAATCACGAAAGGTGTTCCCCGAGGGGATACATACCTAGAGTTTGTTTTGTGAAGCACGTCCATTCTCTCCTGGGGAGCGTCTTCGTGAGCCTCTTATGGTTTCAGGATAGTTCAAATCCTATGATGCTCCGATTCAATGCTCACCGATGATCTGATCCATGGGGCAAGTTTGTTTTCCTAAGAATCTTTTTGAACATTTCCAGAGCATATGTTTGAACAATTAGAGTGCATATGAACGTATATTTACCATTTACGAAAGGTCGCCTCCGAGGGGATAAATCACCATGTCGAACATTGCATTTTTGTTCCTGCCTCTCGCGTTCTCTTCTCTTCCCGCTGTCCTACCTTTCGTGTCTCCCTCCTCTCAAGTTACGTACTAGAAATTGGTCGTACTGTCATTGGTCGAAGGTATTTAACTCTCCATCCATTCAGACGTTCGACCAGTTCTCCCAAACAATCGGTTTGCACACCGATAGCATGGTCAAAGTGGCACTGGAGGTATTTGTGAGATTTTGATTGATGTTTTGAAGGGTTTCTGATACCCCAGCCACACAGTGGCGATGGGTGAGTTTCTGTTTATGTATGTGCTTTTGATATGATAGATAGTTGGTTTTGCCTCGATTCACGACTTGTGATGGTGACAAACCAGAGAAAACTACTGAAGTCACTAGGTAGTTGCCCTGCGGGCCTGGAGTGCTTGACCAAACCTGTCAAACTTCCATAGCCAGAAATCCTCAAGCATGAGGTCACCTATTGGATCTCGACATGCACAGGTTGCCCCGAAGGGGGCAGCGAGCGGAAAGGCCTTTCAAAAGGGTCCCTAAGCTGATCGGAGGGGTTAAGCTCACCCCAAGGGCCCCGGCCATTGGAAAGGCCATTGGAGTCGAGTCCCTTTGGTAGTGGGACTCCTGTTAGCAGACGAGTGTGGACCCTTGGTCGGTGTTGGATCTGGCAGTTGACATGGAAGAGCCCTCATGATGCTGAGACGATATCTCCCAGAAACAGAAGATTCTCATCAAAGCAACTGTAGACCTAGCAGCTCACTTATGTAGGGGAAAATTGGCTGGTTTGATGGAAAAGCATGACATGATCGTCCATGAAGATCATGAAGGTAGATTCTTGGAACCTGGGCGTTGCCGTTTGCTGTCCTTCGGCAAATTCACAACGCTCAAAAGGGGACACACACATGGATTGCCTAGCAGAAGGGAATGTGAACAATCTTTTCACACCCGGCGGCGGATTGTTGCAAACACAAAGTGCAAGGACGTGCTCCATTAAAGACGGGAACAATGCCCAACATGTCCCAGACACTCCATGTATGGCATGTATTAGCAGTAGTTGAAACAGGGTCAATGTAAGTATAAGTATATAATTAAAGCGGATTGTTTGAGTGAAAAACAACAAACACAAATCAAATCACCTGCGTGTGTGTACGTATATCGTATAGGATAAAGTACTAGGATGTGCATGCATGCACCTATTATGTACAGCATGCAGAGCCAATAACAATGCATGTACATCACGTATATATCAACACAAAAACGCACAGATAAACACAATAAGACGCATAATATATATATACATATTATATACCATATATAGATTATTATATATATATATGTGTGTGTGAGAATCCACAAAAGCTAAAGCATGTATGCATTTATCTCCATCCTTCATTGGCGACCTGCCTTTTGCGACCCCATTCCTGGAAGCAGCGACATCTAATTGCCAGCCTTTTGGGGGGCTCAAAAGAGTCCCTTTGGAAATCAGGATCCCCGACCATCGATGAACCATTTGGATGCACCCAGGTCTCAAAACACGGAGGCGCGGGTCTCAAAACATGGCTCAAAAAGCTCAGCGCACATATCAAAGTCAGTATTGACCATGGAGATGGTACAGGAAAGCAGTTGCTCAAAAAGGTCAGGCAATTGCGATGCGTACAGCCCGCCCAAAGTGGAAACAATAATTTCGAAAACGGCATGTTCATCCATTAACCTGGTGTCCTTTGATAGGCGTGATTCATTTAAGTCCTCAAAATGCACCGTTTACAAGCGGTGCTCGCACGGTATTTGTGGTGGCGAATTGGTCAACCCATCACTGGAATGCATTCCGAACAATATCAAACCAAATCTAACGCAAATAATCAAATATGTCGGTGCATCTCGCGTAGTACAAGCTAGGTAGTTGAAACGTGCTTTGGAAGGGGCTCCCTGCAAGAAACGATGCGTGCATGTTGGGGAGGCCATAGTGAGGGAGTTCGGAGTCACGGGAGTTTGGTGTGCCTAGAACCACTTTCTTCACGCACCAATCCCAGAAATGGGGAGGGTGGCCCAACCCAAGGCATCCAAGGCATCCAAGGCACAGCTTCTAAGTGGAGGGATGTCCTAGCCAAGCCTGCCATGTGCCATGGAGGGAGCTGCAGATGTGCCGCTTGGAACTGGTGGAGCCACAGCGATTTGTTGAATTCGCCCAGTGCTAGCGGATAGCTATGATGCCTTCTCGGGTTTTCTCTCCAAAACCATGGGTCGATTCATGATGAGTCATGTAATTATGGATGTGTATTTAAAATGACTTTCCCGTGTCTTCTCATTCTCACATGTTCTTTCCAAATCACGAGTAAATTCATACAGATTCCAGAGTGTTTGTTGCTTTTCTTCTTCCACCTGGCTCTGGGGCAAAGCCCCAGAAATGTTTGCCATTGTTTGCCCATATCGATCATGTAGCTGAGAATCGTGTCTGTTGTCGGAGGTCTTGCCACATTTCACAAGGCTGACTGCATGTGCGAATCAAAGCCCTACCACATCCTTTTGTTAGTTCGGGGTGCCTTATTCGGAAGCAGTTCTGAACAAACCTCCGACAGTTTTGAGGCCCAACGGGGCACTGTCCTTCCAACGTCTTTTGCACCTGGGCGATGAAGGGGAGGAGTGCCGTGAAGTCGGAGATTCAGATAGAGTTCATCCTCCAATGGATTCTTCAGGAATCGCCAGGACCGCTTTTTCCATTATGTTTCATGCCTCACCCAAACACTTGAAGGGACTCGCATGTTGACTGACTAGTTGCGGTGGTTGAAACGGGGTCAATGTAGGTGTGTAGTATTGCATTTTATTGTATATTCCATACATATTGTTTGGGTTAGTTAGTTACTGTGTTCTGTATTCCTGTTCTTTGATTTGGTGCTGAGCGGTTTAATTACTTCCCACAATGCCCACCATGGACATTTGGAGATGAATTCTGGCAGACTGGAGGTATCAAAGGAACGTCTCATGCTCTCTCATGGTTCATTCTTGCAATCCAAGCACTTGGATTCCCTTTGATTCCCAAAAACATTCCTAACTCCCCTCCATGAAGTGGAATTCCGGGTGATTGATTCATCCAGATTCATCCCAGATTGTCGTACCACACCGTCGGATTCGTCGTGTCGTACCACAGATATGTAAACAAACAGGATGACACGATGAGCCATGGACCTTGCTATCCTTCGAAAGGTATTTGTGCTGGATGTTGAGGTCAGCTTGCTTCCGGTTTGTGACCCCTTACCCCTTGTAACAACCTTGTTTGCTCAACGAATTCCAAAGCCACTTGTGAAAATGAGGAGCTGCACTCATGCGGCCTCAGTCGCGCGCCTGAGGGTCACTAGCACCTGCAAAGATTCCTCATACAGCTCAACTTGGATAAAAAGCCACCTCATAAGCTTAGAAACTCCAAGGGAGCTGCCACAGAAATATACTGTAAAAGTTAGACTATTTTAATACTATTTTATTGTCGTTTTCTCCAGGAGTTTCAGCTGGGTGTTTTTCCCATCCACTGCGTGGCACGGTGCAACCGATTTCAGCGGCCGATGTCTTCGCCAGGTGCATGGGAGCTCCGTTCCTGGAGGTCCGCGCAGAGGCGTGGGAGAGGGACGTACGTCGGTCCACAGACTCAAATAAGATCGGTTCCTAACTATAAAATCATTTAATGTTAGGACTAGTTAGTCATTCTATAGTTAGGACCACTTAACAATAGTTACTGTAAGATGGTTCCTATAATGTGAGTGATCTTGTGGCGGTAATGTGATCAATTTGTCCTGACAGTTTAACAGGATCATCAAACAAGATGGTCTAAAGATGGAAGATTTACCTCCATTGATCCTTTCAATGTGTCTTTTTATTAGCCACCTTGATATATATATATATATTCTAAAGGAGGCAAACACAAGATGTGAAGTTGACATCCACTCGCACTTGTGGCAGTCGGGATGTTTGCTGTGTGATGACACTATAGCTATTCACATATATATATATACATACGTATATTCTGAACATCCGAACCACACAGACCTCGGGCAAAGTTCTGAAGCAGGACCTGCAGAAATGCTCCTTGTGGTGGCTATATACTGGGGCTGTTCCCAGATGTCAAGGAACGGTTTTGCATGAACTCTTTCATGTGTTTATGGTCGGTATTCTGTATGGAATGTAGTATGTAGTGGTTGGGCGGTGTGTTCGTGGCAGAGGAGGGAGATGAACGACTTGTGTGACGCGTCACACACTACTGTGGTCCTCAGGTACCCCCCAGCCTCTTGGAAGACTTCAAGCTTCGACCCAATGCGGCGCGGGCACTCGGGGTGTCTCGAAAGGGGCAACTGCTAGCACTCGGCGTGGTCAGTCCGGCACTCATCTCTATGGTGAAGAATTCACCAAATCCAGCACAGTTGGTCCCTGACACATCCTGGTAGCAGGATTGGAATCAAGCAGGATTAGCAGGATTGGAATCCACTTGTCGTTTCCTCGGGTCCTTTCATCTCGCTTTCCTTGGGTCGCAACCGTGGCTTCGCGAGCTTGAGTCGTCCTTCCCTTCGTGTCTCAAGGCCCTTCTCTTCTTCGTAGGTGTCCAGGTCCCTTCAATCCAGGTATAAGTATAAGGTTTTCTTGTTTGTTCCCGAATGCGTAGCGAAGGGTTCCCGTTTATAGTTGGGGGTCTGGGGGTTGGAGCTGTGTTCGCGTGGCTTGCGTCGTGTCGTCGTCTCTCGTCGTCTCTCGTCGTCGTCGCGTCTCAAATTTGCTGCCATTGGGGGAAGCTTTTGCAAGTGACTTTGCATGGGCGTGTCACGTGTCAGTTTGCGACGCTATTCCATTGTGATTTGCATGACAACGACACGTCGCGCAAGAAACGTGATGCATTTCGCTGCACAGGCGCAGCGTTTTGTGAGATCCGCAGATTGCCGCGCAGTTCCATTGGGATTAGCGTTTGGAGAGTCGTGTTTTTGGGTGTTGGATGTGGCCGTGCCATTGGGATTTGCGTTTCAGGGTGTGGCATCGAAGCTCGGTTTTCGTGACAAGTCTCAGCTGAAATGGCGATTTTGGTGGATGGGAGTGTGCTCAGAACGGGTCGAAATCATTCCAAACGTGTGGTGTGGTGCAAATTTTGTTGAAGCTCACATGCGATGGTATTGTCACTTTTCGTGGCAGGCGCAGGACTTCGTGCGGGTTTTGAGGCGTGGAAGTGCAATTCTCGTGGCAGGCGCAGGGAATCGTGAGGTTGCGAGGTGTGAGGGAGGTGAGATTTCGTGGCAGGCGCAGTACTTTGTGCGCGTTAGACGTGTGGACGCGGAAAGATTCGTGGCAGGCGCAGGGAATCGTGAGTTTGTGAGTTGTGGTAGAGGTGAATGTCGCTGTCACATTGGGATTGGCGTGTGAGCGGATGTTGTTTGGAGGGGCTGGAATCGCGAAACTGCTTGGCAGGGCTGCGTGATGTGTGTGCTCCGATGGGTGTTTCCGCTTGACTTTTGGAGGAAGTCTCGTACGAAACGCTCGTTTTGCAGACTTTGACGTGTGAGTTTTTGAGGAAGTCTCGTACGAAACGCTCCTTTTGGAGACTTGACGCGCAACCCTCTGCAGAGATCGTGCGCGTCGAGTGCGCGAAATGCAGGCGAGAGTGCGATTTGTCCCATGCGCACGCAACCCTCTGCGGAGATCGTGCGTGTCGAGTGTGCGAAATGCAGGCGAGAGTGCGATTTGTCCCACGCGCGCGCAACCCTCTGCGGAGATCGTGCGTGTCGAGTGCGCGAAACGCAGGCGAGAGTGCGATTTGTCCCGTGCCCGCGCAACCCTCTGCGGAGATCGCGCGTGTCGAGCGCGCGAAATGCAGGCGAGCACTGGCGACTTTGTAGTACAACTTTAGTACGCGGGGTATCTGGGGAGCTGGAAGATGAGAACTGGTGACTCGATAGTACAACTTTAGTACGCGGAGCAATCTGTGGAGCTGGAAGCTGAG
>CAXAMN010024472.1:447816-524268 GCA_963970005.1 Durusdinium trenchii | reverse complement strand
ACAAGAGTGTCCTACAAGAGTGTCCCACAAGAGTGTCCCGCAAGAGTGTCCCACAAGAGTGTTCCACAAGAGTGTCCTATAAGAGTGTCCCACAAGAGTGTCCCACAAGAGTGTCCCACAGAGTGTCCCACAAGAGTGTCCTACAAGAGTGTCCCACAAGAGTGTCCCACAAGAGTGCCCCACAAGAGTGTCCAAAAAGAGTGTCCCACGAGAGTGTCCCACAAGAGTGTCCCACAAGAGTTTCCGACAAGAGTGTCCCACAAGAGTGTCCTACAAGACTGTCCCACAACAGTGTCCCACTAGAGTGTTTCACAAGAGTTTCCTACAAGAGTGACCCACAAGTGTGTCCTTCCCAGAAGAGTGTCCCACAAGAGTGTCCTACAAGAGTGTCATTTGGATGTATTAGTTTTTCGAACGTGTTTGCATTCGGGTTCGTGGGTTCCATCTTGTTTGTTTTTTTCTCACTGCTCGGACAGATGCGAGACAGCTTCCGGTTTCTTAAGATTCTTAAGTGACCATTTGATACCCACGTTTTTGAGCTTGGCCAATAGGTTCACTTGAACACTCCAAAATGGGCACTTTGAAGAAGCTGGTTGCTTCATGTAGACTCTCCATCAACAAAAAAAAGCTCTACCAGAATGGTTCAGTACATTTCCATACGAGTGGTTTAACCAAAAAAGAGTCATCCCACTAGTATTGTCAATAGATGTCAATATAGCAATGGTCCTAAACAACGTTTGTTTGGCCTCTTAAACCGTGGGTCCATACGGTCCATGGCCTTAAGGGCAACAGATCTCAAACCGGCCAAAACCAGAGCTGAGAGTAGGGAGATGATGACCCAGCTTCATCAAGGAATGAAGATCCCACGTTTTCCCTCCCTCTCGAGAGGTATGTCTTGGAGAGCGCGGGGGAGACAGGTAGGTGAAAATTGGCCAGCGCAGGGTGTTAGCTCAGCTACGCAGTGGGCACTGGTGAAGCTGAGATCGTGTAAAGCCTCAAAAGCTGATCCTGGGAACTGATAGAACACCATGTCAGGATGATTTGGGTGCCCCCATTGCCATGCGGGGGGCTCTCCAAGAAGGAATATTTTGGTTGAAACGCCTCCTAGTTGACTCGAGTGCCTGGATCCTGCTGTTTGAAGGGGGAAGGATTGTAGCCTTCAGAATCCCTTTGATTATCCGTGTTGGTCAGTATCTAAGACAATCCCACTCTCCAGTTGAGCCTTTGGCAGAAGCTGAGGTGGTGCAAGTGGAAGGCCTATGACGTCTCGGCCGTTTCAGTTGGCATCCATCGGCGATTGCTACCACAATCAAAATGCTACCACAATCAAAATGCACTTGGAGCCGGTTCCGAATCCGAATCCGAACCCGAACCGGGTGAAGCCCTCCGTTTGGCTCATCCGGTCGAGGAGGTCCGAGGACCGGGTGCGTACCGCCCTGCCCCGTTTTGCGGAGCGGCGAAGAACCCGTCGGATGCACCGGTTTTGGGGGGACATGAACTTTGGATGGGTTCTCCGGCAGAAGCTTGGGAAACAGATCAAGACGCACACCAAACCAGGCCACTTCGCAGGTCCATATGGGCCACTTCGTAGGTCCATTTCGACATATGTTGTTTCACTTCTTGGAATGGTGCACCAAAGATTTATCCATCCATCATAAATCATTGGACGCCAGTCAGATGAGTCAGCCAGCGCCTGTTTTGCTTCTGTCGTTTCGCTGCTCCGGAGTCAGCTTTTGGTGCCAGGCCACATGCAGACCATGCTCACTGAGATCAATCGAGTTTGCACAGAGGTGCCATTGATGGGCCGGAAGATGTGGGTGATTGGCGCTAAGCAGCCCAGCCAGTTGCTGTTCATAGTTTTGTCTTCTGAAAGCACTGAAAGCAGTGAGCATGTTTGGAAATTCGAAGGGATGTGGCACAGGACCAAGGGCCTTTACATGCTTGATGACAGTCGCTGACTTGATGCTTGTTAGGACTTGTTATATAGGGGGCATTGGGTATCGCATCACATCGGGCATCCAACCCTCACTTTCCTCAGGGCCGGCAGCCCCCATCGATGCGTGGACTGAGACTGGAGAACCGCTCTCAAGTCATGGCCCCAAGAGCCCCAAACGAGAGTAGGTTGACATCCCAGCTAGTCTATTCTGTTCACCATGGAACCACACACATCCACACACACACACACCCATGACATTCCATGCAGACACTCCATGTTTATCAAACAGATTACGTTATATACGTGTACCATATTTTACATATACAAGATGTCTCTCAGGATCCACCCCAAGGTCGGTGGAGTGGATTGAGAGTAGATGGCGGACCCTCATCTCTTTAGAGATCGCGGGGGGTGTGCCGTTTACTCTGAAACCCCTGCAAACATGTCAGTACACATGGAGCCTTTGGCACGCAAAGGCGTAAGACAAGATTACAATATTATTTAAACACAATTTAACCCATGTCAACCACCTTTTGATGGGGAAGAAGCCGTCTAAAATAAGAAAAACTATATAAATATAAAACAATGTTCAACATAACGCATCAAAAAATCATAAAACATCTATACACGGTACTTTCTTCTGTGGCTGAGAGCTCCTTCTGCCGGCACCTGTCGGGCATGCAGCACCCCGATGCTCAGCTGGGCCGCCCCATGCTCTACGCGGCCGCGGGCGATGCCACGACCACCGCCATGACGGTGCAGGCGGGTCGGGACCTGGGTTTGGGTGGGAAAGACCCACTTGAACTGGAAAGAGTATGTGGATGTATGTGGGTCTCTTTGAAAATGAGGAGTGATTGGAAGCCGGCCTTGGTTTCAGAGAGTGAAGACGAAGACATACATAGGCGTCATAGGCGGCTTTTTGGGGATGGGTCAAAACTTGGAGCCCCAACACCATATAGTTTGACCTTCCGGGTAGGTCAACCAAGATTGATCTTGAAGACCACTCAGACTTGGCTTTGCACCGGTTCGAGCAGCGCGGACACTCGGTCTCACGTAGTGACGTAGTGGTGTTTCTTGCCGTGTACAGATTTTCTTGCATGTTTGTGTTGTACTTACCCCATACTCCCCAACTCACTAAAAGGTGAAGGGCTGTGGGAAGCGTCAGACTGGAGGGCAAGTCACGTCGGTAGGTTAACCAAGGTATCCTGTTTCCATGACCCACAGCCATTTAGGAGACACATGACTTTTTGCTGCTGGCGCTAGGGGCTACATAAGTTTGCTTGGACATGCGAAATGCGGAGGGTGGTGAACTGAACAGTGACGGGGTGTTTGTTTTTCCATGTTTTTCCTTGGAACTCTGAAATCCACCAACTGGCTGTTTGTTGAGGCTTCAAAGGATTCGAGTCCACACAACAAACCCAGGGTTATACAAAGGGCAGTAAGGATTTTTGTTGAGTGAAGGGAGACAAGAGCACTTTGTCGTGGTGGAACCTCAGATCGGGGAGAAGGGCGCCATCATTTGCCAATGGTTTGCATCAAGAGCCCTTTGGCTTGACCCAGGCACTTTTGAGAGAAGACCCTGGCTATTCCTTCGAGGCAGCTGGTGAGCCATCACTGCTGTATGAGGCGGTTTAAGGTTGCTAGGGAAGATAGGAGAAATACTTCCATACATCGCCAGCTGGTATCCCAACCTTGGTTTGCTCCAGAGCATTCACTTTCAGCCGCTAATTTCCCCGCCGCTCTTTGTATTGATTCTGCATTTTTTAAGTAATGCGCAGATGAAATGAAATGCTGCCCTACTCCCCAATAAAATATCTAATGACATCCAATGAACATATATATATATACGCTTTTGAGACTAGTTTTGTATGAGCACCCGCGGCCAGAGGTTTGGACGCATGGACACACATGGTCTCCGTAGTCCACCGTCGCGGCAGTTGGTTTGATGATGTTTTGTGCTGATCATTGCATTTCTTATCAGCACCACGAACATCCGACAACAATACCCCGCCTTGGCATGCCTTAATTCAAGACTATTAACATGAAACGCATGAACCGCGTGCTTCATTCGGGGTGAAGCGGGGGTTCGATTCAACCCGAACACTCTGTGGTTTCCTGACCTATTCACCAATCACTTGGTGTTTTCTTGATGTTTGGGAGCAATGATCAATGCAGGCATTTCTGCTTGTTTCAATTCATTTGTTATGCCAGTCCCTTGATGTCCCAGACGGGTCATGTCGGATCCCCCCAACTCGTCTCACCGGGGTGACCAGGCGACCCAGCAGGATCCGGTGGTCTCCCTGCTGGGCGGCGTGGGGCGTGACCAGCTCGGCACGGGGGCCCGAAAAGGTGACCCGACGCTGGGAGAAGATGAGTGCCCACAGAAAGGCATAAGGATGAAACAAGGAGCTTTGAATTGCCTTCTACTGATATAAGGCGGGAATAGTACATATATATATATACTATACTATAGAATGTATAATTAGTGTAGGAGGTTTCAAAGCTTTTGTCAGGTCTCTAGGTATGGAAAGAAATCTAGAACTACATCAGGCACACCATTCCATATTAGATTTCAACGGGCGGGCAAAATTTGTTTGAGGACTTGAGAGGCGGGAGTCCTGCAACGGGGTCAATGTCCTCAAGTTTGACCACACATCCCAACTTTACGCCATAAGTCCGGTCAAAATACCCCAACCATGGGATGGTATCGCAGACATCCGTGGGTGGGGATGCTTTTGACAAGTGTTTGCGGATGTTTCCGGTGAAGTTCAGCGCCCTGGGTCACGCAGAGATGATGTCTCGAATGCCACTGAACTGGTTCCTTGGGAAACTAAGCCAAGCATTCTGGGAGGCTACAAGCTGCAGGACTACCTCAACAAGGTGGGTCCTGTGCGGAAAAAGAACGCTCGGTTTCAGTGTGCCGGTCATATGTGGTCCGGTCAAAGTATGTGAGCTACAGTGGTTTCAGAGTAGATGGCGCTGGCACCCCATGATGTTCTTTAGATGGGAGTCCATATAAGCCACCTCTTGGGGTCTGTGCCATCTACTCTCAATCCACTATACTGATGAGCGAAAGGAACCGCTTCTTCCAGCGCCTGTGAGTCGAACGGGCTGGTTCCCCAAAAATGTCGACACGGGCTGGGACATGAGAGGTCGATGTATATTCCAATGGAGTCGTTTTTGTTTCCGTTTTTTTGTTTAAACATGTTTTGACCAGTTCCTTTATGGGTTTCACACCGCCATGTAAGTCAGACTTTGATGTTCTAAATGTGGAAGTTTCAGCCATTTAGAGTGACTCGGAGCCCAAACAACTAAACAAAGCTTGCTGCAGCTGTAGTTTGTTGTTGCCCGTGCTTTGGTAGAAACACATTGTGGGTGGTGCAGCAATCACCTTTGAAGCACCAACGTGAGTATGAACTTGCAATGAGTTCAAGACAAGGATGTTTGTAAACTCTGGGTTTCTCCTCTGAGTCACATCCGTCAACGCCCACCAGGAAATACATACGCTGTATTCATTCATTGCAATATGATGGTGGCAATCTCACGTAGAAAGAATCACTCACATTGTCAGGGTCGCACAAGCGTGGCTCGGTTTCCACAATCTATTTCATCGCAGAGTGAACCCCTTGGGAACCCTGACTATAGCCCTATACAGTAACGAATGACTTTCACATTTGAGTTTATGGCGGCTTTTCAGGAGCCAATGCATGAATACACCATCGGAAAATCTATAAACATGTGAACTATATTATGAACTTCTCTCCCATTATGAACCTTAGTTGAGACCCATTCCTTTTTAAACGGAGATGCTGTTGGAACAACTATATGAGCCTGGCCAACCCAGGAACCTCTCAACCCCAAAACCGTGTTGGCGCGAAACCATGGCCGGTCTCCACGCCCTTCGGAGCGTCTCGACGGAGAACGTCGCGCGGGACGTTCTCCGCGGCCAGAATGGGATTCAGCCCTTGCTGAGCGAAATCGTCAGTGAGCAAACCGGTTGGACGGTGCCGGACCGGGGCAGATCCGGGAAGGAGCCGGTGGCGGCCGGTCCCGGTGCGACGCTTGGCGCCGGGAGCTGTTTTTTTTCTTGAGGTGAAACATAATCGTTCAGGAGTGAAACACTAGATTTTCCATCAGGTGCATTGTTCCTGTTGTTGTCAAGTTTGTTGTTGTTGTTGTTGTTGTTGTTGTTGTTCTTTTTTCTTCTTCTTCTTCTTCTTGTCGTTCCTGATGTTTCAGATCTGGATAACAGTTTTCTCAGGGTCAGCGGTTGAGCTTTTCTAGTGTGGGAAGACCGGGGCGTCAAGTTAAACGTTCGCAGCAACCCCATATCCCATGACAATGGACGACGCATGTTGTGATAAGAGACACACAGCAGCTCGAGTTAGGCTCCAATAGGGACTGTTTCTAGTGGCAGACCCTTAAAAAAAAGAGGCGGGCACAGGTCCATATGGTGGGACACTCCTCGTATGTGTTACTGCATATTCTCATGACAATATTCCCATCACATAGCAGGGTGGGGGGCCCCTAGGGCCTAGGGCTCCAACCACCCTTTCAAAAGGTGCTTGGAGTGGGTTCAGAGAGTTTACCGGTACTTGGAGCCCTAGGGTGGAGAGTTCTACGGAGCTTCCTGAGCCGCAACTTGCCAGGTCTTCCTCCTGCCCCTGCGCATGGACGATGCGGGCGCCAGCTTCGACCGTCCCATGACGTGGGGGGCCCACGTCGTGAAAACGGTGGGCCACGTGGTTCGCTGGGTCATGGGAGCAGCGCCCAGATAGCAAAGCAAAGGAGCAGAATCAGGGCCATGGGATCCCTTGGGCCGTGTGATGGTTCGGTTTGGGGAAGCGGATGGAAAGAAACGGTCGGTGCGGTTGCCATCATGAAATCCCATCCCTTATAATGCCAAACACCTCCGAACTCAGAACCCGGCCACTTTAGTCATAAATTTGTTCATGTTGCGCTGCGTGATTTAACCCATAAATGGAGCTTAGTTTGCTGTAAGACCGTGGAGGAGGGTCTGCCCAGCATGCTAAGAAGGATTTGACATCCCTGGAAGGCGATGTGATTCTTTACAATCCATGCATGGGTGGTCATTGTGCAATTTGAGCGCATCGACAGTCCCAGTCGCCAGTTGGACGCGATGGCTCTACTACGGCTCCTTTATTGAGGGCCATCTATTTTTCTGAGGGGGGCTCCTAGTCAAGGCAGAACAGGAAGAAGGAGCAAGCAAACAAGAAAATGAGCTATGAAGGAAGTTTAAGAAGGAACCCACTCGAGGGCCCGAGGGTAAAGTTTGGAGTCTTTAGAGGATGGAGACATGTTATTATACCTGAACATTGGAGGATAGAGCCGGAAGGAACCATTGGAATGCAGCGCTCCTTTTGTAGGCCACCAGAGTGTAACATGTAGAACTGGGAGGAACCATTCCAGCGTAGGGCCGCCCGAGGGCCAGATCTACAGCTGAGGAACTTGCTTTCTGTTCTATTTGTTTACGCTTCGGTGTTCTTTGTGGAGGGGGGCGTGGACACCCACGCCCTCCGCATCCCTCCCACTGCACTGCCGGCTCGCAAGCTTGCAACCTGTCCGATGTCGTGCCGGCCGCGAAATCCGACGTTTGAGGGCCACACTCCCCTGCACATACCCAATTCAATCCGGGCCCCTCCTTTATTTATGATCGTGTTGGATGTTTCCGGGAGGTGGGAGGACTGGGAAGAGAGTAGTTCCAGGAACAAGTTTGCTTTCGTTGGTCATGCCAAGGGGCTTGGCGGCCCCCACTGAGGCCGGAGAGAGCAGGGAGTGTGGCAGGGAACAGGGGAAGATCTCAAGCCCGTTCGGCCTGCGTAATCATCCTGGAGTCAATGGTGCTAGCATATGGTTCCTGACTGGCTATCGGCCGACAATCAGGGGTTGACTCGTTAATGCCACATGTAACTTGTAACCACGTAACCTTCCAATTATTCATAACACAAGATTAACGCCCATTCTGCCGCATTCTTATTCTATGAGGATCAGCTCTTGGGGCACGAAAGCTACTCAGTCCAAGTGTCATATGTCATGTTGCTGTTCGTGTTCAACCTTGTGGTTCTGTTTTCCTTTTTGTCTTGGCTTGCGGTTTTTCCACTGGGTTGCTGGCCAGCTCCCAGTGGAAGAGTGAAAGTCACCCTTTGACCCCCTTTCCCTGCCAGACCTTTCGTTCAGATGCCAAGGTTCCTGGCTTCTCCTGTGGGACTTGCCCAAGGGTGTCATTCGGGGCTCCCAAACTGCTCCAGGAGAAGAGTGAGAGCAACGTGAAGTCGGGGGTGGTCTATCGTGCCATTCAGGCGACTCGTGACATGTGTGGCGGCTTTGCGTAATAATTTTATATAATTGTTGATTTTCCGACAATGGAGTTACTCGTATATATATATATACACAATTATACACAGTATATATACAATACTCAAAAAGTGAATCTGAAAACAACATAATGTGCGATCCTGATTAGTAAAGGGCCCCCCCTCTCAAACAAAGAGGAGACCCTCTATTTAAAAAAAAAACAAAACTATCACCAAAACAAATCTGGATTCCTGTGAGAATTCCTTTTTGTAATTGATTGTAGTATTCATTTTCCTTTCATAGATTGTATTCAGCTTCCTTTCTCAGGTGCTTTGTAAATTTGTTTAGGAGCAATGTTTTATAAAGGGTTTAATTAGGAATTGGTGGTTTTGGCCAGCTGTCAGTTTTGAAGAAACCTAGAGAAAGCTATATCAGCTAATGAATCATAATCATTGGCCTCAGAAGGAATTCAATCCCTTATTAATTAGGTTTCCAATTTAAAAATTTAGGGTCCCCAAAAACAGTTAGCATTATTCAGGACCCATTTTTCAAACATGGGGGTCTGAATAAATTTGGAACATTTTAGCATTATAGAGGACCCCTTGACTAATCGAGATCCAACATTAAAACAAAATGTTGTCCCAACGGGGGGTGTCCGACAGGCAAACGTGTCCGACCACGGAACAGGGGGGTTGCGAGGGGCTGGGGACAGTTTCGTCCGTGTTACGGCCTTCGCGTACATCGGCCTTCGCGTTCCGCTGTCGACTTTGTGACGTTTCGTTCGCGTTACTACTCGGGTAATTCGACCTTCGCGTTGCTTTTTTGGCTTAGAGGACATTTGTGTGTTTGTGTTTGTCGTAAGTTCTGTTGTTGCGTTTGTCCGGTTTGAGGTGGCCTTCCCCCAATGAGCATTTGAGGTGCCTTTTTTCACGGCTGACCCAAATTTGTTTGGATGCCCACATTGACGTTTGTTCCCGTGTTTTTGGATCCAACTGTCTCATTTGTTCAGGAGCGTTCAGCTTTCATGGTTAAACTGTCGGTCACCCTTACGTTTCGATCGTTTTGTCGATTTTCGTTTGGTCTTGTTCGATGTTTGGAATTCTCGCGACCTTTCTTGTGGAGTGCATTCTGGGTTCTTTCGAGACGTTTATTGCAAATCAGACATGTCCTACGGAGCCTGTGATGGACACGCCATGTGTCACGCCGGAGCCGCTTGCATCCGACCCAGAGTTGGAAGCGCGAGAGCGTTCGCCGCCTGGGGCCATGCGGACCACGACTCTGATCTTAGACTCGCCCGACCCCATTGCCAAGCGGTCTGAGTGGCAGCCAGTGATCAATTTGACAGAATCACCTGCACGGTGTTCTTCGGACGCACGAATGCCGACCATGGAGGAACCAGTTTTCTTAAATATGGCAATTTTATGGTAGTTGTTCGGACTTCTGAAAAATTTGTTCCCGACCCCTTGTTCTCCGACAACATTTCTCCGATAACATTTCAGGAAGACGAGTCGTAGTCTTTATCACCACCGAATGGATTTGAGAGCCCGCCGCACTTGCGAGCAAAGATCGGTCATTGGACGAGGATCAAAAGCGGGCTGCTGGCTCTTCTCACGAGTCTTGTTGGCAATTCTGCGAATCCCCAGTACAAAGACTCCTGTTTTTTAGGCATGACTTTTTCCTTATGAATGAAGCTTCCTTGGCTCTTCATCTCTGAGCCATGAAAGGCAACTTGTTACGGACAGACACAGGTATGAATCTGGTGGCCCAAGCCTACTTCCAGAACTATTGCCACCAGCAAAGGCACGAACAGGAAGCACTGAAAACTTGGCAAATGATATGCTGCTCAGAAATTTACCTCCAGAGCTGATAGAGGTGCGCATTTTGAGGCAAGTGGATTTTCCGACTGTTCTGGCCAGGTCCGAGAAGCAATGTCTCTTGTTGCTGAAGATGGCTGGTGTTTTTGGAGGACGACGCAGCAGACATTGTTGCCCAGAGCCTTCCAAGACACATGTTCACAGATGTGTCAACCCACAATGTTCGGGCGACAGACCACGTCTGCAATCGCGGCCGTTCTCCTTCAATCCTTCCGGAGGACGTCACAGAGGAGGCCATCCCAAGGACTGCAAAGGTTTTTAATGTGCGCTGCGTACTTGTGCTCGTTGAGATGCCCTCAAGATACGTAGTGGCATATGCTGGGCCGTTCAAAAGACTGCACAGACTCAACTTTTCGACAGCTACGCATGTGCGCGGCTTTCGCGCAACTGCAGAAGCGTAAAGCCATGTACATTGACCGCCAAAACAAAGGCGCAGTTGCGCAAGAAACCTGCAGCGCGATCTGGGCGAGCAGCCTCCAAAAAACCCGTCTCCATGCCCGCTGGCCGCTTTTTGTGGCTGAAGCATAGAACGACTTTGACCAAACGGATTACCAAGAAAGGCGCACCAGGACCGCCTGAGAGCAAGGTTGAAGTGTTGCCACTGCTGCAAACGAAGCTCTGCAGCACCAACCGCGCCACGGGCAGTGACGTTTCCAACGGCCTACAGGGTGCTTATACTGCGATGAACTTGACTGCTGCAAGACACTTGTCCGCCAGCTCAAAAGTACAGTGACCTGTCATGGCTCAATATGGCAGAGGATTGATGTCTGTCACGCAAAAGAATCTTGGATGTGCAGATCATTGAACAGGTGGGACGACGGGAGAGGCACGGGGACGAGGCTCACTGGTCTTTACTCAAGTTATCGGTGGACTCCAAGACGATCAGTTGAGTGTCTCGAAAATTAAAATACCCAGTAAAACATATGGCTGTCTGGCCTGGCAAACTTGTTGTGTTTGTAGTTGTGCCTCTGGACATGGGAGAGAGAGAGAGAGAGAGAGAGAGACAGAGGGGGGGGGAGGGGGGAGAATGTTTCTATGTTCTGGCAAACGTTCCAATATATCACATAACATCCGGCGTGCACAAAAATCACGTGTTCAAGTGAGCTGCATGTTGAATGAATGTTTGTGATGCAATGGATGTTCGCAAAAAATGCATTTCCTGGACATTTTCATGGGGAGGGCGACGGACAGAGACAAAAGACAGATAGACAGACTGAGAGAGAGGGGTTGCAATTGCCCTGTATTCCTTTTCGGTCATTTTGGTGTGGCCGAGATTGGCTGCCCAAAGGCCAGTCTGAGAGAAGATCCTCGCAAACTACCCAGTGGTCCGTTGCAGGGTAAATCGTGTATTTCAGGCGAGGTCTTCGACGTTCTGCGGAATATTGGTTGGTTCGGCTCGTTTGTGACACTGGCAAATCTACTAAGTATATTAAGCTAATAGTTTCTATGTCCCGGTCTCTGATTGCAGTGCACTCCATAAAAATAAGACTAATAAGGGAAGATTCATGTTGGGAAACAGGGTCTTACTATATGGAGTGCACTGAAATTAACCCGGCGATGCAGTGGCATCTCAGGCTGGTGCTGCCAACCAGCCTGTGCCTCAGAGTTCATTCATTCTGCTAGCAGGATTACATAATAAGTTTATTTTGTTTATGATCAAGTCCCTTAGTTCATTTACAATAGGCACTTAATTTCTCTGCAGTGAATGACCTTCTGGGATCATCCGTTCAAAGCAGCTCAGAGGCCATCAATGATGACACCTTTTAATCTCAGTCCCTTCCATACAGTTCAGTTCAAGTAATTCCCAGCTTTGGGTTTTGTGTTTGCTGTAGAGGGTTCCAAGTAGCCCCTCGCCACAAACACATATTGTCCACGTTTTTCTTACGGCCTAGGGTAGATTTTCCCTTTGGTGTAACATGCAGGGAATCTATAGGTCTTTAAGTTATTTTTTGGCTGGGGGTCCTTTTAACGCATCCGAGTAGTGGATGAATGGTGAATCCACATCAAGCTGACCATTCCTTTCAGATTCATCATGATTCATCCGTGCCATCAAAAGATTGCTTCCACCATCTCCCACGAGAATCACCGTTGTTTTCATGGCACCCATCGTGGCACCCGTCTCGAGCTTTCTCGGAGGTACAAGCTGGACCATTTGCGCTTCAAGGTTTGGGAGCAGGTGGAAGCTGCTGGCGTGGTCTATGCAGAGGCCGTTTTCTGGGAGAGGGCCTCGTTGACCATGGCATCCATGGGCCTAGGCAAGGAGAATGGGTTCTTTATTGTTCTTTCACAAACCTATGATAGTACAGTACGTTCTGTGTTGTATTGGGGCTAAGTTGGTGACTTATGGTCTATTGGATGCTCCTCCTATATCAATAGTTAGAGCCTTTGAGCAAATGCAAGGAAATCCAACTAGTGTTTCTCAGAGAGTTGAGCCCTATGACAAGCACGTGGGTCAAAAGGATCGAAGGGATGCTTTGTGCAGTCCTTTTCTTCATGAACATGTGCCATGTGCAAATACAACTGGCTATACAACACTACATGGCCATGACCGGTCACCACCCACAGAAACGAGGGGCCAGGAACATACATTCTACTCTTCAGTCAGTTGACTTGAAAGTTATTTAAAGATCTGGTTCTTGAGATCAGGCGCCTGACATATCTCAAAAAGATAACCTGTCTAGTCAGTTGCAACAAAATACGTACAAATGTTGATGAAACCCTTTCAAGTGAAGACACTGCAACGCAGCGGCAAAGCATGCTTACGCACGCGGAGCGTTCTCAACACCTCTAGAATTGATGGGTCTCCCTCTCAAACGCCATGATCCCATGGAAAACCAAGGGCCCTGCCACACAGCTTCCCTAACCTCAGTCCTCATCACGGAGGCAAATTCATGCGTACCTTGTGCTCCCACAGTGGGTGGCAGTTGTTGTGAGTCTGGGCGGAGCACTGTGGGGCTGACGACCGTTTTGGTCAAAACGAGGCCACCTTCCTCACGGTCTCCTTCGAGAGCGTGAAGATCCTGGCAGAGCAGCGAGCTCAGAATGGTTCGATGGGTGATGGGACCTGGTTGTAACGTTTTTCTACGGTTTTGGCGGCTGAGCAATAATTCAATGATTTATGATGATTTATGCTCCATTTTCGAAAGGGACAGCTGGGGACCGTGTGGGGGAGGTTGGCTGAAATCTTGGGGCTGATCACCTTAGGTTTCTATGGATTAATTTCTTATACTTGTTCCTCTTAATGGCTGGTCGAAAAGCAAATGACTTGGGATGTGGGAAGGGATCATCGACCAAGGTCAGAGGATGGCTGGTGCACTTGCAATTTCGACCACCAGCCGAATTGGAAGTATGGCCATGGAAGGGTGGCCCCGAAAGGAAGAACGTTCCTCTACTAACAGGCCGTTTTCCACGTCCATTGTTGGAGGGAGTGCAACGATTTGAAGACGTGTCACCCAGCAGTTTCATGTGGTGGAGAGTCGGAGGTTGGCCATAGGTGATCAGGGCGGCCATTGAAAGCCCCTTTCGTCACTAGGGTTCTTGTGACTCAGAAGCTGCGGCCATCGAAGGTGTCCCTGTTCATTTGGACACCGCCACTTCGGCCCGCCTTCCGCGTCCGGCTCTCTGATGTTCGGCACCCGCACGCCGTCGCCGCCCAGCGGCCCCACCTTTCATCGAAGGCATTGTGCCAAGATGGGCAACACCTTTTGCCTGAGCTTATCGGCTCCCTACGTGTGCCGCCGCGGAGCCCAGAAACGGAGCGGGCCGCGTTTGACTGTTCAAGGCCGATGTGAAGACGGAGAGAAGAACAAGCGGCTTAGTCGCCCTCAGATGGTTCCAAGATGATCGAATTGGTACATCTTCAGCTTGGGCACCTGTGGGAGAGAAAAGCTGCAAATTCATTTTTAGCACGTCGACCGAGGCTACTTCGGGGATCGCATCCTTACTGCCTGGAGCCGATTGAGATCGTCAGGTTTGGCTGGATGTGGATTATTTTATGGCTGGGCATTGTGGATGTTTGTGTGTGTGTGAGGCAGCCTCTAGGAAGACCTAATTAATTAAGATGAACTAATGTTCAGCAGTCATCACTGATGAGTCTCTCTTTGGAAAAAGGCTGATGTTTGTGGCTTCTAGTGATGCATTTAAACTTAGAATATGGAATTTGAGGTCAACCGTGGATTCGGGGTAACCTCGCTTGTGGACAGATCAACACCCATCCCGTGGTCTAGGAAGGGGCCAGGCAGGCGTGTACCAGGCAGGTGTGGACTACAAAGAGAGGTCAGGGGAGAAGCCTGGCTGAATTCAAACAGGCAAAGCACTGTACAAAAGCGACAGCAGCAAAGGATACAGAAATCATGACATTGTCAGATGCACGTGCGTACAATACTCAAAGTGTCATTGCATACTTGCCATGGCAGTGCCACCTACATTTTACAAAGCATTACAAAACATGTTTGCAATACTGCATGCAGTGTCAGGGTAACCTGCGGCACGTCAATCCAGTGTTTTTGGGAGCGTGCTAGGACAGATGCCATGCAAGCAGTCCTGTGCAAGACCACTGCACTGTGTGGGTGGACGTTGGACACATGAATTTCATGAGCACGCCTTATCTCGCACCGTGTGTGACCGTGACCGACACTGCACCAGGCCCGATGTGTTAAATGGTTGAGACCAATTAAAGAACATTGAGACAAAATGAGACAGGTATCCTTTGCAAGCTAATTATTCCGGATCTCATCACTAGTCCAGCTTAAGGCTGTTCAGGGATTTGTACTACCACATCCTAACACCCCAATCAGCCATGGCATGCCATGGCTCCAGCCACCACACTCAGGTCATCCCTTACACCGACTTCATTTTCGGCTGCGAGAGCGAAGCTTGGCAAAGCTTGGAGGGTGCAGGGCAGGGGGCGCCCTTTCGCACCAGCAGGACCTGCAGGAACACCACCAATCGATCCGACGACACGCAAGGGGTGGTGTCAACGGACACCCCTTGAAGCTTTAGCCTCTAAGGAAGTATCAATGGACACCCCTTAGGGGTTCCTGGTGCAAGCGCGGTTCATCCAAGACTGCGTTTTTCGCTTCGCGATCACAGGACGTCCAACAAAAAGATCGCTACAATGCATATCTATACAGTAATATGTGTTTCGACGTCGGTTTGCTTGCATCATTTAGCACCTATGGTACGCGCGACCACGCGCGCGGCATGTGCGCGGGTGTGACACATATGGAAGTACTGTGCATTTTACACGTGACCAACACACGCGGGCCTCAGTTCGATCATTTTGTATCATCAACCTCCTGGGTCCCAGTTTTCCACTCGCCTCCCAGTGCAGATCCAAGGGCTCAGATGGTGTTGGTACACTGAGGAATACCTGGCCCTGGCCGAGCAGAAGCGTTCCGAAGGCCTTCCGCAGGCCGAGCAGACGTCCACACGGGCCTGGTGCCCCTCCCTGGTGACGTCTTCCTTTGCCTGCCAACAGGGCAAAAAGACATGTGGCATGGGCAGTAGTGTTTAAAGGGCTGCTGCGGTTGGAATTTCATGCAGAAGAGGTGACCTTTGACACTTGCGCCGCCTTCCGGCTGGCTAACCTCGGCACCGTTTGCTGCAGTTCATGATTCAGTTGATACTTCTGCTTTGTGGCACCATGTTTTGCTTAGTTTGCGCGTGTGTGTGCCACTCCGATTTGCTAGGATGGTTTAGTCATGAGTGATGAGACACCCTTTGTCCATTGTTTTCATCACGAAAGAGAGTTCTTCTTCGGCCCCCCCGCAGGATGTGGATGCGGCCCGGGGCGCCTAGGACCTAGGATGCGACCCCTGGGAAGGGTAACCACCCGGCAGTGCCGGCACTTGTAGCCCAAGACATGGACGAAAACAACTGTGTTCGGATATGTTCGGATCAAGAATCCAGGAGGGACAGGGAGAGGAATATCCGTGTTGTTGTTCTTTGCTTTGAGGGGGGGTGGCTTTTGTTGGTGCTGGGTGACTATAGTATCTTATGGTATCTTGGTCGGGTTTAGGGTAGACTGAAGACGCCCCCCAGGCTTAATCCCTGGGGTGGCCTCTTTGGAGGCACCACCCTACGAGTCCTCCCAGGCAAGGCTACCCCTCCGCCTTCCCTTCCACCCTTCAGGTGGTCCAAGCCTGGGCCCTTCGCTATAAGAGAAGGGACGAAGGGAACCATGCATGACATTGCATGACATTGCATGACATGTAGACCATGCACCTCCAACTCACAACCTCCTCACGCGTCCACCGAATCGAAGGATCCCAACGATCTCGTCAAGCATCTGCAATCAGAAAGTACAAATGTAAAGGATTGTAAAGCAGCTGATAAAGACTGATAAAGTCCGACCCCAAAATCATGAAATCAGTTGAAATCCGTGCCGTGGCTCCTGTTTGGTGCCAGTTGTGCCTCCCTTTTAGAACGCAGGCGAACTCTGCATGCTTTGGAAACCTTATTGGAGTTCCAGGAATGGATCAAATGCTGGTGTATTGGAGTTCCAGGTATTAGATGCTATTGCGATCCCTGAGCGTACCTTGCCATCGTGATTGGGTGTTCCACGGTTGCTTGTGGCTGCAGCCAGACGGCGTTGTGAGCATCATCCTTCGCTCCAAAGAGATGTGCCTGGAGACTGCTGTGAAGCACAAGAAGGCAGTTTTGGCTGGTCCACTACTAGAGAATGAGAATGAGCCACTCGTGAGTCCTCAAGATCATTTTGGATCCATTCCCTCATTCCTCACGAGCACCTTACTCAGACTTTGGAGAGGGCCTTTTGGGCTGGGCCAAAGGCTGCCCAGGGCAGCATGCCCTGCAAACTGGCTGGAACATCCGGTGCACCCTCCGAACACATGGAAGTGACATGGCATGGGCATGGGCCCCTGGGTGATCTTCACGAACAGTGCGGGCCACCCATGGTGACCGTGGACCAATCACATGGGTCAGACCTCGCCCACATACTCCGCAGATCTCCGAGGTTCGTTGACGATCGGCTCGTGGATCTCGTGTCCGATCGTCGATGTTCGATTCCAAGGTGGCCACCTGGCTGGCGAAGATGCCCCGCTCGGACGGGGAGAACTGGAAGCGACGCCACGTGGCACGGGCCTTTTTGAGGTGAGAGGGGCGGAGGCTGGCGGCTTCAGGATGCAGAAAGAAAGGGTTCGGTGGAGGAACTGGAGACACCGTGTTAATGTTGGGATCTTGATTGTGTAGCAGGGCAGATGTGTGTGTGTGTGGTCATATGAGGTTCTTATTGACTGACGAGGGCCTGCGGGTTCTTGGAATTTGTGAACATCCCGGGTGTTCAAGAGTAATTATTGTAGACTCTTGATGAACAATATATGTAACAATAAAGGATTGTAAAGCCGCGCAAACTCAGATTTATTCATATTTATTCATATGGGTGTGTCTTAATTCAAAAGGGTGATCCATGTGTTCAAACAACTTTGCCCTTTTTCTTGTTTTTTGAATTTCATAGCTGCAACATGATGTTAGTTGTAAATATATAGTAATATAGTAGTTATTTGTGTCATATTTGTATGTAAGCTGCTGATCAAAGTTGCCGTCATGAAGGGGCGAGGCCATTTGAGGCTTGGAAGAAGAAGCATCGCCATGAGCTTCGCGGACACATACGTATACACATGAAAGTGGAGAAACCCCTGTTGGTCAAGGAGGGTCTTCTTGCAAGGGCCATGCCATCCTCTTCATTTCACTTCACTTGCATGTGATGTGTTCGTCAGAGTTTAACACATAGAATGATATGGATAATCCATTGGTTTGAAGGGACTTGGGCATTGGCACGGAATTGATGTGAAACATGTTTGAAACCTCAACGGTGTCCACTCAGGTCATCACCTGTGGGGAGAAACCCACCATCGTGGCCAGTACCTGGCGTGGCTACGGGGCCGGGCCGCCGAAAGCAAGATCCTGCGCAACAAACGTGTTTGTGGAGGGAGTTTCATGGATGAAGGTCGGGTTCACTTGCAAGTATTTCACCCAGAGGTTGATTGATGCTCACATTTATCCTACCCTCCAGGATCATGTAGATTAATGTATAGGACCCACATTGCATGTAGCTGCCCCTTCCTTGCTTATGGTCTACATCTGGAAAACAAACCAATCTAACACTTCTCACACCCCGTACGCCCGTCCCCATTCAAGAAACCCCTTGCCCCTGTTTTGGGTGAGGTGTGAGGGGACTGTTTCTATGATGTCCCCTTTCAAAGCCGTGGCGGATTGCGCTGGCACTGCTTCAGGTCAAGGTGCAACGTTTTCCGGTGCCACCCGTCCGGGAGCCAAAGAAAGCCCATGCTGGAGGTCGGAGAATGGGGCGTTGGAATTCGTCAACGGACTGATGGACATGGACGTTGATCCGGATATGCCGGACGTTGATTTGAGTGGATGAGGAAGCTATGAACGTTTACTAACCACTGTGGGCACGCAGGGTCGCTGGTGGTTAAAACCTCCATGCTTAAAGCATCTTAAAGGTATCATTGGTATCATTCGTTGAGCTACATCCTATAAGTGCATCACCTGCTTTACAAACATGTCTTAGGGGGATTGGCGACACCCCGACTGAAAACGACCAGGGGGTGGTTAAAAATAAGTTCTTTTCCAGGGAAACGGTTTGGGAGTCAGATCTAAAATAGGGCCACGGAGTGGCGAGCAATCAGTACGTTGAATCCACCGCATAGAGGCGTTCTTGGTGGCTACCGGGATGCCTACGGTCGCCACGATCCAAACCCACAAAGTCTCCACAAGCTCTTAGGCTTTTTTTGCGGACGCGGACGGATAAGTGGAATCAATCATCATAAATCATAACATGCACAGAGGATGCAGATATTTCCTCCCATGGAACGACTCCCCCCGTCCGTCGGTGTTTCCGTCAGCTCGCCTTCCGGCGCCGTCCCCACCGGGTTCCCAGGTCCGGAGCCAGCGCTTCGTGCGCAAGGACGGTGCAGGGGACGCCTTTGCAGGCGTGTCGCGCCGGACGGTGCCGCGGGACGGTGCGGGTGGGGCGCCTCCCAACACAGAATGGAAGTGCTTGGTTTTGCTACGTTGCGCTCATCAATCTATGAGTAGTTTTTAGTGTATTAGATGCTATAGGGTGCAGTGATGATTATGAATCCATGAATCGGGAACTGGGTGGATCCATTTTCGGGGAATAGTTTCTGTTTGTTGCAGGTTCCTGATCAGCAAATCCTAGAGTGGAGCACCCCTTAGAGTCTCAGAGGAAACGAGCCTAATGTAGGGGTGGAAGCTCTGACGATGTTCCCCCAAAAAGGCTCGTTGCCCCATGCTCGCAACAGGTGGAGTTGTAAAGGTTTGCTGCTTCAAGACTTGATTGACGTCATTTTGGAGAAAGTAGGCGTATTTGCGCACTCCATGTGGGGGCCGCCGATCCAACCAACCCAAAGGTGCTTTGATCCAGAAAACTCTCTCCGGTCCAGGCGGCTTTTTGTACGGTCTGATGCATGAGGCGGTGTTGGTGGTTGTGGGGAGGGACACTTCACTACATGTCATCCATTTGCCGAGGTCATCCATTTGCCGAGATATTTGTGTATCGCATGTTTAGGTGCGTCATGAGAATATACAGACTATACAAATGACACGGCGACGCATCCCGAAGACATCCCAAGACTGTCGGCAAACCAGTGTACTGTGAGTTGTCCCATGGTTCCCCTAGCGGATCACTTGGGACATCGGGGGTCTCCCCATGAAAAACGAACGATCAAAACGAAAAACGACTACGAGTTACTGGGTGCTCTGGATTTGGGAGTGTCCCTTCATCCCACGGGGACTGGAGGGATAGAATGAGATGGTTTCTCTCGGGTCGCCACCGGTGGCCGGTTCGGCCACCCTGTTGGTTCGCCCGTAGAACCGGCCACCCGTTCGATCGATCCTTCTTTCCGGGAAAACCGGCTCATCTTCCACCGAAACAGCTCGGGGACCGGTTCCGGTCAGTTCTAAAGGAACCCTGGGTGGCGTGGCATCATCATGCCATCTATGGTATCATTGGCTTCGAAGCATTTTGGTGGCCTCAGGTTCTTGCTCATACGTGGAGGCTTGGTTTTCAAACCTTGCATATCGAGTCTATGCCTGAAGCCGCAAGCCTCCAATCCACAAAAGTCTTGAAACAAACGGGCTTTTGACTCATGTTTGACCTTTTCTATCCAGGGAACCCTGTTCTTTTTGGCTTTCCTCTTTTGCCTCTCTGTGTGGGCGTCCCAAGGGAACCCCACGGCCGCACTTGGAGAAGGTGACCCGCTGCTCGTCTCGAGAGGCAGATGTGGAGAGCTGCGTGCAGATGGCACTTTATTGCCGGAGATCTCAGCGCCTAAAAGGCTCCTTGTTTTTTTGGGGGTGCCCAGTTATGTGCTAGATGAGATCGAAATTGCATGCAAATGCAGAGAAAAGCATGGTGGTTTGGGTCGACCCACGGCCACGGCCAAAAGCCTCAACAGCATGGACCACGGATCAAACTTGGGCAAAAGGTGCGATTTGGACATGTTTAGTGGACCATGGACCATGGCGGACTATTCTGTAAACCATGCTGTTCATTTGGTTCATTTGCCCTTCTAGTACTGCAACAAAGCAAGCTGCAGACTACGGCATTGATTTGCATTGTTCGAGATGACTGGAGAGTGCCGTTGGAAGCCCAAGAGCACCCTCCTTTGAACAGCTGCCGGTGGTTCTGAGGTCTCGTCAGTCCTGTCAAAAATAAGAGCAGTTTTGCCAGGGGTTTGAAATCGGGTGGCTGCGATTATATGATGTTTAGCACTACCTGGGGCATTAACCACCACAGGAGGAGATGTTGACATATTGTGGGAGAGTATGGCCTCAAGGCAGTCGATTCAACCCATGGCCCGGCAGTGCGGCACGTGTTTCCTCCAAAATGGGAAGGATGCATTTGGAGCACCCGGCCCCGCACAGTACATTCATTTTAAATGCCTGGAAAAGCCGGAAGCCTGGGAGCAGTTGCTACAATTGGCACCTTACCAACATCCATGAAGACAGCAGCAAAGGTCAATTAGTCTCAAGAATCACACTCCACGATTATTTGAAGCCTTGTTGTCTTTTGACCTGACCCCCCACAAAAACTGTCAGCTAAAGTGACAAAGCAAAGCCAGAGATCAGGTCAACCTTTTGGAGGCACAGACCGATAATTATCTCTTGGGTCGTTTTGGTGTGTCCGTTGATCCAATTGCTGGAAAACACCTGGTTATTTATGTATATATATATATATTCCGTTTGTCATGTAGGAGTTCGATTCAAGAGGCCAAAGGGCTTGGGACGCAGCAAAACCAAATATTACATTCATCATCATTCATCTAGAATGTCTGGAAAAGACCAGGGAAAGCACGGGCTAAAGTGGCACAGGCCCAACAACACTATACATGAAGGCACCAGCAACCTCGGGGCATGCAATGGATACAAGTTCAGCTCTTGCAAGCCTGCTGTTGCATGTCACCTTTGCACACCCAGCCCTCACTTTTCTTGCACCATCTTCACGGTGCCAGTCTTTGCCAAAGATACTGTTGTAGTGTGCCAGTGTGCCGACCTTGGGAAGGGCAATGGGGTGGGCAGAGGCCCTGCCAGAGATTTGGCCTTCTAGATTCTATGCATATTGGGTTTAGTAGGGTTTAGTCATTTATCCACCCCACTCGACAAGGAATATGCTGCCCGGCTATGCCTGGCTAATTAGTCTTAAAACGGATTGATCCAAAATCCTTTTGATGTTGGGTCCCCTATTTGATTTAGTGGTTCGGTGGTCTTTGGAATTAGCCATATTCAGTGGCTAGAATGTTTCGCCCACCTGTTCGAATGGGCACGGCAGAACATCAAGCTTCCGTACCCTCTATAAGGGTCACGAGATGCAAAGATCTCTGCGAAAAGAACACAACACATGTGCCTGGCACGTCCATCGATTTCTATCCACACTCATGGGTGATTTCGGAATCACCACCTTGGCATTCTGCCGAGGTGCGAGCGTGGCAGTGCAGCGAACAGGCCCAGGCGAAGTGGAGATCGTTTTTCATGAGTTGGAGGTCTTGCTGTTGATGGAAGAACGAGTACGAGTGTGTGTGTGTGTGTGACCAATGACACTTCAACATCGGAGGCGCCATCGGCTTCAAAAGAGTGCATTCGTTCCAGTTTCCGCACGGTACACTGGTCTGTTTGTCGTTGAAAAAAATTGCTATGTCCTCATTTGTGCTGCAGACATTTGTCAGTCGACAAGTTGCCACACCAAACATCCGCGAACAAATGTTAAACTGGCTAGACTGTTGCCAACATGTTTGCCAATCTCGCATGACTGTACTTATGCAGTCCTTGTTTGTGAAGTATGGAGCATTCAGCATTGCCAGGCGGTGAGGATGTTTAGTTTGTAGATCCATTCTGATCCATTAATACTAAAGGAGCCTGAATGGACGATATCATTGCAAAAGCTGAAAAGCTGAAGGGGCCATGGGCCTTTTTTGGTCTTTCGCGTTGTTTGTGGGTGTGGGATTCGTTCAACAGTCGCCGCTACAGCGACGTTCGGCACCGCCATCGGGTGCAGGCTTCTCCTTCAAGGACAAGCCGAGCTTGTCAAGGCTCAAGAATGCTGTGGGTTTCTTGAGATTTCTCCACCTTATAAATTATACAGTATATATAAATTCGAGGGCGGGCCAATATGTTGTTCGTTTGCTAGTGTCCCTACACAGTATAAGTCCAAATCATTTGTGGCACGGGCCTTTCGAAAGGACATAATTATATATATATATTTATGTATTCCCTTGCAGTTCCATTGTATCAGAGACAGTCTAGGTTGGAATTTGGAGGGAGTTCCTTCACAATCCTTCATGTGCAACTCCCACTTCGCAAATGTATCTGAAAATTGCCACGAGTGGATATGAGTGGTACATGTGTCGCCGTTTTCGGCTGGGAAATGCAACTGATCCAGTCCACTTACCAAGACAATACATGTTAACAAATGCTGCATACACCTCCTTGTGCACTGTCAAACACTGCCAGCATTCATCCAATGAAAGTCGTTTAACATGTTCAACAAGTTGTTGAAACCTTTGTTTCAAACACCTAAAGGTGGGACACCTTTAATTTGGGAGTCTCGGTGGCCGGCCTTCATTCCAGGGTCTTGTCCGGATGTCCGACGTCAGGTCTGCGCCCTGAGGTTTCTGCGAAGTGTGCAGAGGCCACACCTGAAGGGGGCACGCTGCACAGCGGAAAAAGACTGGGCGCCCTATGGGTGGAAACCGTGGGAAACAGTGCAGACATGTTGACTGTTTGTTTGATGTGTTTGTTTGCGGCGGGGGTCTTGCACAATATACCTTTGCAATGAAATGTTTTCAGAACTGAGGGTGGCTCCTCCCATGTTCCAGATCTACATTCTAAGGCAGATGCAGTGAGGGGCAACCGCCAGGTTCATGAGTTGGAGATCAATTCAGAATTCAGAGATGTTTAAACTCAAGGCACGCACAGACGGATGATTATTCATGTCACCCGCCACCCGCTGGTGATTACCATGATATGATCTGCCGCCTCTCTCACCCCAATCACCAGCTGCCGATGTGTTCAGGTCGTCCACGTCCGCAGCTTTTCACATACAGCCAAAGACATCAGAAGGAACCTCGTCCAACAACAACTGGAGCTGTATCGGCGCCTCAGCACTCTCCATGATGTGATCCCGATGTCATGATGAGTCAGCTATGGCAGGTTCGAGACTTTGGGTCATTGAATAGGGGGCACATCATCGATGCAGGTTGCCACACAAGTTGCATGTTTGGGATCTCCCCCGAGCGATTTGGAGGCACCCTCCAGCAATCACGTCGGGGTCATGTTCAGCTTCGAGATGAATCGAGATATGGTTTAGAATTGGTCCGGAAATGGGACAACCATGGAATCCCCCAGGCATCTTTAGCTGCTACTTTAGCTGGTGTTCGAGGGGCTCGCCGTGATGCCCTCGGCCCTTGCCGCCCACCATGGTGATCCGCGCACGTGAATGTCGCTCGTCACGGGTGAGACCTGCACTTGCTGTTGTAGCAGTGTCGTTCTTTGCGGCGTGCGCAGGCGGCTGAGGTTCGTGAAGACCACATGTTCAACAGACCAGCTGCTTCCTCGGTGTCACCAATTCACAATCCTTGATATGCCACTTGTAGATCTTGTAGGTGGACACCCCTGCTTTAAGCGCTGGGGCCGTTAGGGATGCGTGTTACTTTGTGGAAAAGAGAAATGATTGGAACATTGGAGCTGCCCTTTTGGGATGGTCCAGGGGGCAGAGCCTCGTTTGTACACGCGGAATTTCCCTCGAATATACACGCGGAGAATTGATCTCGTTTGTACACGCGAAACTCGTTTGTACACGCGGCTCCCTCGTTTGTACGCGCGGCTTACACGGCTGAAAAAATGAATGAATGGAACCCGACCAGATTGTTTCACAATCTGAACCTTGTTGTCTCATTTTACGTCCATCGCTTTAGATGCGCTGTTTGGGCTGTCAGATCCGTGGACGGGTATCAAACGCAGAGCGTCTGTGTGACGTGAACCTGTGGAAGCAATGAGCAAAACGAGATCATCATGTAGATGAATGTCCAGAGGGACGTTATTAACACATCATCAATCAAACGAAGCAATGAGCCGAAAGAGATCATCATGACTGAATTGGTGTGTGCGCGAATGAGGCGAATCATGTGTGCGCATTTGAGTTTGGGGTAACATGGGCTGTTTAAAGAGGAATGTAATCGATGTGTGCGGATTCGAGGGGAATCATGTGTGCGCATTTGAGTTAAATATATAAAAAAGTCTGTGTGCGGATTTGAGGGGAATTATGTGTGCGGAAATGAGGCGCCATCCCTCCAGGTGGGTGTTCCAGCCCCGGCGTGGCTGCTCGCGGAATGGGCGGTCCACTGCCCCGGCGAGCGGCAGCATGTTTGGGGAAGTTCGATGCGCTGCATGTGGGGCATAGCTCGCTGATCCGCTACGCGCGGGAGATGAGCTTAGAGCCTTGGTGCAGTGAGGGACAAGTCTAGGTGGCCTGAGGGGTGGAGTCAAGGAGAGGGAGAAGCGCAAGGCACACAAAGGCAGTGGCAGAAAGTGAAGCCAAAACCCAACCCAGCATGCCTGAAATCGTTTCTAGGAGGACCTTCAGGCCGCGCTTTGGGCGCTAACATGTGAGGAGAACCATATTTCGGAAAGTGATGGAAGCCCAAAGCTAAAGCCCAAAGCTAAAGGCGCCTGAACCGTTTTGAAAGGAACCCTTTGTAATTTGCCCGACCCCAACACGACTGGAAAGGATTTGGGGCGAGACTCTTGGAAAAGCTTTTGGGCTCCAGAGCTGTTTCCAGAGCTGGGTCGACTGAAAATGGCCCTGGTTTTTCATGAGAAACGAGACAGTTCATGAGGATGGGCTCTTTTCATCCAGCTTCACGTGTCCTGAACCTCTGACTCAGGCGACTTTGATAGGGAACAGGTCAACCAGCAATCTCAGGCTGTTTGCAGGTGGTGTTAAAAGGATTGACCACCCAATTGGCAGCGGGTGTGTCTCGGAGATTGTCTCAATACCGGATGACTGGATGACTGTGAAGCAAGAGAAGTAGTGAGCTATTCATCGATAGATGCTTTTCCTGGCCTGTGAACTGTGATCCTCCTAAGATTCCGAATCACAAGTCCTTCGGGTAGCACATCCTCACAGGTCCTTCGGCATTCCTCGCTCAATGTGAGGAATCAAACCCCTTTCAATCCCACTTACTGCTACAGTATGTCACCAGTCGTTCCCAACACTCAAACCGCAGACCTGGAAACCCTGGTTCCATTTGGTTCCTTAAAGAAGTGGCCTGGCATCCACTGGGTGAAAAATAACAATGAATCAATTCCCCCACCTTGGCCACCAGGCATCCTCCACTTCTTGCTAGGATCCCTGGCTCATCTCCTTCAGCGGCATGGCGGAGGTCTTTGGCCGCTCGGTCAGCAATGCGACGCGGAGGGAGGGGCCGAGCTGAACACTGAGCAGGAGATGTGTTCAGCACGGAGGTAGGTGGAGATGGCCTCCAACCTAGAAGAGATGGCCTCCAACCTACTAGCGATGGCCTCCAACCTACTAGTGATGGTCTCTAACCTAGGACCTAGAAGAATTGGCCTCCAACCTAGAAGAGATTGACGGTGGGTGTTCAGGAACATGGGAATTCATCAGAAGTCATTAATGTACACCCTTGAGACCTCACTTTGGTTACCTCTGGTTTTTTGACATCAATTGCTGAATCCCTTTAGGGTTTGAAATATGTAATATGAGGGCAGGGTGCCCTTCTATATACGGACCCCCAGCTTCGCCCTCCACATCCATGCGTTTCCTGTAGTCCACACTGATCGCGTTTTAGATGTTTTTTTCTCGGGTACATACCGAGCACGTAAAACAGCACCCTCGCAGCCCTCGCACAGTTTTTTTGCTTGTTCTACTGACAAGATGGACCTCAGAAACATAAAAAGAACATAATAAGTCTGTCAATTCTGAAGACAACGGTCTGAGCACCAGAGGGGGATAACTTATACTTATACTACAACTATTTCTCCCTATGTGGGCTACAGGGCCTTCGAGTTTGAAGATATGTTAAGACTTGCTTGTTTCCAGTGGGGGTTTACATGGTCGGGGCCACGTTTTCGAGGATCAGCTCAAGTCTTCAACACTTGCGTCAAGAGGTTGGGAATAGATGTTTGGAACATTTTGGAACATTTGTTGTAGATTGGTTGGTACTGTATAAATCTGTATATAGAGCAAAATTGGTGCTTTCACCTGTTCTTTGCATGTATTGTTGTGTGTGTCCATGTTACCACTAGCTGTTTACAGGGAGACACTAGCTTTGGACATTTTTGGTTCCTCATCCTATCTCATCCTCCCAGGTTGGCCTGAGCGCTTGCCATTGGTGGCGCCAGAACACCGCGGTGGCCTTTTGAACAGCTTCGGCGCACAGGAGCGAGTGCTGCCCTTCCGCGAGGCCGGGTGGGTGCCAGGTCTGGAGGCCAGAAAAGGCCTGGCTAGCAGGTTGGAAAGCGGAAAAAGGATGAAAAAGGTGCAGGCAGAGGTGACCCAAATTTCCATCAAATATCCCGATTTCAAAACCGTGGTTTCTGTCTTGAAAGGCCGCTTAGGACGCTGGGTTCCGCCCCGTCCTTTCTTGGGCGAGAGGCGTTGGGCCCCTCACCCACGTGTTCTTCCACCCGTGATGCAGGTGGTTTCGGAGACGCCCCGCGTCCGGGACTGGAGACTGGAACCATGAACGCATTGGAGCAAACCCAGACGCTCCATGGGACTGCCATATACAAAACCACCCCAATCATTTGACAGTGAGTGGTCCGTGCGGCGGGGTCGACTCGTTCCGTAGACTGGGAGAAAAGAGCGACGCCCCAAGTCGCAACCATGAAGCGACGTGGAACAGCGGAGGTCCACGTACACAGGTTTCATTTGGTTTCAGATGGTTTCAGAGTAGATGGCGTAGGCTCATATATAAACCACCCAACTTGGGGATGGTCATGTGTACTTCTACATCATTGAAGTGCCAAAAGACCAGCACCGCTTGGGGGAGCGGCACCTGACCTTTCGCCCTTGGCTCACACATGGCTAGGTGCGTGGCCTCTCGCCCGAGCAGTTCGTAGATGTCTTGGTGGCCACTCGAAGTCCGACCGGACGAAATGGGTCAAATGCCATCTCCAGACACTCCAGACACTCAGTGGCTTCAGAGTAGAGAACACAATCCCCAAGATGTATATAGCCAACTCGACTGGGGCTGTCTCCCTTCGCATAAAGAAGACGCAAAAAAAAGAAGACTGAGGTCCGATGAGAGCATTTTGAATTGGACATCCTCTTCTACCTCCCTCGTTTCGATGATCCGCCGTCTCTGCCCCTGTTGGGCGGTCATGAAACGCCACCGTAGACACGCAGGGTCTACCGGCAGCAAAAGTGAACCAAAGTGAAAAGATCGACGACCAAAAAGGAATGGGAAATCAGAGAGGAAATTCCCATGTGGAAAGGAGTTTGCTACAGCCCTGGTTGCACAGAGACGCAAACTCGAAAAGTTCATCGTGTGCAAACCTCGGTATGGCACCAACAATGGCGCCCTGTGGAAGAGCTTTACCTTCGGTCTTGAGACGACAGTTATCGGCATGCCCTGGGAAGATGCCGTGATTGGGCAGCTTGTTGATGAACACTATAGCTCTTCTCAGCCAAAACGTCAAGTCTCGAAAAGTGGTGTCACTCGCAGAGCATGCACGTAAAAAGAAGCCACGCTTCCAAAACAAAAAGGCAAATTCAACGTAAGCGGTACAGACATCCTCCGATGCACGCCATTGAAGCGATGTGGTGAAGTCAAAAAATGTGCTGAGATCAACAGGGTCAAGTTTAGCAAGCGACCCTCGTGGTTGTTCAATACGGATATTGGATGTCCACTGGAACAAAGAGGGATCTTGAATCCAATCCCACCTGGGAAACCTGGATCGCAGGTCAACCGGCGTAGAATCCATTCCACCGGTATTTGGTGCTGGGTCATCGTCCTTGATGAAATCGCTACCAATTGTGCGGTTCCACCTTGCAAGAAAGATCTGCCTGTCAAAAACTTTCTTTCGCAGGTGCTGAAAATCTTCCGGAAAGACAGGAGCATTCTCCATGGCAGTGTCTTTTGCAACTTTACCTGCCTCACGGTTGAGAAGGATGTCCGATCGTGTGGTGTTGTGTTCTGCCGCATACTGGTCTGTGATTTCTGAGTCGGCACGATCATCTGCAATATGAGCCGGCGCCCAAACCAGCTTGACAGGTTGGGGATGCTGGCGTTGTCTACGCTCAACAATGGTCCACAGGGCGTTCCACCAGAAACATGACAAACATTGTCCAATGGTTCTTGGTGAAGAAGGAGCTGATGGAATTGATCAACAATACATTTGCAGTCCGTATGAATGACAATTGCAGCGCTGGAGAGAACGGTTGCTTTATAAATGGCAAACAACTCAGCAGAATATGAGGTGAGTTTTGGTGATTGTACCGGTCCAGTATCAACTGTTCTTCCTAACGCATCAATGATACTATACGCAGCTGTTGTCAACCAATATGATTCAGCCAGAAAAACTGATCCATCTGTCCAGACATGCTGGGTGTCTGCGTCGGCAACAAAAGGAGGGGAAATATCACCTTGTATGGATGCAAATGCCAGACGATGTTTGGCAATTCCCACCGGATGATCGACTAAGCCGAGCAACTGGAAGTTAGGTCCCAGTTCATGTAGAGGAGGTTGGACATGTGGTAGAACACCAGTGCAATCTGTGAGCAAGTGTCGCAGTGACTCAGTCTCCGCGTTGCAGAAGCGGCATAGCTTGGAGTCACAGTAGCCAGCCGCAGCACGCCGGTCTCTTGTGATTGAACACTCTACGGCCTGGGACTCAAAGTGCGCTGTCAAGTCAAGGGCCTTGTCAAATGGCTTAATATAAAGCTGCGAAAAGGATTTGGATAATGCAACATCCAAAAATCCAGATGGTTTTGACAGGTCTTTTCTTGATTGATCGGCAGCACGTTCATAGCACCACTGCGTACAAAGGGTGTGTAACATTGGCTTTATGTCTCTGACACCAACTTCCAGGATAGGAATGTGCGTGCTTGCAAAAACAAGGCAACATTCTTCAGACAAATGCAGGCGAAAAAGTGCTAAGGCATCCTGCACTCGGGCCAGGAGACTGCTTGCCCAAAGTGTGATTACGCATCATATCACAGCACTGATGCACACGTTCTGGGTGTGCGTGAATAAAACGCCAGAACTCAAATATCGTTGAGCATGCTCGTGCACACGTTGGTTCAACTCGAAAGGCCTTGGTTAGCAAAGCAAAAACAAGCATCTTGGAGTGCCAATGGGGCCTAGATCCCCAGAAGACTTGGGCAATTTCACTCTGGATCTTATCTAATGCTCGTTTTGGAATCTTTGAGACTTGCGAAGCAAAAGAAATCTGAGGGAGAACCTTACAGCCAACCAGAAATTCTTTGGTTTGTCTAGGAATAGGAAGGTTGGCAATGTTGCGTATATCGGCAACAACTTTGTACAACTTCTGTTGGTCAAAGAGGAAGTGCTCCCTGTCTGACGTATACATTTTGGCCCCCAAAACATCAAACTCCAGGAAGAGAGGCAAGGAGGGGAAGTTCTTTTTGGCGATTTGGCGAGCATTTCCGCTCGTCGCCCAAAGTACACTCTTGGAGTGATTGAGCTTCTGGCCTACCACAACACCCCATTGCTCAGTCATTTGGAGGGCGCGCGCAAGATCATTGACATGATTAATGTGGACCCATAAGTAGGCATCATCAATGAAGACTCGTGAGACCACATGTGGGATATGTTCAATGAAGGTTGCCCAAATGTGCATGTATGCATTAATTGCAAGGAGTGAGAATGAACATCCTTGCGCGACTCCATTAGCGTTTGTAACACTTTGCTTGGAGATCCAACCACGGTATGAGAGATGTTTGTGCAATCCTTTGTACATCAAAATGAAAACATTGACAATTCCCTTCGGGACTCCCAACGCCAACATGAATGCACCTGCAATGGAGGGTACAAGTCGATCAAAGCACTTCGACTGATCCAGCTTGATGCCGATTAGATGAGAGCTGTGCTGAATCGATGTCAAGGCGAAGGCCATTGCTAATCGAGGTCATAGACCGACCTTTAATGCCTCCATACAATGACGGGTGCATGACCTTGGCTTGCCATGCTTGAAGCTGACGAAAGCGAGTGCCTGTGTACGCAAGCAACATTGGTGACAATATGGTAATTAATCTTCTATTTATTGGGCTCGCAGGACCTGCTTTGTTGAGAATTGCCTGCTTTGCACAGACTAATGCGGTGGGCAGGTCACCCCCACAATCCTCTTCTACAGTGTGGAAAAAGTTGGCAATGACTTCAAGGCACTTTACTGGAAGAGCTTGAAGATCGGTGGTACGCCAACCGTCAAGACCAGCGGCTGCATCTGGATTGCGACCAGCAATGGTGCAGGCGAGGTCGGATGCTCCAAGTGGGGGAATTTCAAACTCGCTCGAATCATGGCTCAAGTATGGCCAAGCAGCTTGCAAAATGCGGAGAGGTTCTTCATGAAGAACATTGGCAGAAAAAATGTCATCCGGCTGGCAAACAATGTTTTGCTGATCATCTAAAACAAGGTTGGAAGGCTCATCGGCAACTTTGTTTTTGAGGTGGTGGAAAATGTACTTCTTGTTTGACAAAGCAGATTCTTGAACTTTGTGCTTCCAAGATTTAATGCGGGATTGGCAGTCCAAAGCTTGAAGTTGAAACTGAACCCACATGATGTTTGCATGGATTTCAACAAGGGTTGGAATGTGAGACTGGTGCCAAATATAAGGGGCATGCAGAGTCGCAAGGGTCCGCCATGCTTTAGTGATGGTTCTAGTTAAAATGTGCTCATCCATAAGGCTTGAGGCTGGACGTTGAAGGCGGGTGAACAATCCCCATAGTCTACCAAGCACGTTCTCAAGCCAGGACCCTTTGAGGGATAAGGCTGTATTAGATCTAGATTGGCCTGGACAGAATTGTTTTGGAGTAAACGTGGGGCTTTGGCCACGAACTCGTTCCCCGAGCCCCCATGTGGCACCACTGGCAAGCAAAGTGTTAACACAAAATTCATTGATGATTGTCCACTTTGCCTCCTGGGTCTGGGCATCATTATACTTATGTGCAAAGTGGGAGTCCCACAAGGTGTTTGCTTGAGTATTAGCTGTGTGTGTCTGTGAAAGACCAGGTTTACCGATGCTGGAAGTATCTAGTGGAGCAAACTTTCTGTGTACAAAACCATGGAGCCTAATGGAGGCCCATGAAAAGGTTGCTCTAATAGGTCGATGCTGGATACCCTGCATACTGAGGACTTCGATGTTGCGCAAGGCAGTATGTGCAACATGGTTGAGAATGATCCCGTCAATGGAAGAACAGAAATCTCCTGAACCACTAAAGGATCCATCTTTGGAATACGTGAGTGGCCTATGGGTGTCACCATTACAATCACTTTGCGACAGTGGATCGAACCACCCATGGAAGTTCACAGAGTTCGAAATGGATGGATAGTGAAGTGGATTTGACTGAAAATCGCCTGCCAACAGGATGGGAATGTCCCCAAACTGTGCAACAATCGTAAAAATATCGGCAAAAACACTGTCATTGTAATCAAAAATTTGTTGATTAGCAGAGGCGGTAGTCTTGGCATATATTGAGAAGACAAGAGCCTTTAAAGACGGGGTCACTTGAATCCAACATGCATTGGCACGGCGGGAGTTGAATAATGGCTTGTACAAGCCAGTGCAATCATCCTCGAAAGCAAAAGCGGAAGCGAGTTCAGGGGGCGCAAGAATAGCTGTGCCCCCATTCATGGTAGTGTGGAGCCCATCAGAGCGCACAGTGCCTTTCAAGGGGGCACACATGCGCAAGGCCTTCCCTGACTCGGAAACAAGTTTCTGGGAATGACGAATATTATTGCAACCAATACGTGTTTCTTGCAAACACTGAACTGTATCAAGAGAATGCTTCCAAGAAATATTGGATTTCAAGCTACCAATATTTGCAGATGAGATCGTCCACTCGGTAGGGATATCAGGACCCTCACCTGGGAAACCTAAAAGATGATCGAATTCAATGCGAGAGAAAGGAACAAGTTGAATAAAGGAATGACGAAAGTGAAGTACAAGGAAGACACCAAAAATGAGACTTGAACGTTTGCGAATCGGCTGCTGCATCAAAACATTCTTTCGCGCTGAGTGGTCGTCAAGGCCAGAGATAGGCCAATGGCACAGGTTCACTTGGTCAAAACAGCGGCCTATGGCATGACACTGCTGGAACACAAGAAGCATAAAAACAAGAAGACAAGAAAAAGGACAGAACCAAAACCGGTATGGCATCTGACACACCAGTGTCTTGCAGGGAGGCCTCACAATTAACTCATCATACACTCTAGGAGAGTTGCATGTCGTCCTACTCCACAAGTGCATGGCAAACCGTTCACTGAGGGAACGGGCCCCAAAATGCATTTCATCGAATGCAGGAAAACCCGGCGCATGTCTGAGCCTAAACCAAAGAACAGAAAGGCAGACAACGAGGAAACAAATTAAGACAGCACCATAAGGGGCGTTATTCATACGGGGGGTTTATTCATCAACAGTCTACATTAGGGTCGTTGATTCGTTGATGTCTTCCGGTTAATGTCTTCTTCTGGTTGTGTCCGATGATTCTGGTCCAACGATCTGGCTGCGCCACCCAGGACCAACTTGGCGTTGAAGGCGCCGTGTGCGGCGCCAATTTCCGCTTCGGCTTCCAAGCCGCGGCGGCGGCTGAGGACCTGGTGGCGCTGGGCAGGAGCGGCCATCGGTGTTTGATGGTGTTTGAGGAAGTGGTGGGGTGGGAGGAGTCAAAGCGAGATGCTTCAGGGTGAAAGTGGTGGGTGGCAGGAGGCGGGATGAGTCATTGGTTTGGTCACGGTCAGGTTGAGTAGTGAATGTAAGCGGCATTTCGAGACATGGGAGACATTCATGGGGACCCAGGCCTCAAGACTTAAGAGTTCTTGGTTGTGATCAGAGTCCACCTCTTGTGGTCTCATTGACTCTCATACTCAACATTTGGAATCATTTGGAAACTAGTTGACGCCGATTCTTCTCTTTCAAGCGCAGGAGGCGTGGCTTGCAGGTGTGCGTGGCGCCGCTGCTGGCACGGGCTGGGACAGTGAGACACTTGGCAGCACGGAGTGAAGCTGAGAGTTGGACACCGTCCTAGATGTTACATAGTGCTAGTATGTGCTACTGTATTTTTCCCTGTACTATGTTGGGTGTTTGGGTCATTGAAAGGCCATGAGTAGTTAGTACAAGTCTAGTACAAGTCCAACTTCCTCTTGATGAGAGGATCCACCCGCTGATTTCCCCACTGCAGCACTGGCCGCATCGGGCGAGCAAGGTTCCACACGGATCCGCCAGCTGCTGCAAGAGGGCAATCTCGAGGAGGTGGCCCAGATGTTAGGCGCGGCCTTGAGGGTGTGGAACGGAGGGGGTGGCAAGCTTCCCTGGATTCTTCCACAACTGTTTGGCCCCCATTACCAAAAGTAAGGTGGAGCATTGAACAAGTAAACAATGTGAAGCAACTGCTCCTTTGGAGCTCATGTTTGTTTCTTCACAAAGAGCTTGGGGTGCTGTCAGACTGCTGGAATGCTGGCCTGTTTCCTGATAGTTTGGCACCTCAAGTCCAATTTGCATGGCAGTGCTCCAACTCCCTTGAAATTGAAGGAGGAGCTGATCTGACGGATGCGTGATTTATGCATCACCATGGAAATCCAAGTTTTGGATTTTTTGGGACATCCATTCTTGGAAAGAAGCCTTTGTTTGGGAGCCTATTTTTATTTGGCAGGACGGCCTCACCGTGTCCTTTGGCATTCACTCGGAGAATCAGGCGTCATACCCGTTGTTTCGTGGATGGATGCGTCCCACGTACACCCTGTGTTCAGGTCAGCTCCAGAAGCCTCAAAATGAGATCCCGGGCCAGGGCGTCTACGAGGTGCGTCCTCGCTCTTTTTGGTTTAAAGTTTAAAGCCATCCCCCGATCCCCAAATGAAGAGACACCACTGAACCATGAAGCAATCCTTCACCTAGGACCTAGTGGTTATATACACATGTTACACGTGGGCCGCCTGGCGTGTCTCCGGACCTTGTTGCGAGAAACCGGTGCCGAGCCCACCACACAGGTCTCGCTGCTGCGGGACGGGGCGGCGGTGGCTGCCGCGGTCGCGATTCAGGCGGACGGTGTGCCACTTGGTGGCGGACGCGGAAGCGGAGGTGGTCAGAGGGGTTCACCAGAGTGCCATGACCGCCGTGTAGCAGCTGAGCGCTGAGAAGTGGGACATCCCAAGATGCAGCTGTTCCCAGCTGCAGTGTCTCTCTTTGAACTTTCGGAGGTCTCTTTCTCCTCCAATCGGGTGATTGTTTATGATTGTTTTGCGGTGGGCGTATATCTGTGTATATAGTGTAAAAAAACATTATTTTATATATATATAGAGATCCCGTTTCGTCGAAGGAACTTCTCCTTCTCCACCGGAATTCTGGCGGAGCATTTTCCACCCCAACAATGTATAATACTAGACTAATAAGACTATATTGTAATACTATAAATTGACTTCGGGGTGGAAACAACTCCTCCAGAATTCCACTGGGATGCCTGGCAGGATTCTAAGCAGAAAGTGTTTAGGTAATGTCTTCACATGTATGTTACCAACTTTATTTTTTGTCCTGTTTGTGTGTTCAAGGGTGAGCTGGTGCTGAGCTACGTCGATGGCCAAAAGCAGAAGCTTTCAGAACATACATCTCTTCTACACACCTGGTCCAGTAATATAGGTCCAAGACTCAAGACTCCTCGCACCTATGCAAAGTTCAGAAGTTCCGTGCCACGGGTGGTTTGACCGCGGGCTGTTTGTCCCTTCTGAATAACCCGGTTGCTGACCGGTCTGCTGATCATGAGGTTTCTCAGGGAGACCGAGCTGGCTTCCTTGGGCGCGGTGGATCTTCTTTTCGACAGAGGAGCGGCAGCGCGAGAGGTGGAGTCAAACTGAGCGACCTGTCGAGATCATGGCCTTGAGGGATCAACTGGCACGACCGTCCACGTTGGATGGCAGGGTGTCACCACGGTGTCACTACCGAATTCCACCATCATGAAAGTGGAACCGACCAATTTGATGGAACCAAGGTTGCTCCCTTTTCATCATGTTTTGAAAAAGATATGACTTGTGGACAACTCGATGGAAAAGGGAAGTCTTGGGTCGAGAAGTGGCTTCATGACTTTGGATGACAGTCTCCTGTCAAGACATGGCTTCTGGATGGAATCATGAATGTTCTTGACAAGCTTTGCTTAGTGCTTTGGGTTAGGCGGGATATGTTAGACAGAAGTCTCGGTTGACCCACCACGGAGAATGGCTTTGGTGAAAAAAATGAAAAACAAACACATACTAGACTACTAGGTGGAGGCCATCGCTAGTAGGTTTGAGGCCATCGCTACTAGTAACAAGAAGCTACTAAGTAACAAAGCGCATCGCTACTAGTAGTTAGAAGCTACTCGTAGCAATCCTTCTTCCGCTCGCTGGGTCAAGCGAGCGCCGCTGGAACGTCGCTGGGCTGCGCTGTGTCCGACATGTTCGGCTCCGGACAGATTCACTGAAACAGCACTCACCAAGCAGCTGCCACCTGATTAAGTAATGAGCCACTTAACTGACCGACCAAACAAACCAGCTGAACAGACAGCGACTGATAGCCATGCTGGCTTTGTATGAATGACTAAGTAACAAATTAACAAGCAGCTGGAAGGACTACACTGACTGACACTGGTTGGAGCAATTGTGGTCAATGACTCAATGACTACACACTGCATGTGATCGTCATTCCATTGTTGCGAACGTTGAGAAAACTGGTCTAGACTCTAGAGTCATTGCTGTGGAACGCTGCTGTGAAATACTGCATAAACTCAGCCCAACTAAAGCCTGAGCCCCTGCCAAAGATACCCAACACTGATTTCTTTCTAGTGGGAGGTGTATGCATATAGTTACTAGTCCTTGGGTGTGCCACTATGCCTGAAATATCTATGCATATTCCTGATACTTGATCAGTATGAGCCAGGCACATCGGTCTTTCCCATTTGTGTCCACGAATCTTTGACTGAAACGGCCATGGTGCTGGTCCATGGCAGGTGGGACCCCAGCATCCCACAAAGATCCGGCGGCCAATTCTGAACGAACTTCCTGACCCGAACACCGACAGCGAAGGTGGACCAAAGGGGATCTATTAGAACATACACTCTCGAGCAGGTGTAAATATGAGGCTCTTCCACAAACGAGTCACAAACGAGCATCCAGCTCTGCAGAGGTGTTTGACTAGTCGATGTTCCAGCTCTCCAGACTCCCAGAGGTAAGGCCTCGAGCGGTTTCATGTTGGAGAGGATCTTAGGAACCTTTGGCCACTCAACGTGGAACAGCATGCGGTTTGTGGCATGTTTTCCAGCCCGCCGGTTTCCGCAGAGCAGGCCGCATAGCAGGTGGCGCTTTGTCTTTATTGAACGTGATGGATATTCGGGGGGATTGAGCTGTTGAAGTTGAAGGAGGACCCAGAGTTTGAGATGACCTCTGCAGGATTTTGTGCAGAAACTAGGTCTATAGATTTGGCTTCGGGATCTGAACAATCATCGAAAAGCCACCCGTGTGGAGAGAACCAGCATGACCCAGTGGGAAGACACCTCGCTCCACGTCACCTTTCCAGGTCATGAAGAGAAGGCCGGTTGAGAGATGACTGAAGCTTGAAATGTGGGAAGGGGCCAATCCTGGGTGGCAAAATGCATGGAGAACATTGAAGTACTGTACATAGATTTCCGACCAGACTGAAACCAGTCGATTTCGCCTCCACCACGTCCGAATACGTGGGGTCGTTCCATCTTCTCCAGCCTACTTTTCACCTCTACAGTAGCCCAGATGTGTAGCCTTTGTCCATGCTTCACCAACATTTCTGACTGCTTGCACGTCTATAGGCTATACACTCCGACTCACTAACATGGAAGTGGAAAACCTCCTGTTTGTAAAGGAAAGTAGTCTTCCAAAGGGGTAATTTTCCACTTCCATGTTAGTGAGTCAGAGAGTAGGTGTTCAAATCTTCACAGTACTTTGATGGGCTCTTCCGTGAGACAGCGAACGTTTGGGAGAGACTTCGAGGTCAGTACTGCGTTGGTCTGGCGCTTACTCAAGACCTGTAGTGAAGTGATACCAAGCAAACAGATCATCATGAATTGAACGGAAGGAGCCTGCAGGTGTTGAACACGTGATCAGGAGGACATGCCCAAATGCTGGTCTCAACATACAACAATTCCCAACAGCTAAATGCAGTTGGGTTTCAATCTTTGGGGCTGGGAGTGGTGCACAGTTGGTCACCGGCGCCCTAAACCCTAAACCCTGTAGGTACTGTTTGACAGGTGCCGTGATCTGAATGTTGCCTTGGAACCTGTGCTGTACACGGGTGATTGTTTGCATATTCCCAGTCAGTTTGAGTTGCGTCCCGCCTTCTGGGGTGCTGGGTTAATGTTGTTGTCCTTAGAGGGTTAATTAATGCTTAATGTGGTGACGGTATTTCGGTTCCAACACCAGCATGGAGGACGATTGGCTCCAACACCAGAGGAAACAAAGGACAGGGGGGTGGCCTTCACTTTGAATCTTTCAATCTGTCCAGTCAACGGTCTTGAGTCGACATCAGGCCAGGACATCAGAAAGGCTCCCATATGCTGCTCAGCGCGGTGAGGTTGACCTGCCCGACTTTGGGGAAAGCGCATACTGGGAGGCCGGATGCCCGAAGGCAGTCTGTACAAAGACATTGGGTAGAACAGGGAGGAGGGTCAATTCTTGAGGTGAAGCATGGTTTTCTCCGTTCACCAGGTGAACGTATAATTGTTTGAACATTGTATATATATTATAGAATATATATCTGTGCTCAACTATATATATATAGGTAGGTAAGAATATGTAAAAAGGAGGTGCCTGGCAAAATTGTCCCGCGGAACATTTGTAGTTAGCGAACGTAGCACAGGTTGATGTTCCGTATTTGGGCATTATGCGTTGGTGTCCATTTCGCCACTGTGCATTCAGCCAAGCTAATGGAGTAAGCTGGACCCTTTCTATTCCCACGGGCCTGGCGATCTTTGCAGTTCAGAGTTTGCTATGTTTCGTTTGCCCAGGAGCATTATGTCAAAGCAGCTGCAGATGGAGAGGACTTGGCGCACTGTTCCAGGGACATGCAGGGAACATGGTGGAAAACGAATCAACGTAATTAGGTGAGATGAAGGCTATGAACAGTGAAGATTTCCTAGGGTGGGGTCATGTGGGGCCTATGTGGAGTTGCAGCCGGTTTGCATTCTTTCGATATCTTCCTCTATTGCTTCGTGACCGCTCATGCGATCGTGCCGAACTCCTGCGGACAACCTGCGTTTGGGCCGAGCATGAGTTTGTGTCAGGAGGTCTATGATTGGCTAGTGGGGTACGATGCTCGGATCCGGGAGCTTTGGGTTTTGTTTGACTGGTGCTTAGAGCTCCCAATAGAGATTCCGTTGCATCTAGCCACCCTCATTCGCTACTAAGCACAAGTCAGTTGTTTGGGGCTCAGTGCTGGAAGCTCTACAGCCTGGTGCGGACCGGACATGTACGACTTTTTCACTCGACCCAGTCCAGGCCCCTCTCAACCTAACAGTGGATTTGTTCAGAACTCGGGTTCCCAAACTAGCGTTGCTCGGCTTCGTCCCTCCGAGAAGCCCCCCCTTGCCACGTCCAGGCCCCCATGTTCCTCCCAGCTTTGCAATTGCGTAATGGGTTATAATCGGTTCTGAACCGATGAGCCCGTGGCATCCAGTTATTTGATGGGACATGATGTGCACTATTTCCACTCCATAGGTGAAAAAAGGATCCAGAGCAAAATGATAGAATCTCCTTTTGGAAAAAGAAAGGGTCTAGTCGCTAGTCTTGTCCACTTCATGTATGTGTCCTGCAGCGTGCTCAATGCATTACTGCGGCTTCTTTTGTTGCATCACTCCGGAAGAGACAGCAGATTTAAGGAGATTGCAAGCTAAAGTTTGGTTCCTCTCCCTCTCAACAAACACTAGCTGGCGGCTCCAAGCGAGCCAAAGAGCTTTGGAACGGTGCCTGACGAGCTACATGGACTTCCCACCGGTGCTGACGAACATGGAACTGTTTCGTCGTACTCGTGTGCAGAGCAACGTGTCACAGCAGTTTCTTTGGTCCCCGGCCTTCCCATGTTCATTCTCTCTCGTAAGGGGACGACAGAGTGTCAGGAACCAGGAACCTGTCAGTCAATTGAACCTCCTGCAGCTATGGACAGATGTTGTTTTAAGATGTTTTTTTTCACGGTTTTCAGGTATATGTTTTCAGGCTCTAGTTGTTTCAAGGTCCAACAAGCCAGACTTCCTGTTCACCGACAAAGCCCTTGAATCTGCGATCGCGCCATGGCAAGCGGTGATGGCATGGCGGTGTCGACGTGGACGGAGCTGGCGGAACGCCGCTCGTTTGGTTCGGGACATTCGTTGGATGGGAGCCGTTCGCTCGTACCGTCTCGTACCTTGGAAAATGGCTGATGGGTACTTCCAATACCTGTTTTCATAGGTAATGTGTCATTTTCTAGGATACTTTGGAGGTGTGTTATGGTGTTTGAACACTCAACGGTGCAGAACAGACATTCTTTCACATGAACTTACCATGTGTCGCCCATCGATTCCACTTGGCACAAGTTTATAGGTTGATAAATATATACCGTATAAATATTTATAATATATCTAACATAGTATCTAACATATTATATACTACTATATTTATGTTTTATTGTTTAACTATATATATATACATCATGACTTGACATGATTGGTTGGTAGAAAGCCTACAGCAACGATCTCAGCCCTCAGCTCAGTCATATACTTACCCAGTCAGCGCATAACCTTTAACCTTTTTGGGGGGATTGGTTCCCCCACCAGCAACGAACAGGTGGAGAAAGGTTAAAGCTTTGTTTTTCAGGGAGAGTGAGGGAGTCAGTATGGGTGGTTGCGAGGTCTTCCGAAGAGTTCTTGAATGCCAGCCTTTATGATCAAAGGCTGGCAACATCAAGCTGGACATAAGGCGTGTGTGTATGTGTGACATAAGGCCCTCGACCAATGAGTTTTAGTGTACAGGGCTGTTGATGTTCGCTTCCACCGACCCCTGCAGTTCTTTTCCACCGACCCCTGCAGTTCAGCCGGGTCTAATTGGTCAGAAAGCATGCCTCGCAATACCAAGCCGCATGGGAAAGAGGGGTCCTTAAACCATCTCAAACCACATAGGTGCTGATGCTGGTAGGATATTTTTTGGCGTTTCTTTCCTATCACATGCCTAATGTGAACGATGCTCATCTTCGGTATGATGCCCAACCTCCTAGACGCATCTTTAGCCCATCACCGGCCCGTGTTCAGGTTATGACGGATTTATTTTCGACTTGCTCCTGAGCGACACATGGGTGGGTTGGGCGTGATTTGTTTCGGCTTGGCCAATGTCTTCGACCAATGTCGTGATTTGTCGGCAATTCTTTGAGCCCTTGCGCTTTCAAGTGAATCGCCAGTTTCAACAGTGTTATCAGTTCCAGCGGGTGGGCTCTGTTCTTTCGGAATTAACGTGGCATATAAATGATACGAGTTCATTGGGATGCGCTGGTTACTTGCTGCATATTGTGGCAAATACAGGTGACTATCCCGTTTTTGTTCCCGTTCAACTCCTTGAAAGTATTGGCCATTGACTCTGGCCCAATGAGCATTTGCCAACACCCATGAGAAGTGTGATGGAGAGTTTGTGCTTGAACAGCATAAAACAGTAATATTTAATTTCATTCGCGGAATTTGTCACTTGACATGACAGTGTGCTTCCATCGCGTTCCATGCATAGCAACCCCCCTCAACCCTGGTTTGGTCCCTTCAGACAACTAGCTCTCTCACTGGGATTTGGTGGAAGACCCGTCACCTTCCTGGCTTTCTCGGAGGTACGGCGTCCTCCACAATGGCGTCCATGCGCTACCTGGCGCGCCAGAACTGATCACACAGCTGAAGAGGTAGACCTGGGTGGCGGTATTTGAGTGGAGGGGTAGACCTGCACAGCGTAGACCGGCCGACCGGGGGAAGTTCATGTTCAATGCCTCGGTGCAGCGGCGAATGCCGGCGAATGCTGGTAGGCAGGGAGGAGCGGCCAGACCGAAGCTGTTTGGTAGACCGGGCTGTGCTGTGCTGATATGTTTCCGAGAAGCGTTGGGTCGTTGAAGACTCTGGAGAGAGACCAATATTCAGGCAGCAGTTTTGAATCCTAATGAGGGAAGATCTACGACCTGCAGGACCTGTAGGAGGTGAGTTTGGCTCAACTAATCATCACCATCAATTCAGACTTGCCCCGCCTTTCTTTTCCATGGATGCCCCCCGTCAGAACAAGAACCCTGTCGGATCATAGACGCCTTTTCCACGTGATGCCACGGGGAGGATTGGGTCTTCTTGTGAGCAACAAAGCACTCGAGAATGCACATTCATGCGCTCTCAATGGATTGGTTTAAGGGAGAATATGGGAACTCAAGGAACACGGGACATCGTGCATTGAACTATATTGAATTGTAGGTGTTCCCTTATAGTTAAACATTATAACCATTCTGGGACGTCCCAGAAGTGTTTGATCTTGAGGCTCAGCTCCCGATCCGTTCCCGCCCGCAGCAGGATGGGGAAGAAGTTGGTGATACTCAGTGCCTCGCATTTTTGATTCATCCACGTGTTCTAAATTGAATTTGATCCATCACTTTTGCTGTTTGAAGCCAAGTCTTTGGACATGTTCCGGTGAAAAAAGACAAATGAATAAGAATATATATATATATGTAAATGTATATTTGTACATTTTCACGAAAGCCAGCCGATAGGCTAGGCTGGAGTCTAGGGGAACGGGTCAATTTCGGAGAGAGTTCGGAGAGCTAACCCAGAGCCAGGTGGGGGAGAACGAAAAAAAGGAGGCGGCCAGGAGGTAGGGAAAATGAGTGGTTTTTTGGGGGTGTTGTGATGCAAGTGATGTAATTGACGGCGAGTAGTGCATCATTGGTATCGTGAGGGGCTCACAAGTCCCAATCTGGCTCCATGAGGGTCAGGGTAAGTGCCAGCTTTAGCAAGGGTTAGCCGTGGGGTGGCTGAAAGTGTGGGTGGGTTAGCCTGCGTTTTGGCTGTGGGTCAGCTGCGCTTTGGCGCATGAAAGTGTCGGCTAGCTGTGTTTTTCCCCGCATTTGTCAGCGTCGTTTTGGCTTGTCTTCAGGATGAGTTGGGTGTCTGCAGTGCTTTCGATGGGTTAGCTGTGGGCCAGCTGCATTTTGGCAGGTGAAGGTGTGGGCCAGCTGCGTTTTTGTAGCGTTCAAGGTGGGTTAGCCTGCGCTCGAACAACGTTTTTGGATGGGTTCACCATGGTTAGCCACGTTTCCATCGTACTGGCAGGTCGAGGTTGGTTAGCCTGTTTTCGCAAGGGTTAGCCATGGGTTAGCTGCGTTTTGCTCACGCTTGTTTTGTTAGCGTCGTTTTTGCTGGTCTTCAGTAATGGTTTGGATCGGTTTGGTGGGAGGCCATCACCTCATTCACTATTGTGTGCTCGTAGATGTGGCCGGGATTTGCTGTTGACCACAGGTGTACGCAGAATAATTGATTCTCTCCCCTTCATCACCACATGTGGGCGTGTGTGTGAGAATGGGTCAGGTGGGAATTCAATTCTGATGGAGATGATGCATTGCCTTGAACGTGTTGAGGAATTGTTTCTTGTTTTTCAGCTGACTTGGAGTGTGTGCTTTGCATCTTTCAGTGGCCCAAATCCGCCCCGATCAGTTATCAACCCTTCTCAGGCACACCAGGCGTGATTGCATTCAGTTCTTAAAGTTGTTCGATTCGTATGCGAGCTGGGCAGGTGGGACCCATGGCGCCGAAGCGTGCTAACCCGCAGGCCAAGGCGGAGAATATTTGACTCAGCCACATGTGTCAAATCTTTCTTGAGAGAGTGCCGAGAATGGGGTTGCTGTTTTGCTAGGTGTTTGCTACCGTGGATCAGGGCGGTGCCTGTAATTGGAAATAAAAGGGGTACAAATGTATCAAAGCACCTACGAGGGACTGGAGACAGTGGGAGGCACACCCCCCCCCAAACATGTATTCTACTTTCTGTTTCTACCCCCATCAGGGTGGCTGCGATGTCAACTTCACCCCATAAAAGTACTCTTTGCCCGATGTAAACCAATCATTTCATCTTGCACGCCAAGTCTTTTGAGCCCATCTACGGGACATGAATAACAAACAGCGGGCAAACGCCAGGCTTGCCCTAAGGGCACTCCCCTAACCCAGAGGTTGGCTTTCGTGCCCTCCCTTCTCAGTTTGACTTTTCACATCTATTCACCCATCTTGCACGACGACTTGTAGACGATGCTGGTTTAAGGCGTTTAAGGTTCCGCAGGTGTGCGAATGAGTCATGCAAAAAGCACCCCAAGGTGCTGGTTCCACAACACTTGCGCCATCACGGTCTGACTTGGATCATGTGCGATCTCTATACCTTCAAGCATCCTCAATGCGACCACCATGATTCTGCTATTGATGCACAGGTGCATAAGACGTGCATCCACCAATTCACATCCCCTCATGTTGAGCAAGTTGGAACAATAGATGCCCCACGTTCAAGTGCCGGGGATGTCCACTCGTTCACGCGTGACGGCCAAGGTAATTCCTCCAAGCGGTCCCCATGGGTGCTGAAGGCGGGGCAGGGCCGGGCAGAGCTGAGTCACTTCCTGATTCTCACTGGTGTGCAAAATGGGAGGGTACGGTTCAGTGAGCCTTCAGGTATGTGCAGATGGGAGGATCCTGCAGGCAGTCTGCACATGACGGTTTTGCGGTCAAATGCTGCCAACGCCGCATTCCCACTTTCGACTCCACTACCAGCGGACTGGTCGCCTAAGCACACAAGTGACGAATCCACTGGTTGCCCGCTCCATTCATCACGGTCCGGGTCCTTCTGGCAAACCTTAGAACTTACCAAACCCAATTAGCTCCAGTGAAGAGATGCTGTGCATGGTTCCGTCCGACTGAGCATGTTCAAAAGCCAGACACTCCATGGAACTGGCATATTTACCCACATTGGAGATCATTGGGGTGGTTTTTATAGGTAAAGGTAGGCATATTTATACATATATGATACACGGAGTGCCTGGCTTTGAAACGCCAGGAGATCCCTAAGTTGGGCTTGGATGCTGCCGCTTTCCTGGGAGCCATCACCTCCGGTGAAGAGGTGGACGAGGGAGAAACGAAGCACCGCAGATGTGATCCTCTATCCGTCTGGGGGGCGGGGAGCAGCAGCTCAAGGAACAAGAGGAAAAGGGACACTTGGATTGATTTGATGAAGATCCTGAGACCATTTGAGATTTGATGAAGGCCGTTTCTCCTCGTGTATTTGTGTTCTTTGTTTAGCCTTGAGCGTAAGGATCCAGTGCCATATGGCCGATGTCATTGCATTGGTCCTAAGAAGTCACCTGGCAGCCATTGTCTCCATGGAAACCCTAACGGAAGCGCAGTCGAGTAGTGCAGGGTAGTGCATTGATGAATAACTGGCATGGTCCCTGCAGAGGAAAACGCTACAGTCCACGAATTTGAGATCAAGAACATGCCCAAAACTGCCCGGGGTCGCTGCCCGTGTCCCACCGGCGAGTCATCCTCCAGCGAGTCGAAAGCGGAGGCGTGGAAGGCCCTACGAGAGCGATCTGGGCAGCGCTGCGTGTGGCTGTCCAAAGTGGACGGGAGCGGAGTCACCGACTATTTGGAGGCCCCGGTCCGCCGCAGAGCGAGTCTGGCCGGAACTATGATTGAACACGTCGAGCATGTCACCTGGTCACTGTCACCCATGTTTTTGGCGGGATTTTAGCTTGCCAGGGAACTGATGTAAGACTTGTTCAAAAACTGAGGCCATGGGTATGGCTAGGACAAGCACTGGTGTGAGCTGCCCAAAACGGATGTACCGGATTTAGCCACCGCTTCTAGGACGGGCAGAAGGGATTCGTAGTGGTCAGGAAGTTGGGCATTCATTATTGATCTACTGTAGTCACATGATGTCAAATGCAGCAGATTGTGCGTGGCAAGCTGGGCTTCTCGGATGCTCGCTCCAGCCCATTGACACGTCAGCAACAACTTCAGTAGCTTTTGGCCGATATTATTCCATGTGATTTCAGAAGGGACACAATGCAAAGTGATGGCAGGAATTGATCGTAATGAAGTACCCGAACTAGCCAGCCTCACTGGCCAGAACAGTCTCCTTTGAACTATATGTATATAGGCAGTTGATTGATCTTAAGATCCATTGGATTATCAAACCTCATGAAATATAACCAACTGCCTACAACACTGGGTGAAGGTTGCTTTATATTGAATTGTGCTGGGCTCCTTCATGCGTTTACATCGCCTGCACAGCTGCAAGCACAGAATAAGTCATGAATTTGTTCCTGCAGGGATGACAATAGGGAAGACTAAGTGTGCAGCGTGTCTTAAGACAAAGACCCACTGTTCTGGAAGTTGCTTGATAGGCCGCTGGAGGAAATCCTTAGCATGTGGAAGCATGATGACAACTTTGTACAATACATGAACTTTGGTTCGATTCGCATGTCTTCCAGCTTAGCTTGGTTCTGGGCGGATCGTTGCTGGCTTTCGGCAGGGTACCGGCGTGTCGCTGGCTGATGTGGATGAAGCAGATTTCATCTTGAATGGTGGTACAGCCGCTATCAGGACACGACATTCTCCGCTTTGGGCCTTGATGTTTAGATCGAGATGTTATTGTTTACGAGTCGGTCCAGTGTCGAGTGAAAGAATATGTGGGGAACGGAGTGGAATAGGAGAATGAAGATAAAGCCGTGACAGAACTGATGACAGGACATAATTTGTTTGTTGGTCGAGCTTGACCTAGCTGCACGACATGTGCCTTTGACACTGCTTGCTTCAAAAGCTCTCATCTCCAACATGGAGCACCATCACAAGTTCAACAAGAAAGGACCAGGGATGGGAGTGTCGTTCAAACCACCGTGCTGCTACAGGCTGATGCGAACTTCAGCGTGATTGGCAGATTCCACGCTTCGGTATTTCCATATTTACCTCCATGCCTGTACCGCAGCAGATATTCTAAGGACACGATGTCCTAGAGGAGCATCAGGATCCCCTTAGAGGAGAAGTCCCCTTAGAGGAGCTTAAGATCCTTTAAGAAGCTCCCCGACCGTGTCCTGCAGCAAAACCGTGAGGACTCAGGATTGCATGTGGCCAGTGGACTGTGAAGAGACGGGGAATTTGGAGACCCTTGACTCGAAGAAGAGACCAGCGGTGTCGCTTCGATGGCACTGGCACCCCGACATGTCGATGGGGATCCAGTTGTCCAACCAACTTTGAGGGATTGTGCCAGTGATTGTGCCATCTATATACATCCATCTACTTCTTCAATCCGCGCGGCACACAGGCGGCGCCTTGGAGGGTCCATTTGGGCAACATCCTTCAACCACCAAGTAGTGCCCCACTGCGTCATGTCGCGTGGCGACTCTTCCAAACCAAACGCGCTGCCCTGAGGAGATGGCACTTTCAGGGTTTGGATGATGGATCCATACACCACCCAAAGACTTTTGACATGGTGTGACACACCATGACACACCGGATGTGTCTCAGCCGCCCCCTCAATGTTTGATGCTCCTCTACGAAGTATGCGCTGGTGCACGGGTTGTGTGAACTGAAGGTTCTGCGGATACCAGGTGTTTGTTGGATAGGCTTGGCTCCCAGATGCTCCCGGCTCCCAGGTGCTCCCAACTGCCAGGCCCTATACAGAGCTCTTCAAGTTGGCCATCTCGCGTGGGCTGCCCATGTCACCTGGTCACTCAAGCCGCGCGGTTGGCCACTCATTCCACTCCAAATTGGTGCCTCACAGTCGGGCGGTGGGCGACAGGTTTTGGATGGCTTAGGTGTAGCAGGAGCCACTTCGTTTGTGGTTTCTGGGGTGGTTTTTATTTGTATCACAGAATGGCACAACTGGAAGTGTCACCATAAGCATTTTGACACACCATGTAGGGTTCTTGCGCAGAATTTGTGTGTGCAGATTTGTAGACGTTCATATACTACCATATTGTACCAAGATGTACCGAGTTGCATGCATGATCCTTCACAGTTTGGGTATGTTTGGATTGTGATTCGTGATGGACCGTTTTGGGTTCATGAGCACTTGCCCTTCGGTATGGAACTTGGGCCCATCTCAGGCAATTCCTTAGCTGCCATAGTCGCACTGCTTCTTCCGAGGATTTGCGCGAACCCCGACTTCCGCTCACCGGCGAAGCCGGGCAAGCGGCAGGAATATTGCGCGGGCTATGTTGCGCAGCATTACGAGGAGCTGAGAGTGAGGTAGGTAGGCGGCCGTAGGGTCACCCATCCAAAACATCCCGGAAAAGAACGAGGAACGCACGAGAAGCATGGCCCCCTACTTATTCCACGGGGCGTGTCAGCTCAGACGTTTGCTTCGCATTTCTCAGACTGGACAGGGGCGCAGCTCTCCTGTTCCACGTGGACCGGAGAACGGCACCGAGTGTGACGTCTGTGAAACCCAGCAAATCGGGGTGACAAGAGAGGTGTCAAGCCCAGAGGTCACCGACAGTGACGATCATTTGCTCCCATGGTCCCATTTGGTCGACGTCACCTGCATAGCATGGCATGCCCAAAGACTTTGTTAGCTTTCCCTTCTTCAGCCTTCTTTCGCCGCTCGCTTCAAGGCCTCGTTATTTTTCTCCCATCCGCGGGCCTGCAATCTCAGGAGTTAGGTGGCGTGGTCCAGTACTTCGGAAAGCCTCACAGCCCTCACTTCGAAGCTGCCCGCAGGCGAGGTCGGGGCGCTGTCGTGGGGTGACCTGGAGCGAGAGGGAGTCCTGAGCTTACAGGTCAGTCTGCGGAATATGTCCACAAGAAAGGCTTAAACACACATTGGCACGGGGGGACGTCTCAACTAAGCAACTCAAGCTTCAGGGGACAATCTGGTGGATGTCAGGATGTCTCTTTATAGGTCGACGATGCTTTGCTGCCCCATGTTCCCACCCTGCGCTGACTGGGGCAGCATGCAGCAAGGGAGTGCTGGTTCCTGTATGAGAGTCAAGAAGTTGCTTGGATACCAAAGGCAAAAGCTTGAGAGAGATTGAGACAGTGAGAGAACGAGAGGGAGATTGACAGAGAATGATCTTCCCAACGCTCCCTCAAGGACCATCCCTCCGGGCGATTGGAACCCGAAATCAACCATGGAACCGTTGCACCCCATGCTGCACACGTCGGCACCTCCAGCGATGAGGAAAGAGCGCCCGGCCACTGAGGTTCTTGGGCGACGTGGCTTGGAACGTGTCTGGCAGTGGGTCAAAACAGGGGGATGCTGGTCAGAATCGATTTACCATGGTTTACCAGACGTGGCCAAGCTTTACCAGGACTTGGATCTTCAGGTTTTCACCCACTTTGGCCCTGGGGCTCCTGGCCCCTTTTGGCGAGAATCAGAACAGAATTGACCATTGCCATGTCAGTATATAACTCGTGAGGACTGAGAAAAGAGATGAAAAGAGTTTGGAGGAATGGCCACTGCAACAGACACGACACATGGGACTTGGCATAGTTAGAGTGGATTGAGAGTAGATGGCACAAGTTACCGTTCCCCGAAGTTTGGTGTGTCTTTTCAGCACCGGCATTTGTCTAGGACATCATGGGGTGCCAGTGGCATCGAATCTTTGAAACCACTGTAGCTACATTGGGGTGGTTGTCCCGGGGTCAATGTAGGCAAGTCCTCCAGCCGTGCTTGGCAGCTGCAACTGGCAGCTCCCAAGCCTATGTTTGTGTCTCAGTTCCTTGAACAGCTCAATTACTTGCATATTAGGAGAGTATGACCTTCCGGCTGCCCCCATCCTGCAACAGTCATAGCACTTTGTGTCATTAAGAACAGCATGTATCACAAGTATATAACTGTTTAGATTGGCTATATGATTATGCTTCGCAAACAAAAGCCACATGCCAAACCATATTAAGAAAGAAACATGACCCTTTGACTCAGCATCCTTCACTCCAGGATGGCTGTCCATGTCGCTTGCTTTCCAACCCAGGTGGCTGCGTGCCACGTGGGTGACTCCATGATCCACGACGTGGCTGGAGCTCGTGCGGCTGCACTGCCGGTGGTCTTCGTGGCGGGAGGCATTGAGCACCAGGAGACCGGAGACCTGAAGCGCTGGGGGACCTGGCGCTTTTGCGGGTCCCAAAAAGGAAAGCAGGACGTGAAGAAACGGTGTTTGGCGAAGCAAAACTGGGGAATGGGGGTTGATTCTTTGGGGCGCAAGGTCAATGTTTGAAACTCCTGGGGTCTTTGGGCCTTCGAAAGAAAGAGCGCAGGCAGACTGGCTAGAGTTGCCTACCAGGAGCTGGGCATCGAGCCGGGGCAGACGCCCACGCCGGACGCCTTGCTGCGTTTGGCCGAGCGGTATGGCATCCAGCCGCTCGTGCAGTTGGGGAGTTGGGGAGGTGCCTCCAAACGTGGCGATTTCAGGCCTCGACGGTGGCATCCGTGTGGAACAGTGGCATGCGAAAACGATAAGTACTGCGCTTAGGCAAAGCCTGATTTTGCATCCGTGGACCCTAGAGGATCCACCTTTTCTGAAGTTTTGCTTGCGGTGATTGTTCTAATTTTTGCTATGGGTGAATCCTCATCTGAGGATGTTGCTTCCCGGTTCTCTGTGCAAATCCAAGTTTTGCCTCACACCGCCGGCCTTGGGTATTGAGGCCAGACCATGTGGTGCCGCTGGCCATGTGGAATTGAAAAGCGCAGTTGGTGCTGCGGGGCGTGCGAGGTTTACTGGTCGCTCCGTGGTTTGGTCACAGGTTTGGTTTGTTTTGATGGTCCCTGGTGGAGATGTTGCAAGGTTTGATTGATCGGCTAAGAAGTAAGATACTGACAGTGATACTGACTTGTCAACACTAGAGGCTTTTACTTGAAGTAAGTAAGGAATAAAAAGTGACCCACTAGACTTCTCAGCAGTTCTTGGTTTGTGAGCCAGAGAGCGAGCTCGCACGACCACCGGTCCAAACCCTTCTGACAGGTCGAATCCGGCGTGCAGGTCCGAGCGCATTTTGGGAGTCTCCCATTCTTTTGCCCAACGGTGTATTTCAGTGCCATCTTGTAAACACCCAATATAGAGAGAGGAGAGCAAACTCGAGTCTAAAGTCACCGATTTTGCATTCCCAAACCCTCCTTTCCGGCCAAAAACATCCCTGCGCGGGCTTAACCAGCCCCTCTTTTCTACCAAAAAATGCAAAAAACACTACGCAGGCCATTCAAATCGCAGTTGCGTTTGTTGTCATTTTTTGTTTGATTTATGAAGTCCAAACGCTCGAAACCTGTGTTTTGAGTGCCAAAGCTTTGATAAGTAGCATTGGTGGCATCAGGCATTTTTCTTTGCTCGCCACACAACATCTTGGCAAACATTGTTTGCCCTGTTCTCTTGAGCAAGTTCCTTTTTTTGCACGTATCGCCATTGGAATTGACGAGTGTAGTGAAGAAGCAAGGGGTTCACTTTCTTGCTCTTCGTGCGCGTTCGCAACGATCCTGGAACTTGCCCTTTCTTAAACGAGAAAAGAGGACCAGACAAACGAATTTGCAAAACCAACACCAGACACAAAACCAGCGGGTCATCCTCCGACATTCGAACCAAATCAGTCCTCAGTCCACATTCAACCTGTAGCATGCAACCTGTAGAGCAAAATCATAGAAAAGATAGAAAAGTAATGAAAAGTAGAGAACCTGACATCAAGCAACATGTAGAGAACCTGACAGCGTGCAACATGTAGAGAAACATTATCGAAAATAGGAGCCGGTTAAGCACCCGCTAGCATAAACAATCATAAACATGCCTACATTGACCCCGGGTCTACCACCCCAATGTAGATCAATATGCCAGTCGTTTCGCAGTCGTGCTTGACATCGCAGCTTGGTTTTGGTGGACGACTGTCCCCCTCTTGTGGCGCCTTGTCGAACAACCGAGGTGGGAGCGACTGCAATGGCTTTTGGACCGGTGGGAGCGGTGAATGGAGTTCAGGGAGTGCATCCAAGAGTCCGATCGTGCTGAGAAATGTCATGTGCCGTCCGACTGGGGCAGGGCGAAAAGTGGCCTTTCAAGGACCACGGATTCTTAGAAAGCAGGGTTTGGGAGCAGGACTCGTTGGGTTGGATCGCTGCGGCCTCCAACAGTAGCACATTCTTGCATACATAGGGGGACATTCAAATAATAGAAGATGATAGGATCTCCAGTAGTCCCTCCACTCCCACGGAAATGCATTGCTGCACTGCATGTCCGTTCTTTTCCATTACACTGTTCTGCAGGAGCCGCTACTTGCGCGAGATGTGGAGCGACAGGTCTTACACCTGGGCAACGGCAACTCGCCCCTGCCGGAGGCGGAACGCCGCACCGCCGCACCGCGCGGTCTCCACGTGGACCATATTATATAGCTTAAGGCAATGATTGTTTACTAAATTGGTTGCTTCATGGAGGGGATAGCTCCTGAGTGAACAGCCAATAAAAAGCTAGGGTCCGAAACCATTGCCACGGCGAAGCCCAATGTTTGGACTCATACCCAACAGAAAGAAATTGGGTTTCGAAGACGAGAGAGAACGGTGTCATGGTACCATGGTACGGACCCCGCCTACTGGTTTGGAGGACTGGGCGACGCATCATTTGGACCCAAATCACTGGACCTTGGACCAGGAACTGACCTTTGTTTTGTTTGGGGGAAAAAAATGGTAAAATGGGGGTTCTGGGGAGTTTTTGTTCATCAATCACCTCGTTGATTTTTTTTGCCTCGCTAAAATTTGTGTTGAGGCTTTGTCGTTATTCTCTATGGGGTTTCTGGGGAAAATTTGGTGCTAAAAATCACTCTGTTCGGAGATATTCAACGAGGAGGCTGATTGTTGTTGCTGTTTTGTATTTTACCTTGCTTGGGCAAGATGCACCCATGATCTTCACCTTCTTCATTTCACTGTCGGGATGCCCAGACGTAGTGGGAGCGCAATGGATGAGAGTTTGGTTTAAACAAGTTTCATTTTTGGCAGCATTGCGGTTGCTCTTTTGTCGTTTCGTATCAACATCTTCCTTGATGCTTCTTGAGTAGCACTTTTTGGTTCAAGTGTGGAGGTTGCAATCTTCCAGGAAGCCATGGCCACGACCGAAGTTATTGTGCGCAACAAGTCTGACTGGCGTGTTTTTGTTCAGGCCAAAGATCAGGAACCTTTCTATTTGCCGAAGGGTTATGAGGCGGTATGTAATGTGAAGCCCGGCAAGTGGGTGGATATTGCCTATTGTGACATGAAGGGCGCCGTGTGGAGTACAACTTATCAGCACCTCTGTGTTCCATACAAATGCAAGCATGCGTCTGTGACCTGGGAGGTGGAGGACACCACGGGACAAACAACCTGGTTTTGGCCAGCGTTTCGACTCCGCTTCGTTGTCGGAGTGAGGGTTGTCACGAAAGACACGTTTCGGAATGATTACCCCGACCCACTCAGAGAAGCCAATGCGCACCATGCAGTCTTCCCTTGAGCCACAACCATTTTTTCAAAGGCGCGGCGTGGTGTGGCGGGCAGTCCGCGCAGTGTAAAGATTACCACACTGAAGAAGACGCGAGCACCTTGGTTCAGTTTTAGCTGTTGAAGTGCTAGACTTACGTCATACCTCCTCTCGCCTCAATGGGTCGAGGAAAAAAAGAGCCATCCCACAATCGCGTCAATTGCATGTTTGCTGTTGGTGGCATTTGCTTTCGTCCATTGACGTTTGTCAGAGCTTTGCAACAGCACGGTTGCTGGTTTCAAATCCAAATACTGGGGGAATTGGAGAAACACAACCCACTGGAAAGGACAATCGTATTGCTTGACTTCATCATTGACACAACAGTGTTGTCAGTTTGACAAAACGGAGACAACTTAACTCGATAACCCATATTTTATTTGAACAAATTAGATAAAACTGCGACTGTCACAGTTGATGCTACTCTCACCACTTGATTTGACTTGTAGGCATTTTGTAGGCATTTCTGCCTCAAGACTGTATAGAGTGTTTCAATCTCGGTTTTGTCAGCCTTGCCTTTTCGCAATGCCTGTCCGTGGAGTTCTCAAAGGTCATCTCAAGAATGAGGCGGGTGTCAAAGCGCTCATCAAGCGGTCGGTCTCCAACATCAAACCCAAACTTGACCACTACGAGTTGGTGAATGACCCTCCTGCCACAATCCGTCCAATCATCCAACCCATCACGGAAAAGATGAACGCTTGGAAGGCTCGTGTCAGCGGAGGTGATGGAAGTGTCATCAACCAGTTCCTTGAGAGTTTGCCCGACGAAAAGCTTGCGGAGTTGAAGAAAATATTTGAGAAGAAAGGTCGTGGTCAAAACACCGAGGACAAAATCTTGGACAGTTCCTTTGTGGTGTTGAGTGATTTGGATGAAATCAACTCCTTTATCAATGAACTCTTCAGGGTCAAGGCGGAAGTCATCAACACCTACACGGAAATCTATGCCAGAACCTACAACAACAGTGCCACTTCATCAGGAGAGGTTCAGTTCAACAACGAGCCTTTCCTTGAGGCACTGAAGGATGTGATTTCCTACAGGAAGAGGTTGAGACGAAATTCGCAAGAGGAGGTTTCAAATGACAACCTCATTAACGGCAATGCCACTGAAGACGCCAATCGCTGCGTCCTGATGTAGGCGATTGTGGATGAGGTTTTGATGCCGAACCCCAGCAGGGATGGATACCCAAACAAAAGTATCAATGATACCCAAAACCAAGTATCAATGATACCCAGAACCAAGTATCAATGATACCCCGATACCAGTATCCAAGTATCACTGATACCCAGAACCAAGTATCAACGATACCCAGAACCAAGTATCAACAATACCCAGAACCAAGTATCAACGATACCACGAACCAAGTATCCAAATACCAATGATAATGAGGGGTTGGCATTGCTTGCCTAATTCCTTTGACACCAGCACAGACACCATAGACATTGTTAATTCTAAGCACTTTTATAAGTCCATTCACCGACAGTGGAAAGACCAATGAATTCATTTACGCCGTTGCCAGTGGAAAAGGAAGACTTTCGAGCCACTTTTTGGTAGGACTCCCTTTCAATCTTTTGACAGAGACTTCAGACAGAGTTTTTTTGCAAAACCATCTCATCCGCCACGCTCTGAGGTTAAAAAGACAACATCTTGAAGATGACCATTGAGGGGTGAAGGGAAACGTTAGTCAAAATATGTTCAAAGAGTTTGAAAAAATTTGTCAGTCTTGAAGCATTTTGGCATTGTCTTTTTTCACTCAGAGTTGTTGGGAAAAGCCTGAACTCTATACATACAAACTCTATACACCGAGATACAAAGGATTTATATATATATGTATATATAGAAGATAGAAACTCATATAATACACCCTTCACTTCATCTACCCTGCTTGTCAGAAGGGTCGTCTTCAAGAACATCAGGGATTTTGGGAGGGTTGGCGTGGGCGTCGGCGTTGCGTTTTTTTCCTTTTTTACTTCTTTATTTATTCAAAAAAGAAAGGACGAAGAAGAGAAGAAGGGAGGAGTGAGTGATGGTGGGGAAGCGGATTTCCAAACGCAACCCCCACACTCACTACCTACCCAAGACTTTTCGTCATTCTGTTTTGATATTTTTTATATAAGTAAAAAATGGTTGGAGTAGGTTTTTTCAGTCGGGATGGCACTGTATCGGGGAGCATCGGTGGCAAAGAGACCCCACAAGCAAACCCATACGGTGTCATCCTGACTGTTTATATGGTTATATAGTATCTAGACGGCTCAAGAGTGTAGTGAAGGGTTCAGTAGTGAAGAGTGAAGGGTTCAAGTGAAGATTTCGTAGAAAGTGGCAGGAACAGAACTTAATGAATGAAGGTTTTGTGGAGCACTTCACAACTACACCTTTTAAACACTACACCCAAAGACACTTAAAGAAATGTCGCCTTATGGAAATAAGATAGTATGCCCTGTTATTTGTATATTGACGGAAAAAAGCAAGAAATGGATGAAAACATCTTTGACCAAATGGCTGAAGCCCTCCATCAACCAACCACACCAAAAAACACACCCACAGCAAACAGTCGTTGGAAACAGCCAGAGGCTCTTTTAACGACTTCAAGAAGTCGTTATAAACCCGACGGAACTTATGACAAGAGACCATTAGATGAAGATTACTTCAAAAACTATTATCAAAAGAAACTCAAAATTCCGTTCAAGTGTCCCGACTGCGGACGCACCATTTCATCAAAATCAAATTTGTCAAAACACCGCCAAACCAACGTCTGTATGAGCAACCGAAGGCACTGACGAAAAATGAATAACCTTCTCAACAACATCAACTTTTGTTGAGAATGTTTGCACGTTGAGGTTCAACCCAAGTCCCCAAAACCTGAACCCCAGACCCCAGCCCAAAAATACTTAAAGAAATATTGCCTTATTATATTAAGGAGTATATGGCAGAGGGTTCAATGTTGAAAGAAGTTTATAAGGATGACAACCAACATCACCAACACAATCCTCAACCGTCAAACCACCCATCAACCATACCTCAAATCCTACTTAAAGAAACATCGCATAATAATAATATAGACCTTACTATTATGACAAGTCGTTCAGAGCAGATTGTATTAGATTACCTACTTACATCCAAAAAGGGGGAAGTCCTCAAAGAGAACGGAAGAGAACTAAAGAAACTCAAGATAGGTGAGAAGACCTACAACTATGACAAGACAAAACCACCCACCGACAGACTGAAACGAAAACTCAACACTGTTAAACAAACTATGGGATACAAGAAATACGAACTGGAAACAAAACGTGGTATTAAATGGACGAGACTGGACAAGAACAAAGCACTGGTAAGCATACAAAAGAGGTTCAAAGCAGACATCACCGACGAACAATCTGCTTTCAAGAACTATGTGAATTCATATTCCGTCAGTAATATCAAAGTCAAGGGCGTTAAAGCCCTTCAGTATCTCAAATACCAAGACCAAAGACTGAAGGAATACCTGAACAAACATAAGGGAATGAAGATTATGATGGAAGCATACGGGACATTCAAAAGCAAGAAGACCGACGAAGATATTAGACATACAATAAGGAGTAGAAGATATGAAATCACCAACGCAGATGAGATAGTGAGTGTCCTTTCTCAAATAGCCACCGACATAGAGTTTCAAACAGACAGAATGGAATTGAGTGAGAGCGGATTAGTCATCAAACAGTTTGACAAGTTAAGATTTCACTATGACAAATTCAATCCTACTCGTGGTGGTTCATTCCTTCCATTACCTAAATGGGTTCAGAGCAAGAAAGCCTGTATCAACATCCAAAACGAAGACAACAAGTGCTTTATGTATTCCGTTCAGTGTGGTGTTCATAAGATATATGAAGAAGACCACCCGAACAGAATGTATCACTATAAAAAAGTGGAAGACACGCTGAACTGGGATAATGTAAATTTTCCCACATCAAATGTTGATATAGACACCTTTGAACAAAACAACGAATGCAAGGTGTCAGTGAATGTTTATTTCATTGACCCCGAAGAGGGCAAACAATCCATACTGCTGTATAGAAAGTCCAAGGTTGTAAAATCAGCTCATCACATAGACCTTCTCAAACTGGAAGATGGAGACAACCACCACTATGTCTTCATCAAGGATTTCAACAAGTTGATGTTTAAACAAATCCAAAGTAAGCGCAAAGCAAAGAAATGGATATGTCGTCATTGCCACCGACCCTTTGAAGAAGAATACCTGTTAGACCAACACACAGAAAATGGGTGTATGGTGGTTGAAGGGCAGAAGATAGTGATGCCACAGTTTGACCCTACAAAGCCTGACAAGTTCTTCATTAGGTTCAAAAATCACTATAAGAAATTGAAAGCGCCGTTCGTGATATATGCTGATTTTGAGTGTTTGACTACGAGAACTGGAACGGTGAGCACTAAAGAAATTAAAACTGACAGATACCAACACCATAGACCCTGCGGTTTTATGATAAACGTTGTCAATTCAATTGATGGTTCATCAGAACCTTTCCTTTACAGGGGTGAAGACTGTATGGACGTCTTCGTTCAAAAGATGATTGAGGTGAAGGATAAAATAATGGATAAGATGAAAGAAAACAAGCCAATCATATTTAACGCAAACAACGCGAGGGATTTTCAATTGGCAACTCACTGTTTCATTTGTGGTAATCCCTTTGTGGCAGGAGATGTTAAGTGTAGAGACCATTGCCACTTTACGGGTAGATACAGGGGTTGCGCACATCAAGATTGTAATTTACAATTCGCGATGAGATACTACAAAATCCCCGTTTTCCTACATAACCTTAAAAATTATGATAGTCATTTGATAATAGAGAGGGCTAATGAACTGTCAGAAAGGGCGAGGATAGATGTAATAGCCCAGAACAGTGAAAAGTTCATAACCTTTGCTTTTAAAAATATGTGGTTTAAAGACAGTTTTTCTTTCTTGTCGTCTTCCTTGGATAAATTGGTGAAGTTGAGCAAGTATGAAGACGGACAGAAGAAAAACCACTGGCAAGACAAATTCAAACATAGTAAGCGAAACCCCTACGTGAGCAACAACGTTGATTTAGACTTACTCACTGACAAAGGGGTTTATCCATACGATTACTTCACTTCCTTTGACAAGTTCAGAGAAAGGCAACTTCCACCAAAGGAAGCCTTCTACAGCAATCTTACCAAAGAACATATATCGGATGAAGACTACGAAAGAGCAAAGAAAATTTGGGAACACTTCGGTATAAGAAATCTTGGACAATACCACGATTTGTATTTGAAAACCGACGTTCTTTTATTAACTGATGTGTTTGAAAATTTTAGAGACCTTTGTTTAGAATACTATGGTTTAGACCCTGCGCACTACTTCACCCTTCCTAACTTTGCTTGGGACGCTATGTTATTGAAAACTGGGGTGGAGTTAGAACCATTGACAGACCAAGAGATGTATGAGATGATTGAGCAGGGGCTTCGTGGTGGTATGTGCCAAGTAAGCCATAAGGAAGCAAAAGCAAACAACAAGTATATGATGGATGAATACGATGAAAGCAAACCATCAAATTATATAAACTACTTGGACGCCAATAATCTTTATGGACTGGCTATGTCAATGAAACTACCCATAGGAAAACTCAAGTGGATAAAGAAAATGCTGACTGAAAAGAACATAATGGACTGGAATGAAAATGATGATAATGCTTATATCCTTGAGGTGGATTTAGAGTATCCAAAGGAACTACATAATGAACATTCTGATTATCCATTAGCGCCCGAAAATATGAATGTGAAAGAGGAGTTCCTTTCAGAACATCAGAGGACACTACACAAACACTACTACAATGGCAAGGATGCCAAGGATGAGAAGCAACCGAAACTTATACTGAACGTTATGGACAAAGAGAAGTATGTAGTCCATATCAAGGCTTTACAGTATTACCTTCAGAAAGGGATGAAACTGAAACAGATACATAGAGTGGTGAAGTTCAAACAGAGGTCGTGGTTGAAGCCTTGGATAGATTTTAACACAGGAAAGCGAAAAGAGGCAAAGAGTGATTTTGAGAAGGATATGTTCAAGTTAATGAACAACGCGGTTTATGGCAAAACGATGGAAAATGTTAGAAACCATATAGACTTTGAATTAGTATCAACGCAGGAACGAATGCAAAAGTGTATCAACAGTCCGACCTACAAGAACAGTCATATCATCAACGATGAACTGGTAGGAGTGGCAAAGATTAAAAGCGAACTGTTGCTGAATAAACCTATTTACTTGGGAATGTCTATATTAGACCTTTCAAAGGTTCATATGTATTCCTTCTTCTATGATGTCCTCAAAGCGAAGTATGAAAAGAACATCAGACTAATCTACACGGACACCGACAGTTATGTTCTACAAACTTTCACCGAAGACATCCATGAGGACTGGAAGGAGATAAAGGACGCCTCGCCAAGAGGCTCGCGTAGCATAAGCGACTATATGGACTTCAGTGGTTATGATAAAAACCATCCATCCTATGACCCTACCAATAAGAAGGTCTTAGGAAAGTTTAAGGACGAGATGGATGGAAAAATCATTACAAACTTTATAGCATTGAGACCTAAAATGTATTGTCTCAAAGTCTTCAACGAAAAGAAGGTAGAGAAGAAAGCAAAAGGTGTTCCAAAGAATACAGTGAAGAAAGATTTAGATATGAAAGATTATGAGAACACATTACACAAACACAAGCCGAAGAATGTGAATTTCAATGCCATCAGGAGTAAGAACCATCAAATATACTCAATCAATCAAAGTAAAGTTGGACTGACAAGTTATGACAACAAAAGGTATTGGATGAACGATACGGAAAGTGTGCCTTATGGGCATTACAGCATTACAACATAACAACATAACCTCATAAAAATTATCTTCAATAAAGATAATTTTTATCAGGCTTTCGCTTTGGCTTTTGCTTTTGGTTTCTTCAATTCTCTAATTTCTTCTTCCATCTTTTCCATTTTGACCATCATCTCTTGGTGGCTCTTCCATAAGATGGCACACATACGACCATAATTGATACTCATATACTCATCATCTTCATTCACAACATTTTCAAACTCTTCGGGTATTGCTTCTTTCACATCCTGTGCTACAAAACCTATATTTTGCCTCTTCCTCTTGATGGGTCTTTGACCCAAGGGGTTTTCAACCCCGTCGTTCTTCATATAGTATTTTTTAACCTTTATCTTTTTCACAATCTCGCTACAATCAGAATGGACTATATCAATGTTTTCTTTTAACTTCTTATCAGACGTTTCAGTAAGGGCGACGCAGGTGATGTTATACCCAGAAGTAATATCAACGTTAAACTGAAAGCGTGTAAGTGAGTTGTCATAAAACATATAGGTAGTTCCATTATATCTAAAGGATATGTCATCGGGTTCTAAAGTATTATGACTGTCAAAGATATGAGCCCTCAACGTTTGACATTGAAAGAAGTTAATAACATTGACGCTGACATCACAATCAAACTTAAAAATACCAGAAGGATAATTAACATCGTCCTTGTCATAGAAGGCGAAGGTTGAACCGTTCTGTTGAAGCAACATATTAAAATCACCGTTTGTATTGTAAGTATTACATCTTATAGGCTGTCTTGCTTCAATCAGTGTAGGATATATTAATAAAATATTGGCATCTGCCCCTGCTCCTAAAATCGTAATAGGACTATTTACAGTAGCATCATTCCAAATTCTTAATATACTGCTGGTGTTTTCAATTGCTTCATAAATTCTACTTTTTCCATCACCTCCTGTAAAATACAACCATCTGGGTATATGGATGTGTCCTGATGTATCATCAAACCTCATCTGTTCCACCCCATTCCTACTAAATATCACGCTTTCAGTATCATAACTGTCAAAGGCATTGCTCTTAACCGCTCCGTAGGGTTTTTGTAAAATCATATCACCTCTAAATAACATACTACCCCTTTCAATTCTGAAAACTTCACTATCACTAATTAGTTCATTACCTAAAATAAACCTGAAATAGTCATCATTACCACCAGCATGAAATTTTAGTCTCTTCTTAGTTCCGTCAGTCTCTTCTCTCACATAGTGCCTATCACCAAAGGTAATTCTGTCCTGATTGTCTATTTTGATATCGCCCGTGCAAGTAATATTACCGTTCAAATAACTACTTCTATTGACCGTCAGTATATCCGTTCCATTCCTTGCTCCATTGACCGCTAAATAACCGGCAGTATTACCAATCCTAACTCCACCATCAGCAAAGTAATTTAAATACATCTCTCTTACTGCGCCACCAACAAAAAAACTATCAATTTGATTACCATTACCCAATTGTATCATTCCATCAACACTATCTGAAATGGTTAAACCGACACCATCGTTATTAATGTTTGTTTGCTTATCTAACTTAATTCTATCATCAGTGGTAAGTCTGATATAATCTACTGAGTTCCTCTGAATTGACATAGTTGTATTGTTCGCTGTATTCACTACGTCCGAATTCAACCCGCCCGAAAAGGCAATACCAGAAGCAATGTTTAAAACCGAATTAGCGTGGTCGTATCTCATATATTCAACTGATGGACTTGTTCCATTGCTATGAGCACCATAAAAGATTGTATCGGTCGCCAATGACCTATTCCAAATATTGTTAGCATAAACATTTGAAGTAGATACTCCTATTGAATTCGCTACATTAACAACACTATTAGCACCGTCTAACTTAAAGTATTCAACGCCTAACCTTCTAAACGAAACATCATTATCACCGCTACTGTCATACCAATTACAACCAACTTTAGTAGAAACAGCAACCTGCCCCTTTGTCATTGTTAGGTTATTCGTAGTTGTGCCATCAGAACAGGTCATTATTATATAGGGGTTAGTCTCATCCATATTTCTAATTCTCAATACATTCAGTGCCCCTTCAACTCCTTCAAAAATTTCACTTTTATCTCTTCCTCCGTGTATTTCAACAAACTTGTTTAAAATTATCCTTTCCGGCGCTGATTGAAATTGTAGATACTCAACGCCGTTTCTTGAAAATACTAAGTTTGTATCAGTTAAACTATCGATGGTGTCTGTTTTAAAACCGTTCTCTATCTGTAGTTCCTGTTTCATTTCAAGGGTTGAATTGGTATAATCGTATCTCATATATTCAGTGGCGTTGTGTGTCCAAGTAGTATCCGCTGTGAGGTTTGATGAGTAATATTGATTTGTATTAACCGCGTTCGCTGTTAATCCTGCTGTGTTGACACCTGTTGCATTCAAAATTGAACTGACCGTTGCGTTTGACGTAAAAACGGGATTTAATATATTTGCTTTTAAATTTAGTGATGTGTCTATTTGACTTTGTGTATATACATCTGCTGTGTTCGCTTTCAACGCCAAGAAACCGTCAATTTGAGCATCTGTGTATGTTCCACCTCCACCGCCTCCACCACCTAAAGAAGGTATGTCGGTCAGTTTCTTCAGTTGTCCGTCGTCGGGGTCTATCATCCTGAACTCATACGCTTCAATGCTTCGGTTTATGTTGTAATAGTTTGCCATATTATATATTTAATGATAGAAAAGAAAAAATGATAATAATGTTAATTTAATATTATTATCATTCTTTAGTCATAGAAAATGACGGATTATAAATTTGACTTTGTCAAACTTCTAATCGTAAAATATTACGGACTGCGCCTTGATTTCCAAAATACACTCGTGTTCAATGACAATATACATCTTTTGAGGCATCAACCCGCTTTCAGTTGTGTATAGCGACGTTCCATACAATGGTTTCACGCGGACGACCATATTTGAATTGTTCTTCAAGTTCAATCCGGTGTAGTTGGCGCTATTCAGTTTCTTTAGGTTGAACCCCGCGAGGAAGGAGTTAGTCTTATACATATGAGGTTTGATGGAAACGTGGTTGTTTCGGGTCTCTTGTAGGTGCTTGTAGTTGTCCATCACTCCCATCGTTGGCATCTCCGGTATGACCGTGTTGCCTATTGAAAGTTGAAAGGATAAATCCAAGTCTTCTCTGTAATTCTGACCTATGACGTGTAAGGCATCGTATGAGATGGGATGATATAAAAGGTTGTGTTGCTTTAAAACGCCTTTGAAGTTTCCTTTATAACCCTTGTCGCTGTAAAACGATATGAATATGTTGTCTGCCTTTGATACATTGCGGACGATGGTTGTGAAAATGTCTGTGGTCTGGTTGAGTGTTTGAGTTTGGACGGATACGCTGTTAAAGGTAATCGGCAAGGATTGTTTTTCCAGAATTTCCGCATACTCGGCAAACAAACCATCATCTAACCTATGAACGTCCGCTGTGATGATTGGTTGTTCAATAGACCATATTTGAGAAGTGTTGGCGGCGGTGAAGGTTGCGTTTAAGTCGGTCGTTCCTAAATCTATGATGGGTTCTAACGGGTTTGCCACTAAAGTCAGTTCAATCACGATAGGAGCGTAGGAGAGAGGGATGAAGTTTGAGACTTGGAAGAACGGACAGCCTGGACGGTAATAAACGGTCTTTTTGTTTTTGAAGCCCATAAAGTTAGATGCGATGACTTCTTCTATCACTGGCAGTCTTCCGGTGTTGCTTCCATCATAGGTTAAGTATCTGTTTCCTTCGTTGTAAAAGGTCTCTCCGAAACCTATGTTGTCGCTATAGTTTCTTGAGCCGTCGTCTTGTATAATGTCCATCATTGCTTCATATCTGTTAAGGTCGGGAATTTCAGCGATGACATTACTACCCACCATCACCCGCATCCGTTGAAAGAAACTTGAAGGTTTGTAAGCGGGTCTCAACTGTTTCGTTCCGTCGTTGTCCCCGTTGATAAGTGTAAAACCTATCAATAGACTTCTCAAGTTAATCCACTCGTTCGCTCCTCCTGTGAGATTGAAACGGATGACCGAGTTAGAGTTGGATGAGTAAGTTGAAACGGATGAAGGATAGAAGGTTTTGATACGCTTGTCTCTGATATAACTTGCTCCACCCTTCAGTCTGTATCGTAAGACGTTTTCGTTAAGAACATCTGTTATTTCCAATGCTTCCATACTTATATATATTCTATATAGAAAATTATTTCATTAGGATTAGGTTATATCAAAGTTATATTTCTTAAATGTATTTTTGCCCTTTTTCTTCTTGCTGGTGCTGGGCGTGGGTTTTGCATCTATACTTTTATTTTCATTGCTCTTTATCTCACTCCCGCTCTCTATAATCTTTTTTATTTCGTTGTAGGTCAGGTGCTTCTTCCTCTTTGTGGTCTCTTCCTTCAATAGTTGGGTTTCCTTTTTGTAGTGTCGCGTGTATTCTTTCACTCTGTCTTCCATTATATACTAAACATTAGATTATTTGATGACCGACGCCTTTACCTACATCCCCGAAATACTTTGCCTGATATTCGTGATTATAAAGGGGATTGAAGGAGTTTTTATTGACATGGACGTTCGCCCCTCTGTCAAGAATGCTCACCACATCATTTGACGTTCTGTATCGTTCAACATTGGGGTCGGTGTTCAAGTTCCAACTCATCAACGGGGCATTGTATGTTCTGACTTTCCATCTTTTGTTATTACTATTATTCAGTTCCATCGCCACCGCTCCACCGAGACTGTGTCCTACGACCTTATCAATCAAATAACCGTTCCTTTGGATGTAATCGTTCGCAGTCTTGTATCTCTTGGAATGGCTCACCATACGAAAGGGTATGAATAGGTCGTCCATAACATCTTGCGGTAAATCCTTTGTCCCCGCTATGTATAAAGTCCTGTTGTCCGGATGGTAGTATAGTCCGTTGTCTGTGGTGTTGTTGTATGCCTTCTTCAGTCCGGTCTGGTCGTTGATGTCGCTGAAGGTCTCCAGATACTCGTTCTCTTCCTGTATCTTCTTGCTGTATTTCTCCAATACCGACGTCTGTTTCTTTCCGTATGTCTTTTTATCCACTTCTTTAAATGGGTTCATTTGTTGAATTCTACCTTCCACCTTGATGTTCTCGTATCTCCTTTTCATATATAATTAAGATTATAAAAAATATTATTTCTACATTTTATTATATTCTTGATGTCAAGATTTAAGAAGATATACATTGACAGCCACCACAGGACTATCAATTCTAACAGTTCAAGCGACTTTGAGATTTACCTTCCCGAAAGTCAGGAGTGCGGGGACGATACGAAACTCTATGTTCACGAGATAACCATTCCCAACAGCATCTACCCCGTTCAGGCGGGGTTGAACAACATAATGTATTTTAGGCTCACGAACTTCTCATCAACCAGAGATGTTAAGGTAAGCATTCCTTCCTCTTCTTACGTCGGTGCTACTCTGGCGACCGCCCTTCAGGTTAATCTAAAGATTATGACCGACGGGTTCTTGTCTAATGATGATTATTTCACCATAACCTATGACTATGACACCAACAAAATTTATATTAATTTGAATTATGTTGATTTTTCCTTTAGGGTCTTGACAGACTATGAGATGTATTATAACGTCATTCTTTGGGAGGGTGATGCCTATGATAAGGAAAATTTAATGTCGTTAAATCAGGTCTTGGGAAACTATACCCCTGCTTTGAACTATCCCTCTTGGACGAGCGGATACATAACACTCCTTGCCTTAAGGAATGTCTATCTGGTCTGTAGTGAGTTGTCTGATGCCCGACAGTTGGGTTCAACGGGTGCGTATGCGATTATCAAAAAAGTTCCTATCAATGCTCCGTTCGGTTCTGTCATATATGATAATGAGATAATTGGGGCGGACTACATAAACGTGAGCAATCGTGTTTTGAGAACCCTTCACTTTAAACTTGTGAATTCTTATGGTAATGTAGTTGATTTGAACAACGTGAATGTTTCCTTCAGTCTGACCTTCGTTGAAGAATAAGAGATTGATAATGTTATTTTGAAAAAAATATTATCAATCACTTTTGTTTAAGTTTGGGATAGAGTTTGCTTTTATACATCTGTCTCAATTGGTTCAGTCGTTCCTTCTTTTCTTCCTTCTTTGAGGACTTCCATTGGTTGAAGAGTTCTTCATATTCCCTGTAGGTCATTACATCAATGACTTTCTTGTTGTGTGCGTCTTCAAACGCTTCCCTCATAACCTGTATCCCCGCTTTGCTCGGTAATACTGCTTTGTGGATGGTCTTTTTAACTCTCTTTGTTTCTTGGTGTTCCTCTTGTGCTGTTGGTTGTGCTGATGACGATGATGCTGATGCCTTTGCCTTTGCTTGTGCTCTTGCAGTCGTCTCGGCATCAACGTTCAGTATCTCCATCCTTTTGGGTTTTGGTTCTCTTGTTTGTCTTCTGTTGGGTTTCTTCGCTGTTCCCTCTTGTGGTGTTGTGTTCTCTCTCTTTTGGCTTCCTGCTCTTGTATCCATATACTCTACTTCTTCCTCTTCTGGTGGTGATTTCTTTGTTGTTCTTCTCTTGGGTGTTGGAAGAACCTTTGTGGTGCTACTTGATGCTCCTGAACGATTGGGTTTGACCAAGTCCTTCTTTGTCCCTTTCGCCTTCGCCTTTGGTTTTTTCTCTACATCGTCTGGAAGTATAGCATCCGCTAAAGACGTTGCCACCTTTGTGCCTAACGTCTTCGCTAAGGACTTTTTCTCCTGTCCGGCTTCTCCGGATGTATCCAAAAGTCTGTCTGCTATGAGACCTCCTACCACTCCTCCCTGCGATACTGCTATTGCCTTCGTCGCTTCCTTCAACAGTTTCTTTCCGAGTGGTTTGGCGTTCTCCTTCGCCTTGTTGATGACGTGCTGAAGGACGCTGTGCTTCACCTCATCCTCCTCAATTCCCGCACTGGCACTGTCGGTTGAACCTACACTATCGAATATGGTTCTGTTCATATCGTGGTAGTCAGCCCTATGACTTAGACTGACCTGCTCCGCTATTTTCCTGTCTTCCTCTTCCCTCATCTCCTGTTCCTTTTCAAAGCTCTTCTCGTAAAGGTCTATCGCATCATCTCTCATCTCCTCCATCTCGTCCTCATCGTTAGGATTGAAAACAGTAGTTTCCGGAACGACTGCCTCTTGAACCATCCGCTTGAAGTTTTGTTGTTGTAAGTCTGCTGGATGGGTGTTGCTGTTTTCGTTGGGTGCTGTGTTGAGGGGGCTTTCGTGGTAGAACCAAGCATTTCTATCCAACACCCTACGTATTTCATTTGTTTTGATTTTCTCCTTATCTATCTCCCTTATTAATTCACTGTATGTGGGAATTCTGGTCAGTCCGTGTTTCACATTCGCTACTTCTGCTGTCATTGTTATATATATGTTTTAGATTTTTCTTTTTCTCATCATAATTCTTTTTATATTGTCTTCGTTGTTCTAAATTGTTCTCATAGTATGTCTTCACTCGTTGTAAAATATGTTCCCTTTTTTCATTGTAGCGCTGTTTATCGTATTCAGATTTCTTTTCCTTATTTTCTTGATTATACTTTTTGACATATTCTTTTCTCCATCTAGTCAGATGTTCATAATTGTCTAAAAAAATATTCTTTCTTCGTTCTTCCACTGACCACTTTATTTACACACTCTGTTTCTTTGATGTAATGACCCTCTCTCCTTACCAACTCTTCTTTAGAATTGCAGGGGTAGTTTTCAATAAGTTCAATCTTACAATTCTCTATACCGAACTCCTCAAACAATAAAAACGATGTTGTCCAACCGTCTTGATGAGTTAAGTATCTTCTATAACAACATCTGTGTCTATCTATCCGTTTGCTTAAAGTTTCGCAAGTGCTTCCTATATAACATTTGTTATATCCAACATCAGTTATTTTATAGATTTTTCCCTTTTCATACCTATTCATACCTATTTAAAATTAAACACCATTTCTTTAAACCTTTTATTCTGTCTCACCTCTCAACCACCTTTTATACTCATCTATCCTGTGCTTCATTGCATCCACGTTCGGACCAAAGTCTGTCAGTCTGTGATTTTTCTTTATCTGTCTTATCCTCTGTATCTCGTTCTGCATCATCTCGTTCTCCTCCTTTATTCTCTGTTTGACACGTAGCACCTTGTAGTCGTGTTCAAGGTTGTGATATTCTAACGTGTTCTTCAGGTGTTTGTGATAGTTGTGGTCAGGCACTCTGGCACTGTTGTTGTCTTGGTGATAGTAGTGGTCTATGGAAGTATATACTTTTTTCTTCTTTGGGTTCATATCTACCGGAGTGCTTCCGGATAAATTTTTACTGCTGTATAGGGTCTGCTTTCTCATAAGTTCCTTTCTGACACCGTCGTAGATGTCCTTTTTGTTCAGTTCCATCTTCTGCTTATCAATCAACATATATTAATATAGTATAGGTTATAATATTTTTGATGCTAAACTTTTAATTTTCTCCCTCTTTTGGGTGTTCTTCTCTTCCTTTATTGTGGCATACTTCTCCCTCGCGGTCTTCTGCTGGTTCTCCTGCGCCATTTCCTCCTTCAGTTGTCTCATAATGTCCGCCTTCAACTGTTCGGGGTCTATGGCGGTCTTAACCATTGTTTTTTGTTGTTTCTTCTCCTTCAACGGTTGGCATAGGTGATTGTAGCGATAATTATGCTTGGACATAAACTTATTACAGTCGGCGCAGAAGACCGTTTCATTGCGTTGGTTTCTTGTGGAATAGTTCTTCTGCTTCAACTTGTTCATATCGGTCTTGGTCATCACTTGGACGTTCTTCTTTTTGTCATCTTTGGGTTTCTCTTCTTCTTCTTCTTTGGTTTCTTCTGGTTCTGGTTGTTTCTCTTCGTTCTGTGTTCCCTCTTGCTCATCCACTTCGTTTTTGATTTCTTCCTTGGCTTCTTCGGTTTCTATGTCCTTCACGACGATTTCAGTCATATATAATATTATACATTTTAATAAATGCTTTTATTGAAGACATAGGGCGTGTTTATCATTTTAATTCTGATTGACGACGATTTGCTGGTTGAGGTTTTTGAAGAACATTTTAGTCTTGTCGGATTGCATGAGGTCAACATATAGGAAACCGTGCTTGTCGTCTGTCGCTATTCTGTAGATTTTGTCCAATGTCTTCTTGTCATATAGACCGCTTAACTCATCCAATATCGCTTCCAAGTCTTTATGATTACGAAGTCTGAAGATAAAAAGTTGTGTGGCGTTCTTCCTGACTACTGGGGATATTTGTGTGTAGGACTGTGAAGTGATGAAGGTTGAGATATACCAATGTCTGCCTTTCGTGAATAGTTTGACTAACTCCTTGTTCTTTCTTACAACGCGTTCGTTGTCCGCCCAGTCGTCAATGATGATGCAGATGTTGTAGAGGTGTTTGTATTCCTTCTCCTTCATATACTTGATTACTCCTTCCTGAGTGTCTATGATGTTCTTAAGGTCTTTCTCCTCAAAGTTGTCAAAGTAGATGGGGTCTTCGTCCGTGTGCTTGATGTCCATTTCACGTTCAATGTATTTCTTCACCACCGCCCAAGTGTCATCTATAAAGACGGTGGGTGAAAATATGTATATCTTTTCAAAACAGTCTTTGTAGATGTCCATGATCAGGTTTGTCAGTGCTACTGTTTTACCTGTTCCTGACGGAGCGTTCAAAAGAATTCTCGCTGGAAGCGGTGCCATATAACCATACTTTGACTGCTTACTGCTGTATTCCTTGTGCTTATATGGTTTGATGTTTATCATCTAGTTGATATTAAAAATATTTAGAAAATAAAATGTTTATATTCTTATTGAAGCAAACCATTATAGGGACAGTTCGCTTCAATCCGCATAAGCCGTTAATTAGTTTGGTTTGCTTTGCCTCCCCGTATTTTCATTTGAAACGACCTACGCCCCTGAAGTGCTTTAAAGTTCCCCACAAAATAATTAGATAATTGCACGAACATATTATCTAATTATTTTTATATTAGTGATGGTGAAAAAGAAAAAGACAAGTAAAGATGTTGAAATCCAAACCGAGACGATTGAGGAGGAAGAGGAGATAGTAGAGAAAAGCAATGACATCAAGTTTGAATGTCCTGCTTGTAAAAAGATGCTGGAAATGCAAAACGAACTCATCATCAAGAAGAAAGGTGATTGTCAGTGTAAGTGTGTTCCCTTCACATTCAAAGTGAGTAAGAGCGACAAGAGTATGACCATTGACAAGACGAAAGACGGAGACATCAACGTTGAGACGGACATTCATAACATAACCTTTAAATGGGGTAAGCAGATTACACCGACGGAGAACGAGACAACGCTTGAGACTGTGAAGTGTATAGTTGATAAGTGAAAATAAACTATTTAAAGAGTAGATTTTTGACGGGGAAAGATTTGATAAATAAATATCTAAATAAGTAATTATATAAATAGATATATAATTATCAGTGATATGGACGGGAACACCGACAAACTGGCAGAACTGACCAACAAACTCAACAGGTGTAATAAGAACATCAAAACCATAATGGAGACCTTGAAGACCATTGAGGAGAAACTCACCATTGAGGAGAAACTCACCATTGAGGAGAAACTCACCAAACCGAAAAAAGAGGAGAAGAAAAACGATGATGATGAGAAGGAGAGAATGAATAAGATTTTTGAAAAGAAGCAGATAGGAAGACCCGCCGGTTCGTGGGATGAGAAGAGAAAACAGTATTTAGAGTGGATTAACAAAGGAAAAATCACACAACCTAAAGAACAGACCCTTGAATACTACCAAATCGTTAAGGACACGGAAACAGAGAAGTATGTTTTAGTATGATACTTTCATATTAAAAATCTATAAAGTTTTAATATGAAACTATTGGAACTGTTTAGTGGAACAGGTAGTGTTGGTAGAGTTGCCCGTGAATACGGTTTTAGTGTTATATCGTTAGATTTGAAGAACGCAAACATTAATGAAGACATACTACAATGGGACTACAAAAAAATTGATAAGGATTTTGATATAATTTGGTCTTCGCCTCCTTGCACTGAATACAGCAGAGCAAAAACGACTGGTGTTAGAAACATAGATTATGCCAACAGCATCGTAAGGAAAACGATTGAAATCATCAATTACTTTCAACCGAGAATATTTTTCATAGAAAATCCACAGACGGGACTTTTGAAGGAACAGGACTTTATGAAAGATTTTGATTATTATGATGTGGATTATTGTAAGTATGGTTTTGAATATAGGAAGCGAACCAGAATATGGATGGGTGGATATGACCAACAGGGTCATATCCTCCCTCGCAACGCGACCAACTTAAAGAGTTGGAAACCCAGACCCTTATGTAAAAAAGACTGTAATAGTATGGTAGGCAATAGACACAAAGAAACCGCACAGAGACTTCCCTGTAAAGGCAGATGGGAGGAACAAAGGAAGAAGACACAGGATGAACTATACAGAATACCGGAAGAACTGATATATGACATCCTGTCAAAGGTCTAAGTATGAACTTTCAGTATCTCGTGTCTAAGGAAGGGTTTAGTCAATCCTTCAATCAAATATGTTCTATTGCCTGTGCTGTCATATTCAATTTTCTTTACCTTGTAGTTCTGCTTTGACCATCGGCTTACATACTCCTTCCTGTCGGTGTAGTTGCCTCTGCCCTTGGTGAAGATTTTGACTGTGTCGTTCTCGTTTATCTCCTCGTATTTCCTCGTGTTCTTTTCTCTCCTCGTCAGATTAACTTTAACGTCCATGTGGTTCTTATCATCGTGGGCTTCGTTGGGTGTGAGTTTGGTGGATGAGTGCTTGGTGCTGTTGTATTTCTTCAAGACGGGCGGAAGCATACTCGTCCATCCTGCCCTATTAAATCTGACCCTGTCGTGTATCATGTTCTTTAGTGTCCTGATGAAACGCTCCGCGACGTTGGCGTGTGTCCTCGTGATGATGTGATTGATGCCTTCGTCCTTAAAGAACTTTGCCACCACCGTTTGAAATGCCCCGTCGTCATCCGAATAGATGCTCATCGGAAAGCCCATCTTCTTGAAACTCTCTTTCAACGCTGGTAAGACCGATGCTCCGTCTCTCTGCTTCATAGGTATGACGTCGCCCATCTTACTGAATATGTCTATAACGACTAACGCATAGGGTGGTTCATCGTTCTTCATCGGTATTTTTGCTTCCGGAACTTTGGTTAAAGGCTTCATGTGCATTATGTCAATCTGGTATTCGAACCTCGCGAACGGAGCCGTGTAAGAGTTTGAACCTCTGTATCCTCTAATCTGTTTGTTGGGTTGTTTCTTCATAAAGGTTTCAACATCTACTCTTGTGATGGTTGGGTCTTGTTCCTTTGCTTGTTTTAGTGTGTCTTGGATTGAGCCGAAGCCAGTTTCCAAATCGTAGTATGCGTTGCTTATCACCTGTTCTTTTGTTAATCTTCTTGCCATTATTATAGTTTTAGATTTTAAAGATTTCTTAAAGAATAAAACATATACTTAAAGAAAAAATGACATATAAGAGTAAGAGAGAAAAATGACTAAATTTGATTGTGGATGTCGGATAATGACTGAAGTTATAACGTTGAATGAATGGAAAGAACCGAACTGGTCATATTTGTTAAAGACCTATGTGAATATGTGCGGGAAGTGCGGAAAGAGACAAATGAAATTCCAGACTATGGAAAACAAACTTTTAGAGATGGAAAAGGTGAGAATGAGAATGTTTTTTGAAAACGACTTCAAGGATGAAGAGGAAGATACATATTTTGATTTAGAAGAGTTGAAGGAACACCTGAAAGAACTAACGTCCGAGAAGAGACAAGAAGCGAAACAATTTGAGCAATTAAGAAACCTCGCCAATGGCAGATACAAGAACGAAGGAATGAATGAGTTTGATAAAGTCATAAAAGAGATAGAAGAGGAGGAAGAAGGAAAAGAAAACCAACCAGAGCCCAAAAATGAATGATACACCAAAAAGACTTAAAGAAAAATTACCTATATATAGTAAGAGAAAATGAGTAGTGTTAAATAAAGTTTATGATATGAGTGAAGTATCAGAAAATTTAGGGTTATATGTTGAAGTTGGTAGTGATGATGATGACTGGGAGAGGGAACAAATAGAAAAGGAAGACGAAGAGATAAGAGACTTCGTAAGATGCCATCCTATGCCTTCAATCAATGATGAGGAAGGAGAAGCATTTTGGAAGAAAGTAATTGATAGGATGAAGGACAATGAAGGAGTAAATGGAATGATAATATATTCATTTGTGGATTTTGACATTATGAAAAAGATGTATGAAAATCTCACTGACAAAAAAGTCATCATTGATTGTGGTAAGAAACTCAACAGTGATGGAGAATTCAACGCTATGATTATAAACCTGACCCTATTATCAATAGCGATGGATGAACTAAACGATACAAATAAACCTTGTCTAACACAAATGAGGGTGATTGAACATTGGTGGGATGGAATAGGTAAATGGAAAGCGTAAATGATTAATTCATAATATCTTAATTTAAACATATTATGAACTAATCCTTTGAACCCCAACCCCAAACATAAAACACAACAACCTAAACAATCACTCACCTCGTTGAATATCACCGAACAGAGTGATTTTTAGCACCAAATTTTCCCCAGAAACCCCATAGAGAATAACGACAAAGCCTCAACACAAATTTTAGCGAGGCAAAAAAAAATCAACGAGGTGATTGATGAACAAAAACTCCCCAGAACCCCCATTTTACCATTTTTTGGGGGAGGGACCCTTGGATATGGTCATATCTTGGAGAGTCTTCTGAGATTCTTCAACCAAGGGATCTTGTTCTTCCGAAGAACCTGTTGGTATTGCCGTTTTGCCATCGAAGTCACTGAGGATGAGAAGTACGAACCCTCCGAAGACAACCCACATGGACTGTGAGAAGTGCATAGGGCATTGGCACATCTGTGTGACCCATCAGATGATCCGCAAGAAAACACTTTTTGGGTTGGCTGTATGATATGATCCACTAGAAAGTCCACGGAGTTCACAAGCCTTCAGGGTCACCCGTGACCTGGCTTAGAAGTCATGGACCATGGGGTTCGGTTGGAGATTCCCTGGGAGTAACATGCAAGTGGATGGCATGGCCCCAGTCATGGCCCCTTAAAAGAAAGATCTTAAAAAACAAGTTTTCTCTACAAACAAGGGGCTTTCCACATCATCCACTTCCATGTTAGTTCCAGGAGAGTATCCTAAAGGGATTCTTCGTTCGGACATGCAGAGGAGATGTTCGATGCCGGCTATGTCCAGCAGACTGCCGTGGACATCTCAGAGGCTGCTATGACCCACATGGAAGCTCGAAACCGCTCGGGTCGCCCAGCAATCACGTGATCCATGCTGGCTCCGTGGGTATCAATCAGAGGTGATGATGGGTATCAATCAGGTGGGTTTAAGCCTTGCAAACCAACCGGTCAAATTCAGATGGAACCCTTCCCAGAGTTGAGTCGATGAATGCTGAGGTGGCTGCCGACCTTCCATTGTTTGGAAGGCTGCAGACTGCCGAAGATTGGACATTCCCAGCGATAGCTTCCCATTGGTGGTGGCCAGGGCCCCGTACGCCGGGCCGCCGGACTCTTATCCTTCTCGCTTGGGAGGGGACCTGCAAGAGTGAAGTGGAGGTATGGGCCTTGCAACAACTGGGGCATTCCCCCATGTTTGTGCATGTCTTCGATGCTGCAGAACGCCGCACCCGGACCGGACCGTTGTTTTATGTGCCAAGGACAAAAGCACTCTGGACGCCTTTTTCTGTGCTGAAGCTCAGCCATGCTGGGCGGTGTTCCGAATCGTTTGGACCGTGCTTTGTGCGGATAGTTGCCTTTTTGTTTTGTGGTGGAATCTAGAGACTGGGTACCTTTACGTCCAATTTACGCGTTTGTTTCGGGGGGCCTGCGTTTGTTTATGCACGAAAGATTCTCTCAACACCGCGCCTTCCAAAATGAGGCACCTCATATATAAATCCCAGAAATATAAATCCCAGAAATAGTCACATCATGAAAATTGCCAGACATGGTCAGGAAACACTTGGAAACCAATGCTCATATCAACCGGGGGTGGTCTGTCAATGTCCATATTCCTTTTCAAGAGAGTCTGCTTAGGAATTTCAATTTGAAGCGACATCAGTGACGTCAGACTGCAGGTCATGACCAGCACGCGTTGGCCATCATGGAGTTTGTGAAGGAGGCGCGGCAGTTTGGCCGCTGAAATGCGTGGCCTTAACGCGATCCCCCGAAGCAAAGAGCCCGAACACAATGGCGGGGGTTCTCAACGAGTAGGCTTGACCTTTTGGTGCTACAACTTGTCTTGCAACCCACTTGGACAAGCTTGAACATACTCGGTGAGAGTCCTGAAATTGGCACATCCTCCCAGGGCAATGTTTGGCCTGGTCCACAAAGCAGAGCTGTGTAATTATCCTGCAGCATGTACGTTTGCATACATGGTGTGTGCGGGAGGGCGTCATGGACGCTAGGAGGTTCTTGGCCGCGGAATGTGAAGAAATCGTCGACCCAAGGTGTCAAGAACCAGCCACATCATACCCCATCATACCCAACCAATGTACATATCATCACAACCAGCTTCCCCAAACAAACTTTGGGTGAACATCAAGTTCTGACTTGTACATCAAGTGGATTGCCTGATGTCAGAACCTCATGGGCTTCGCACCCCAGCTGTTTGGACCACCCAGGCCTTCCGAGTCACTGCGGTGGGCGGAGCCTTGATCTCGGCGACTGGGCTCGACATGGCTCGACTAAGCCCACTGTGCCGGGCCATCTCGGGTCAACTGAGTCTGGCAGATGTGTAAAAAAGCTTTCACTGTTGAATTACAGTGACCATCATTGACCCATGGTCTTCTTTGATTAAAGCCATAAGAAAACATAAGAAATATACCGTAATATACCGTACAATATCGTATACATTTGCACATGCAGTGTGTATAGTGTGTAGTGCATGTAGCTCAATGTTCATGATCACTTTTGAACCGAGGTACACTTTGGAATAATATGCGTGGAGGTCCTTGCATGGGTTTCTTGCCGGAAGGTTGTATGGAACATGTTTGGTTTATATACCTACCACAACTAAAACTATTTATATATATTATAATTATTATATTAATATATACTTCAAGAACCCTAAAGTTTACGCTTCTTACTCTGTTCCAACATGAC